>SSNP01000190.1:863986-888696 GCA_006937955.1 Pachypanchax playfairii
ACAGGTAAACAGATAAACAGGTACCTGTTTTCTCTCTTCTGCTTTCTTCCAACCACATACAGACAGACACACAGATCTACAATCACATAAAATTTACCATACATGAATTCATACTCACAGAAACATGTCATACACACAGCAATCCTCTCTCACAACACAAACGGTTTGGCCAAAACCCATTTACTCATTTTATATTTTAAAGATATTTCTCCCACACTGTACAGGTTGATTTTAAACCTCACTTTGTTTATATCTTATTTTATCACAGTCAATTTGTATTTTTCTCAATTTATACAGTTTCATATTTGATATATTGTCTATTTAATATAAAGGTTTCTTCATTTATAAGAGCACACTTCTTGTATATTTAAAAATTTTCTGCAATTGCAATTCTTAATTTTAATGTTTAGCATTTAATCAGGATCCTGTCATATTTTTTATCGTCAAATATACGTTTATGCCAATAATGGTTATGGTACCATCTTTTATTACTTTGTGTGCACATCTTTTTTTTTTTAAACACTTCCACAACTCATTCTTTCCTTTTCTGTTTATTGCCTTTACTTACTGCAACCTTCACCTCCAACAGAGTCACAACTCCTTGCCACGATTCAACTTTCAATTTTCCATCAACACTGTACTTCCTTTGCCATTTCAAGTTTTTATTAATTTATGCTGCGCAGACTTATTTTACAGATGTCCTGTGATATCAAGTCCAATTATAATCAAACAAATAAATAAACCAACTCTAAAAACAATTACGTGTACACAAATTTGCCCTCTACTCCAACTTGAGGGATTAAACATATAAGATCGTATAGTGGTTTTTTTTTACATTTATAGGCCTTTATATTTTATAATTATATAATATGTTTAACTGTTTCATAGGGCAGGATCGACGTCCTCCCTTTTACTTTGTGACAGTGGTACGCCGACTCACTTCACTTTGAGTCACGGAACGACGCCGTACTCTGGACTATGACACGCTGGTCAGCCCTTTTTACCTTTATTTTATGGACTACGGAACACCGCCGTGTCCTGGGTCTGGGACGCCGCCCAACCCTTTACTTAGACCTGAGTCGCTGCTCAGTCTTTTCTTTTTAACTTTTTTTTGCAACTTTTCACTCACTATTCTTAGCAGTTTTAGTTGTCAAGAAAAGTTATACTCACACCCACCTGAATGACTGATGTCCCGATCAGAACCCGACGCTGGCAGGTGAGGTCGACCTATCGAGCCGGCCCAGCTGGCAATTCAGCCACCGGGACTTTGTTCCAGCGTCCTATGACTGTCCTGGCCACCGGTGGTCTTCGGCTGTCGTCCTCCCTGTCAGCAATCGGGTATGTTGGGATCAGGGTCCTCGGCACCAAAAATGTCAGGATATTTTAATACCCCTAAGTTAAATAACTATCAAAAAGACCATCAGTCAGACACAGAGTATGGTTTAATGAGCTTTGCAAAGGAGAACCCCCCAACCAGGGTGTTGAGACGATTCTGATGTGTTCACCTCTGCATTGCCTTTTTATTCACAAAGGCATCTCCCATCTGGATGGAGCAAGGGAGGGAAACAAATGTGGGTCAGATAATGAAGTCAGAGTGGAATAAACAATCACTCCAGTGGATAAACAACAGGAACTAGTCGTAAATCAATTGGTGTCTAAGATAAAGACAGAAGTGTTTTTACAAGTCAGGGCAAATTTAGATCACTCACTCCTGCAGCATGACCTGTGACCTTTTACCAACATCGTAAAACCTAAAAATCTCCAACATAAACAATTACTTATGCTTGCCTTTTGCTCAACTCCTTGTTCAAATGCTCTGATAAAGGAAATGTATTGGAGTGGGTCACCATAAAACAAAGGAATTTCCCTGGCTGGCAAAGACCATAAATGTTGTTGCTGAACTAGAGCAGTTGTTATTTCATTTTGCGTTTGTAAGATGGTAAAAATGTCCTTTTGTTGATCATTTACCAGTGGAGCATTTGACAGAGATGATTGCAAACGTGTTCCTGTGTCCACTTGGCAGTACTGATGAGCATGTTGCACTTCACTGTGTTCATTATTAGCAGTTGCAAACTGATCCAGTGATACTCTTGGTGGAAGTTTATTTATTGGCAATGACAAGCCCTCATATTGACTTTGCTTTTTTGGCTCCGCAGGTTTAAATTCTTTGGCTGCAACGTTGAGCTTACCAGTATTTACCGTAGCCTTTCTTGCTTCTTTGTCCACATAAGAGTTCATTGCATTAGATGCCTTAGAACCAATTCTGCTATCAGAGGCCTGTAGAACAGCTAACTTAGCAGTGGAAGCAGAAAGCAAAGCTTCCAGTTCAAGTTCCTCTCTTTTCCTCCTTAATTGCTGTTCCTGTTCCTCTAAAGCATGTTTTTCTTTAAGAGCTGCTACCTGAGCAAGCAATGCAGCTCTATCCGCCTCTGCTTTAATTCTTGCAGAAGAGGTGGTACTTAATTTTCCACTGCATGAACTTCTTTTGGTTAAGTGTCTGCTGGTAACGTTAGAAACACTATCCTCAGGATTAACCCCATCATCCTCATTAATAAGGTTATCACCATCATTATTATCTGATGTCACATTAACTCCTTTTAACCAACCGTTCACTTCTGAAATGAACTCTTCATTCAACATTGTTTTTGCTTTGAACCAAGTATCATGTTTTTCCTTTTCAACATCAGGTAGTAAACACATCAAAGAACCATGAATATGTTTCACTTCATCATACAAGTTCACTAACTCATTGAAAATACCTTGAATATCAGATTTTTTCTTTTCTTGCATAAGATTTTGTACACACTTTTTCAAATAACCAATCTTATATAGCTTAACTTTCCTATTGCTTAACTGCAATCTTTCCAGTTTTTCAGCAAGTGTCTTAGCAGTCAACTTCACAACGCGTTTTTCTTTAACACTTTGGCTGTCACCATCGGCAATACAGCTTAACTTTTCTGATTGCGCCGCGCGCTCAGCCAATTTGTCCACAGTTTCCTCCGCATCCATCTTTCAGATATTTCCCAGCGTGTATTAATGAAAGGAGCAATTAATAATATTTTCAAACTCCGACCACCAATGCATTGGAATTACGTCATGACGTGTGCACACAGAAATGAATGGCCATTCAAATTATGAAGTAGCGCTACTCATACCTTGCGTTGGGCGCCGTGAACCAAAGATAAATAAACCAGCGATTTATTCCACCAAGGTGTTGAATTGAGGCCCGTCCTGTTCCTTCGACATCCGTTCCATACCAGCCAGATGGCTGTAGAGCTCCTCCTAAAGATCCTCCTGTTGTAGACTGGCACATGTTGGCCTCCAAACCTCCGATCAGCTGTTCGCGGCGTCCGTTGTCATGAATGGGCGTTGCAGACAAACTTTTCGACTTTTTGCTCCCAGCGGAAATCCACAACAACAGCTTGTTTGTCGAAGAATAGTTGACTCCTCCAAAGATCTCAGAGCAGGTTTTTGACTTGATGTAGCGGCTAAGTCTACACTTAAAGCCACTGAGGGGCTGCTACACGGGCAATGACGCGCTCATTTGTTTCTGATTTGTCCTTTGCAGTGATAACTTACGAAGAAAAATGTGTCCGTACTCGCATGTTGCTTGACTGAAGATTTATTAATTATTTCTGAGAATCAGCATTCCTCTTATGACAATCCACGTCCATAATCTTCATGTGATATTTCCAAAACAGCACCAACAATCAGCACACGTAAGCGGTCAAAAACCTGTTTGCTCCCTCCGTGAGCAACACCTGCCAGCTGATAGATGGTCCCTCCCTAAATGGTACCACCAATTAACACCTTAGGGCCATCTACTGGACTAATGGAGGAAATTTTACCAAAATGGCTCTTACAGTATGGTTAATTTTAAATCAGATTAGTTTATTTTTCTGATATTTTCCCAAGTTAAGACATTTTTCGTAATGTTTTTATTTTCTCCCTAGTCCAGAGTTTCCTGATATGTATCAGTCTGATGAAGAGCAGGAGAGACTGATGGGACTGTACCAGGACCTTCACAGCTGTTTGCACCATCCAACCAGACCTCTTCGTTCTTTCTACCGTTGTAGTGAAACTGAAAACATGTTGGCTAGGGTAAGTGATATTAAATGCTTCAGAGTTTGTAACTGTCAGGTTTGAGTTATATTTTATACATTTTATATTATATTGTATTTTGGTCTTAATAAATATGGAAGAAGACACATTTCAAGTAAAGTTAACTCATTCCGTGCTTGCCATTTTCAGATTTCTATCACTCCTCAATGCCAGAGACATTAAGCATTTTTACTGATTGATTTACTGAGCTGTGATTGACATGTCGCATCGACACAGATGGACGAAAAGGAACAGATGAAAATGGAGGAAGCTGTTTCGGTGGACAAGTCGAGCGGCCCTGGTCCGTATCGTTTTGAACCAATAGTTTGCCCTGCAGCAGCTTCGCGGTATAGGAAAGGGCCCATCTCTTAGTGGGACATTGTTGTTAGCCAAAGTTAAAGCTACTTTTAGATTAGCTTGAGTAATATTATGTGACTCTGTTGACAGGTGCACCTTTGTGCGGCTGCTCTAACTAATTGTCAGCAACAGAATCGAATCAAATCAAACTTTATTTGTATAGCACTTTTCCTGCTATTTGCAACACAAAGTGCTTCACATAATAAAAACAATTAAAAACAGTCAAAGTTTGAGGTTATGCCCCCCCCACACCGTAATGATTCGGTAGAGTGTTTTGATAACTTTTGATCCCCCACGCCTCGAGACTGACCAAGTTTGGTGTGGATACATAAAAAAAAAAACTGAAAAAAACTCAAATTCTCTTTGAATAAGGTGTGCCCAAACTTTTGGTCTGTACTGAATGAGGTGTGAAATCGTGAAATTTCTACAGTTTTTTCAAGATGGCCAGCTTCCTGTTGATTTTTGGTCATACCTCCTAAAGGGTTTTTTGTTCGCAATAATATAGTCTACAATATCCCAAAGTTTCAAATCTCTACACAGAAGTTGTTGACGTTGTCACTCATTTCGGAACCCCTTAAAATACGTGAATTTACGCATTCCTTTGGGGGGGTACGCGAAGTTTCCAGACTTATCGGGAATGTTCAGGTCCCCAAAAACCCAATTTATTTGCATTAAGAATTGTAATAATAAGAAACAGCGAGGTTTCAATAGGCCTTCACACCGCCTTCGGTGCTTGGTCCTAACAATTCAGAGCCCCCACCACCACAAATGCTATCTAGATCTCTAAATTGAAAATTTTAATAAATAAACAACTGAATTAATAATTAATGGAATTTACTGAACAACTGTGAGGAAACCATGTCTGTATGGGGTTCATCCACAACCACGAGCTGGTCCACCCAGCTCCCGGTTGAAACCACAGGAACCAGGCTAGAGCCAGTCAAAGCACAGCCACAGGGCTGCACAGAGGGACCCCGGCCCCCAACATCGACATTCCCGTGGGAGCAACCATGTAGACTGAGCAGACCAAACCCCCAGTGTGGATGACCCCATGAGGAAACACTTGATTAAAAATGAATGATAAAAACTTTAAAAAGGATAAGAAAAAGTAATAAAAAAACAAGTAGTGATTCATAAAACAATTTATATTGATAAAACCAAATGAAGCGTTCACTCATTCAGTGCCAGCCACTTTCAGATTTTATACCCCCCTCAGTAGCTCAGTTCAGCAGCGAAAGAAAATATGTTTCTACTTCTTTCTGTTATTTAGTAATCTGCAATACAAAAGAGAAACTTTAATGACTACACCTGTTCCAGGACAGAAAGTGGAGATAAAGAGCTTTTTGTGTAAAGAGGTTTTTCAAGCAGATCAGTGACTTTGATGTTAATATTTCATGTTTCAATGATTCATGTAACATCTCAATTATGTTTTACTTCTATGAAAGTAAAAAAAAACAACAGTAAAAAATAACTACTATTTTATGTATGAAAATAGTCATTTATAAACAATTTCAAATTTGAAAAAAATATAAGAAAGAAGTGACAGATTTATGATTCAGGTAGTTTGTGTGTGTGCGTGCATGTGCACACGTGAGTGCACAACTTAGTCAGTTCATTCGCCCCCTGGCCATCGGTTCGTTTATTAACACTTACTGTGTGTTTAATGCAGTGAATCATTCTTTATTTTGTTCCCTGCTGCCTGCAAATGATTTTGCAAATGATGATGAGATACTGGTCGGATGAATCCACCTCAGGTTCACTAGAAAAGCCAGAAGAACTGTGAGCTTAAGGCATCACAAGCTCGTAATGATGAGCTGGATCAAAAACCGCGTCACCTTCGGCACAATACTCGTTCCCGGTAGATCCGACTGTCGTCCTGATGGGATTTTATTCATGTAATCAACTCCACCACCTTCTCAATTCCATAAATTCTATACTAGTTTGTAATAACTCTGAACAACGAGATCGCTTCACAGCCACTTCACAGACTCTAAATCTCTCTTCCGCATTCACTGTCTTGTTCTGAGTTACTGGCTCCTCCCCCGCTCCACGTGGCTTTATAACAGGTTAAGAAAGGAAGATATTACCCAGAGAAGTGCACCACTGCCCCCTCCTGGATCATAGGACTAAATACTAGAGCTGTCATGAGATTAAAAATTGATTGAGATTATTTAATTTTGAGCAGTAATTAATTAATCTAATTAATCTTATTTTTAATCTCATTTAATAATAGCTAAGAAAAACACTGTTTTAATCCATGGTTCCGTCGGGACATTTTTGAAAAGCAAATTTTCCATTCATGGGACCGACAACTCTCATATGCTCCTCCATTGTCACTTCTCCGCTCTGCAACTAACCGCTTTTGCTCATCTTACCGACACAGGAAATCAATCAGCAGCCAATAGATGTCCACCTGAGAGAATGATTAATCCAGGGCCTAATTTAAGCCGGATCCTACTGGAACATAATCTGGGAACTGTCTTATTTTGAAAGGGTGTGTTCTGACTGTTTGCTAGGATCCGTTAACGGTGCCAGTTGCGATAAATAATAGCGGCATCAAAATGCCAAAAAGGCAGTATAACTTACTTCTTCTGGGCTTATCATCACTTTCTCTAGCCCTGCTTGACAATTTACACCCGCTGTACGCCGGCGCACAGTGCTTGGTCTGGTCCAACGGTTGTGTATGTGTGTGCATTCCGCTATCTGGTCTCATAGTGCTATTTGCGTTCCGGTAACTTTAGATTTACAAATTAAGCACTGGATTAATCTCTTTGTACAACTCCAGCACAAGAAGCTGAAATACTAAAAAAAGATTTTATTTAAAAGCAAGTCAAAAGCAGAAACTGTAAATATAGATAAATATAGATTAAAAATTAGATTAATGCGATTAAAGAATATAACGCACCAAATATGGCTGTAATTAATTAATCGCAAATAACGTGATAATTTGACACCCCTACTAAATACAGCATGTAATGAGTTCATATTCTGCAGCTGCCCAAGAATGCATTGCGTGATTGAAGGTGGTATATGGAACAGAATAACACAGCACAAAGCCTTCAGCCATCTGGATGCCAGGCTCGTCAACCCCCCCCCCCCGCGTGCGTGCGCCAATGCTCAGGCTGACCAATATTCCTCACCAAACCCACTCTGATCCCCCATTCGAGCAAGACAATAAAATACATGTATCATGAGTTCAGCTTATGTATCATGAGTTCAGCTTATTAATCATGCTCTCCAGCCCCGCTGATCACACACTAACTCTGATAAAAGCAGCTCCTACCTGTTTGAAGCTCAATCATCAATTCAGTCTGTGGCAAAGAGTTCACAGGTGCACCGCGGCTCCAAAATTTCCTGCAGCCCCTCTTAAGATCCTCTGTCCTCATCATGCACGCCCCACTTATCCAATAAAATGAAAAAAGCAATAAAATCCTCTGTAGTGTGTCTTCCAGTCAAACAAGTGGCCCGAAGCTCCTCCACTTCAGCGACATGAAGCAGCTATGTGTTAGATAGCTGCTAATAAAAACGTTTCCACACAAAATTTGCTCGTCACATGGGAAACCCCAGGGGAATCCCCTATGGCAAGCAAATAGCGCATATATTCACCACGTATCCCCGGTTCTTCCAGCTTCTTGATCTGCAAACTCCACAGTACCAGCCTCACTGTGCTGGAGTTTTTACGGTATTATTCAACCCAAAATGGTGCCTTCTGCTCTGCCAGCTATTGGCTGGTAGATGTAAACAAAATGCCAACGTTGTGCCTGCTAAGATTCATATTTTATAATATTTTTCTTCAAATATAATTTTTAAAGGAAATGCTGTATTTTCATTCTACAACCCTCTAAACACCCCGTGGAGGCATTATTTTATTATAAATATTGCTTTTTATAAAAATGTTCCATATACCACCTTTAAGCCAATAAAAGCTTAAAGGGGTTATGACATCAAAATGCACTTTTTTGAGTTTTTTGGGGTATATCATGATGTGTTGTGCACTGATGAGGCCGTGTGAACGTCCAAAGCGAGTATCAAAGTTCCTGTTTGTGGGCGGTCCGCTTTGTTTCATATTTCAAAAACGGTTGAATCGGAAAGCACCATTTTTTCCTACGTGGCATTTCATCCTACGTATTTCATAGTGTCCAATAACAGTGCACAGTAAAGTAAACAGTCCCCCAGCCCATACACCGTTAGCTGCGTTGCGCTAGCTTGTGCTGCTGCACTTGAGAAGAGATGACTACGCAAACGGGGACCTGTTGTGTCCAAGGATGCTCAACCCATGCTGGAAGTTTCCACTCACTCCCGAAGGATGAAAAAACTAGAGAAGAGTGGCTGAAGTTCGTTTATGGAGAAGTGCCACGCAGTTATAACCTCAATTTGAGAATATGTTCAGCTCACTTCACGGAGGACTGCTTGAATTCAAGTTGAGATTGTCAAAGAAACTGATTTTAATTAAAAATTCTTTACCAACCCTGAAGGAGGCGACCACATCGTCAATACCCGTAAGTTTATTTATTTAATAAAATGCTGCCTTGCCTGATAAACTTTTGTTCGTGGTCTGAAGAGTTCATGATGCTAGCATGTGATAGCCGCTCTAGCAACAATGTCCATGAGCAACAGGTTTATCATACCATATTGTGAATCTATTTTCATTGATAACATCTGACAGCACTGTTTATTCGCTCATGTGATCAGTTGAGTTTTATGTGTTCACCCCTCCGTCTTCCTCAGAAGACGTTTCAGGCTCGAACATATACGGTTGTAAACGTCCACTCGCCATGTTACTGGACTGTTGACGGAGCCGAGAAGAAAGGCTTGCTGCAGGCAATGGTTGTAGCCAATCAGAGCGAAGTCAGCCAGGGAGACCCACATATCATTAACGAAAGGAACCGTGTTGCTGAGAAGAGGATTCTGACCTGCCCGTACACCCCCGCCCTGTTAGTTTTTTAATCAAATTCTTTTGAGAGTTGACATATGCAGGCATATCTACTACATGAAATAGCTTTACGCCAGTTTAAACAGTGATGTCATCTCACCTTTAAGAGACGTCAAGACTACTACACTATATTACCAAAAGTATTCGCTCACCCATTCAAATGATCAGAATCAGGTGTCCTAATCACTTGGCCTGGCCACAGGTGTATAAAGTCAAGCACTCTGGCATGCAGACTGTGAAGCAAGACATTTGTGAAAGAATGGGCCGCTCTGAGGAGCTCAGTGAATTCCAGCGTGGAACTGTCATAGGATGCCACCTGTGCAACAAATCCAGTCGTGAAATTTCCTCGCTCCTAAATATTCCACAGTCAACTGTCAGCTCTATTATAACAAAATGGAAGCGTTTGGGAACAACAGCAACTCAGGCACGAAGTAGTAGGCCACATAAAGTGACGGAGAGGGGTCAGCGGATGCTGAAGCGCATAGTGCAAAGAGGACACCGACTTTCTGCACAGTCAGTTGCTACAGAGCTACAAACTTCATGTGACCTTCAGATTAACCCAAGTACAGTAGGCAGAGAGCTTCATGGAATGGGTTTCCATGGCCGAGCAGCTGCAGCCAAGCCACACATCGCCAAGTGCAATGCAGAGCGTCGGATGCAAGGGTGTAAAGCACGCCGCCACTGGCCTCTAGAGCAGTGGAGACGCATTCTCTGGAGTGATGAATCACGCTTTTCCATTTGGCAATCTGATGGACGAGTTTGGGTTTGGATGTTGCCAGGAGAACGGTACATTTCAGACTGCATTGTGCCGACTGTGAAATTTGGTGGAGGAGGAATTATGGTGTGTTTTTAGGAGCTGGGCTTGGCCCCTTAGTTCCAGTGAAAGGAACTTTGAATGCTTCAGGATACCAAAGGATTTTGGACAATTCCATGCTCCCAACCTTGTGGGAACAGTTTAGAGCGGGCCCCTTCCTCTTCCAACATGACTGTGTACCAGTGCACAAAGCAAGGTCTATAAAGACATGGATGACAGAGTCTGGTGTGGATGAACTTGACTGGCCTGCACAGAGTCCTGACCTGAACCCGATAGAACACCTTTGGGATGAATTGGAGCGGAGAGTGAGAGCCAGGCCTTCTCGACCAACATCAGTGTGTGACCTCACCAATGCACTTTTGGAAGAATGGTCAAAAATCCCTATAAACACTCTCCTCAACCTTGTGGACAGCCTTCCCAGAAGAGTTGAAGCTGTAATAGCTGCAAAAGGTTGACCGACATCATATTGAACTCTATGGGTTAGGAATGTGATGGTACTTCAGTTCATAGTATGAGTAAAGGCAGGTGAACGAATACTTTTGGTAATATAGTGTATGTCTCTGAGCATTCGGATCCAGTTTGACGTCTAGATGCCTATGGCACTGAATGATTTAAGAGAAAGATAGCATTAGCATTGAATAAACTGGAAATGCATGTGTAGTTTTTCACAAATCTTGCCTTAAGTCCCTTTAAAGTTAAAAATTAAGATGATTAAATCACTCCTTTTAAAAATAGAAGTCTCGGCAGCCCTGAGGTTCTCCAGCAGGCTGTTCCACAGACAGGGACCGTAATATTAAAACGAGGCCTCGCCGTAGGTTTTAGTCCTGACTCTTGGAACAACTAAAAGGGCAGTATCAGATGACCTCAGGGTCCGTGAGGGTTTATAATTTAAAAGCAGTTCAGATAAATAAGAAGGCCCAAGACCATTAAGACAATTATAAACAACTAAAAGAACCTTAAAATCAATCCTGAAACACACAGGGAGTTAATGCAGCAATTTTAAAACTGGTCTTATGTGTTCCCCCCTTTTGGTCCTCGTCAGAACACGAGCCGCTGAGTTCTGGAGAAGTTGTAGACAAGAAATATATTTTTTGGGAAGACCAGAGAGCAGAGCATTACCGTAGTCTATTCTACTGGGAAAAAAAGCATGCTTCAGCAACTCCAAACCTGATAGACTCACCAGAGTCCTCAGTCTGTGTAATAAAATCTGAGATCATTAACTATCTTTAAAAGGGCCGTCTCCGTACTGTGGTTCATCCTAAAACCAGATTTATGTTTTTCTAAAATATTATGTTAATTAAAAAAAATTGCATAACCGCAGAAAAACAGCTTTTTCTATAATTTTACTTAAAAATGGGACTTCCGCTTTGGGGATGCAGGAGGCTACATCGTGAGTTCACTACTCCGCAGGACCATATAGTTCAAGTTTATTAATACCTCATCAAACAGCAGCTGGAAAGCATTTAACTACTATAAGAAGGTCAACTAATGTCTTTGGAAGGGAAAACTGGTAAAAAATCCACAATAAAAACTCGACAAGACTGTGCAAAAGACAAGAAAGACGGTTAGCTAACGGCGTAACAAGCTAAAGCAAACAATGCTAATGAGAAAATGTCCCAACCTTGTGGGAACAGTTTAGAGCGGGCCCCTTCCTCTTCCAACATGACTGTGTACCAGTGCACAAAGCAAGGTCTATAAAGAAAATATAAATTTGCAGGCATTTCAGAAGTTAAATGTCGTTTCCTCACAGTTCTCACCGGCGCCTCCTGTTTGCTAAAACTGGTGATGTTAAAAATACACAGTAGTGGTCTGACAGCCACATCCACAATAGAGCACACGCAAGTGGACAGGTCGTAGGTTATGACCAGATCCCGTGTGTGCCCTTTGCTGTGAATCGGCTGTGTAATGTGCTGTTTAAAATATTTAAAAACTCACTGGCATGGGGATCACTCTGATTATCAATGTGTAGGTTAAAATCACCAGTAATTAAAATCCTGTCATAATAAATATGTCTGACTGATAAAAATGCAGAGAACTCTTGAATAAAACAGGAAGGAGGTTTTGGTGCTCTGTATACTGTGACACATCAAACAGGTCTGATTCAATAAAAAAATGCATGATGCTCAAATGAAGAATACTGGTTAAAAGCACAATGACTTTAGCTAAAAGAGAACTTTGAGCATTCAATGCAGTGCCACCACCTCTTCTACTTTCCCGTATTGAAAATGAAAAAATTAATTTTGGGGGGAAGGCCTCGGTGAGAATAATTGGAGCGTCAGTATCAAGCATGGTTTCAGTTAAACAGAGACAGTCTATGCTGTTATCTAAAATAAGATCATTAATAAAAAAAGACTTATTTAAAAGAGATCTTACATTTAAAAGAGCCATGTTAAAGTGCAGGTTGCAGGTTAAACCTCTATTTAAACCAGTGTTTAGAGAAATATAACAGCAATTGGTTCTAAATAAAAAGAATATTGTAAATGCATTATTTAGACGTTTTTGTTTGAAAATTAATTTCCGCCCGACCATGACAATGATGTAGTCATGAGGAAATCAAACTTACCACAGTATTCTCCAGTGTGGCTGTAATGAAAAATTTGAAAACCAACCCCAGTCTCAGCTACTCAAACAAAAAATAAACTTTCTCTGATGTTTTTGAATAACTATTGCTTAGTGAAGCTAGCATGCCCTAATTTGTGCTAACATCGTTTCTATGTTGCAAGCTAGAAACTCTCTTCCCCAGCGCAGAGCGTCAGGGGAAGGAGGAGGAAAAGGGGATAGCAGAGGTACAGTTCCGTGCTGGGTCTGACCTGCGTGTGTGACAGGTGTCCCGGTATGTCTGTGCTTAGGGTGACAAAGGGGGCACACGCCGCGAGGAGCGCCCACCTGCGATAAACCCTAACCCGGCGGGGATACTGGGAGACAACTATGCCGATTCAGACAGGCATAGACCCAGAAAGAACTCGGCTGTAATATCCATTCGAAGTGTCAATGATTAATGTGTCCTGCAATTCAACTTAGTTGTCACAGCTACAGTGGGGCAAAAAAGTATTTAGTCAGCCACCAATTGTGTAAGTTCTCCCACTTAAAAAGATCAGAGAGGCCTGTAATTTTCATCATAGGTATACCTCAACTATGAGAGACAAAATGAGGAAAAAAAATCCAGAAAATCACATTGTCTGATTTTTAAAGAATTTATTTGCAAATTATGGTGGAAAATAAGTATTTGGTCACCTACAAACAAGTAAGATTTCTGGCTTTCACAGACCTGTAACTTCTTTAAGAGGCTCCTCGGTCCTCCACTCGTTACCTGTATTAATGGCACCTGTGTGAACTCGTTATCAGTATAAAAGACACCTGTCCACAACCTCAAACAGTCACGCTCCAAACTCCACTATGGCCAAGACCAAAGAGCTGTCAAAGGACACCAGAAACAAAATTGTAGACCTTCACCAGGCTGGGAAGACTGAATCTGCAATAGGTAAGCAGCTTGGTGTGAAGAAATCAACTGTNAGAGAGCATTTGGATGATCCAGAAGAGGATTGGGAGAACATCATATGGTCAGATGAAACCAAAATAGAACTTTTTGGTAGAAACTCAACTTGTCGTGTTTGGAGGGGAAAGAATGCTGAGTTGGATCCAAAGAACACCATACCTACTGTAAAGCATGGGGGTGGAAACATCATGCTTTGGGGCTGTTTTTCTGCAAGGGGACCAGGACGACTGATCCGTGTAAAGGAAAGAATGAATGGGGCCATGTATCGTAAGATTTTGAGTGAAAACCTCCTTCCATCAGCAAGGGCATTGAAAATGAGACGTGGCTGGGTCTTTCAGCATGACAATGATCCCAAACACACCGCCCGGGCAACGAAGGAGTGGCTTCGTAAGAAGCATTTCAAGGTCCTGGAGTGGCCTAGCCAGTCTCCAGATCTCAACCCCATAGAAAATCTCTGGAGGGAGTTGAAAGTCCGTGTTGCCCAGCATCAGCCCCAAAACATCACTGCTCTAGAGGAGATCTGCATGGAGGAATGGGCCAAAATACCAGCAACAGTGTGTGAAAACCTTGTGAAGACTTACAGAAAACATTTGACCTCTGTCATTGCCAACAAAGGCTATATAACAAAGTATTGAGATTAACTTTTGTTATTGACCAAATACTTATTTTCCACCATAATTTGCAAATAAATTCTTTAAAAATCAGACAATGTGATTTTCTGGAATTTTTTTCCTCATTTTGTCTCTCATAGTTGAGGTATACCTATGATGAAAATTACAGGCCTCTCTGTTCTTTTTAAGTGGGAGAACTTACACAATTGGTGGCTGACTAAATACTTTTTTGCCCCACTGTAGCTGCGTTTTTTCATCAACTCACGAGGAGTGATCCACCGCTACGAGTTCTCTCAAAACAGTTACTTATTTGACAACCCGCACATCACATTGCGTCTAATTAGTGTGAATGCTGGAAGGCATATTGCACATTCATCAAGGGAAAAAGCTCTAAAATGACAGCCATGATACGACATCGTATAGGCTCTGCAACTGCCTCGAATGGTCGGTTGGAGTCACGCTCTCTTTTCTGACTTTCCGACAGCCGCGTCGGATAACGCGTGTCTATGATTGGTCAGCCAAACAACCTAACATAATTTCCCGCACGACGTAACATCCCTTTAAAATTGCAAACAGTGCGAGTGTTGACAGTTTTGAAGACATGGAGCAGATCGAGGAACGTCTTGCAGAAGAAGTTAGGAAGTACGATCATTTATACAACTCTTCTCTGAAAGAGTACAGGCATGCACAACTCAGCTTCAACTCCTGGAAGGAGATGGCTGGAACCTTGGATTTGGAGGTTTGGAGGTGCACAAAGCGATGGAAGAAAATGAAGGACAAATTTGTCCGTATTAAAAAAAAGTCTAAAGCCTGGCTGAGAATTTCTTTAAAACACATACGGAAAAGTAAGGAAAGCGCCTCATGCTGTCCTGGTGGAGAATTTCTTTGCAACAGGGTCGGGGTAGTATGAACAGAAAATGGCTCCGTCAGTACGCCGCTGTGTGGGAGCACATTTGCCTTTGCGTAAGCATGAATTCAGCTGGAGTGATTCCAAATCAGTTTATTGCAAGATGGGGGAATTAAGGTGTTACGACATAAATAAATCAAGAATAAAATTACTGGTTAAGTAATTGGGATTCTGAAAGAGTACTTGATAAAGTTGAAAAACTGCAAGTTAAATCAAAAATGGATCAAAAACTAGACAAAGTGATGGGTCTTGTTAGATTTTTTTTCCTTATTCTATCAAACCTTTTGTTATTAAAAATAGAAGAATCAAGACCACTCAAGAAGTTTGGTTCAAAACTCAGCCGAGGAGAGGGTCAGTGCTCACGCAGCACCTCTGCGAGACAGCTCTGACAACTCTGACGGTCCCTCTTCAGCTCAGTGTTTTTATTCACTTAGAAACAGCAATAACAGATAACATGAATCATCACTCCGAAATCAGTCGAGCCAGTCGCGGCTGGCACCTCGCAATTACCTTGGATTAAGAAAAACAAAGTGTTCTGAGGGAGAATGTGTAATGACCTGTGTGACTGCTGCACACAGGTCATGCAGGAGGTTTGTTCAAAGCTGGTGTCAGGCATGAACTTGTATAATTCTATGTTTTACATTCCCTATCAATTCCCCCCTGATTATACATGTGAGTGCGGTGTAACAAATAAGTGATAATAACAACTGTTCACAAAATATCTACGTGTTCCCCATTGTTCTCACATTTTCAACAACAGTGTCAGTAAGTGTGACAGATAAGACATGACCATTCACACACTGTTGTTACCATCTTTTTTAGCATCATCATTCTGTAAAGAAAGCAGTTGATGAGATACCAGGGCACTTGTGGTAGCTTTGATAATCATAGACTTAATGCTTGGCAGTACACAACTGAAAAATATACAGAAGAGTATCAATATTGCAATAAATGGCATAAACAGCTTGTGCCATCAAAGTCTAATTGTGAGCCAGGTCCATAGGTTTCAAGGTTGGGATGTGGGTCTTGTAGAACAGCCTTCTGGAGGTTCCTGAGGGAGTCCATGTTGACTTGGATGTGGGTGTCATTTTCTCCAGGAATGTTGGTGCAACAGGTTTTACCTATCATTACGCAAACGCCACCTCGTTAAGCTGTGAGGGTGTCCAGCACAAACTGGTGTTGCAGAATCATGGCCTTCATAGCGTCGATTTCCCTTTGCCTGTTCATTGTTCCCTTCTGGATGTTCATTGTAAGGTTCAGAAATTGGTTGAAACGGTAGGTGAGATGGAGTCACTTTTCGTCCATCTGTCCAGAGCTTGTGTTCAGGAGGAACATCACGGCCCCAGATGGGATCGTGTGGTGAGAACTCGACAGATCTTTTTTCTCGATAATAATGGGCTTCGCACACTTGTCTGAAATTTTACGTCCGTAGAGGATGGGTTGTTGAGCTGTTTTGGGCATCACAGAACAAGCATAACAACCACTCGCGTTCTTGTCATCTGCTAGCATCTTCTGATACTGATACCTGAGGTTTGGGCCGCCATGAGGGTTCGGATGTGATGCAAGTCAGTTGTCAATCTTTTCCTTGTATTTTCGTACTTTTGCGAAAGGTGGAGCTTCCTGTCCCATGTGGAGGAGACATACACCACCGTGTGGTCAGACATATATTAAAATCACAACACAACAGAGAATCCACCTGGCATGTGGAGATCCTATTGTTGCTAGGCTACAGAGCCACCAGAGCCCCCAGAAGCTCAGTGAACAGGGTGTTGTTGGTTTCTTCACCTGGATTGAGACAAGTAACCTCTAAAAGGCCACTCCCCTTTTTAGCAGGACTTCACCACTGCCCAAATTAAGGGTCCGGTACTCTGCAGCTTCCAGTGACTGAGATGTATCCAGCTGGGTCTTTCAGCGATCTTCACAGCTGTCGGCGTGGTTAGGAGCACTTGATACGGTCCTTCCCTCTCAGGGCTGGTCCAGTCTTTTCTGGACACTTGATGACTTTAATAAAAACCCAGTCTCCTGATTTTACCTGCAGGTCTTCCTGTAAAACAGAAGGAAAAGAGGGCAGATCATTTGTTCCAACAACTTCTTTCTGCCTCTTTTCATGGCAGGCATCAATCATGACTAAACAGTACTTATGGGGACCACTCTGTGTTAGTTCAATAAAATCCATGGGCATGATTTGAAATGGATATTGTGGCTGTGGAAACTGGCCTCTTTTAGGTCTCATGTTTCCTTGTGGGATGTGTTTTACACAGATGGTACAAGCTTTACGGAAGTTTTTTAAGTAGGAACTTATTCCATAAGTATTAAAGTGTTGCTGTATTAGCGCCACCATCCCCCCTGTTGACACATGGCAGGGCCCATGCGTCACAATAGCAGCCGCTTTAAATAGGGACTTCGGCAGTACTGGTTTTAAGGCAACTTTATACAGGCCATCTGAGTCAAGGAATGCCCCTTTTTGCTTCCCACATTTATTTTCAGATTTTGGCTTCATGATATTAATCTTTGTTTGAAATGACCTTTAATTTGTTGTTCTTATCCCCTAAAGAGCAAACAACAAGATTCTTTGTTTAGTTACCTGAAATTATTTAAATTTGGAGATCGAGCGGATTTTAAAATATTTGGGTTTAAAATACTTCCACTCATTTTCAAATAAAGATTTCCCATTTAGAGTGAGTAATTTCCATTTAAAAAGGAACAAATATGTTTGTTAAACCAGCTGTGATAACAAACTTCACTGTCACTACAAGAGAGTTCCAGTTGATTTTTGTGTTCTCAAGGTTTCACCTTTTTTCATTTTAGTTGAAAAGAAATAATAATGAGTGCTGTATCAATAACATCAAGGAAACATTAAATAACAATAACATCGAGGAAACATTAAAGCTGGAGTGCGTAACTTCTGTAACTTCTGTCGCCCCCTAGCGGAATTTTTGCGTCATTACAACAATAAAGCTGGCGCTTCCATATGACGTAAGCCCAGCTGCCACCGCTTTATCTCTGCCGTTGTTATTCCAACCGGTATCTGTATTAATCAAGCTTCAAATTCAGTCTGTTTACTTTACCTGGCTCTATATTTGTTTCAATAAATATCATTTCATTGTTGAAAAAATCAAGAGAAACCAGTAAAATATAAAAATACTGGTAAAAAAAACCTTCAGAGTTCAGGTTGGATTGTTTACAGGTTTGATTGTTCACTTTAATCTACATTTAACAGTTTGGTGTTGAAATTTATTAGTCAGCTGTTGGGGCCACAATGATCTATTTGTCTTATTCAGTGATTTTTTTCAGTTTTGACACGATGCAGAATCCTGCAGTGAGCTGCTCTGATCTGACTGACTGAAAAACCATTACACTGGTAAACTGACAGACACAAACTGACACAGATAGAGACAGAATCAGCTGATCAGCTGGAATTTCGGCGCTCTGGGTTTCATCTGGTGCGCATTTTATATTTTGACAGTGTGTGCGGACCTGCGGATCACTGTGTGCACCCGTGAACATCAGCCAGATCTCTTCTCTCCACCGAGGAAAAGCGACGCCGATACAAATTCGCGTTTGCCTTCTCCTTCGGTCACTTTCCTTCTTAGCCAATAGTCCCTCTGCCGAACGTCCAGGAATTTTTTTTTTTTTCGTGGTAGGATCCACTTCCCGATAAGTGTCTCTCGGCTGTTTATTTGGATTCTCCGCCATGTCGACCTTCACGTTCTACCGGCTGCTACGAGATGCTGCGTTCTATTTCTTATTATTTTTCTTGTTGTGACATAAAAGACGTAATTTCATGTGCGACAGCGCGGGAATGTCGCACCCGACACGCAAAGTAAAAATGATATATATTGAAAAATACCGTGAGATGTTTGAGGAGCCGATCGGCTTAATCTGCATTGTGTCATCTCCTCTGATAGTGGCTTGGCTGAAACGGACATCCACGGACATGTAAAAGTTACGCACTCCAGCTTTAAAGTTATAGACAATGGATTAATCACAACCATTATTTAGTTAAGGATATATTAATACTGGTTGGCATTTAACAAAATGAGTTAGTGTTATCCATCCAAATTAAGAATTCTAGGTCAGAGGTCACAGTGTGAAATCCTAAATCTGAAACCTAAATGTGAAATCTGTGACTCTGTTCACAGCCTCAGAAGGGAGCAGTACCTTATTTTGAAGTCTAATCTTAGTTATTTAAATTTGATAATTTACTAAAACACAATTGCTTCTTCAACCTTTCCCCCTATTTTTGAATTTCCCATTCAGGCAATGTGTATTTTTGTGTAACATTATTTTACCCAAAATATATATATTATTTTTTGTAATTATATTTTCTCCTTAGGCACACCTGACCCTTGATCTTTGTTTGTCAGCCCATCTGCTGATTTTACCCATATGTTATTAAGTGATTTCTGTAATCCTAGGTTTCTAGAATTAATGACAGTTTTACAAGCACCTGAGTCACAGAGAAATAAAACATTTTGGCCATTTACTTCAAGGGAGATATAAGGCTTCTCTGTTAGAGCATTTAAGAGTTCAGAGGCTCCACAAATGTTAACAGATTCTCTCAGCATTTTCCATTTCTCATACGCAAAACCAATGTTGACTCTTGTTCTTTTCCTATATCGATCCGACTCCAGTTTTGCCCTTTTTGTCATGCTGGAAAAAATTTTTTTCTTGGTTGGGGTTTGAGCTAGAGTTTTGCTGGTGCTTGAAGCAGCTTTATTCTTGTTCTTGGTAGTATCCATGCCTATCTCTGGCTCTGCAGCTTTTGCTAGCGATAGCAAACACTATGTCTGAGGGTGAATGCGCATTATGTCATTACACATCAGGCTGCCTCTGAAAAGCACGGTCTGTTCGACCCAAACAAGCTCTATTAATAACTAATAAAGGGATTTTACATGCATATAGAGGGAACCATGGTGAAAATGCCAGGGCTCTTTCTAGTGAGCAGGACGTTGTTGGAGCATGTGTGAGGAAGTGCTTTATGCTCTCAGTTATGTATATTTGTACATATGCTTTTATTTTCTGTCAGAAGGAGGAAGTAATGTATCAAGGGATGTGTTATTGTTCTGTGATGAAGACGCTAATAAAGAAATGGAGGAGATGCACTGCGGATGGCACACTTTTCAAGTCTGATTTCAAGCGTGTGTGATGTTATTTCCTCCATCTGAAGACAGTACAGATAAGGGGTCTGATACTGCTGAGCATGGTGATCTGCTAACAGGAAGACATTGTACAGTTCTATACATTTTATATGTTGTTAAACTTCCTTATAGTCCCTTTAATTAAAACCCCTAATTACACAGTTGATTAAACATTGAGAGTATTAAAGGTAAAAATAAACTGTCCCAAACATGTATATGTATGTCCAGGGTTACTAAAGACTAAATCCTTCTTGGAAAACAGAGATTATTAGTTTTAAAAAGATGAGCATTTTAGTCACAAAAAACATTTGGCTGAGAGTGATCTTAAGAATGCAGTAACAGTCATAAAATGTAATTTACAAATCTTTTCAGGTAATGCCGGGCAAACACTGTGCGATTTCGAGGGGATTTTACCACGATTTTGCCGTTGCAGACCACGCTGCATCATCGTGGGAACATTGTAGCGTTGGGATGTCCAGTCGGGAGGTCGTAAGCCATACAGTGTGAGAACACTCACGAGGAAGGATTAATTGCTGCTATGTTCTAACGATAATGCTGCAACCTCCCGATCAAACTTCTGGCATGTCAGAAATTTTCACCGTAGCTCGTACAGTGTGAGCGGTGTCACGTCACGATTCTACGTTTGCACCTGCGCAGAACACACCAGTGGAGAAACATTGGCTGGCTAATGCTAACGTGAAACTATCATAGCTACTGTAAAACAATATATAGTTTAACATTAACGTTACCTCAAGCTCCTGATGAAGGATGGACATCCCATACCGACCACGTCTCCTGAGCCATTCACGTACCCAAATCCCAAATCCTTTTCTTTTTTTTTTTTTAGTTTCAGTGCACAAGACAGCGCACACAACTGCAACAACTTTCTGCCTGCTCGCCATCTTGTTGTCAGGCACGCTGTGGTTGTCATAGGAACTAGGAACCTTTGTTTTTCGTTGTTCACACTCGAGCACCTCGTGCACACACCGACTGACGCAGACAAGTAGTTGTGGTTGCCAATAATTGTGGCTGACAGCAGTCGTACAGTATGAGTACACATGTCGTAGGGTCAAATAGAGTACGAGTGACAAACCCGGTCGTGCAGTGGGAGCATTTCCCCGACAGTCAGATTTCTAAAATCGCACAGTGTCTGCTCAGCATAAGTCTTTGGGCTGTCTCCATGGTGATCAGGCTTTGGTCACTTTTGATTATTCAGTTTTCAGATAAGCTTCCAGAATGTTTATCTTGGTGCAGGACTCTGAAAGGGACAAGAAGAAAATGGTTTTCTTAAGATCAGTTTATTATCACTGTTTGTTGAAATCACTAGACTGACGTGATTGCTACACTATAAATTTCACCCAAAGCCAAATATAACTTTTTGTGACTAGTGTAATACAGGCCAGTGTGTGCATGACCGTAGTATGTATGGATACCTTGAAATGTATTAAGACAAGTTTTGCCTGGAAAAACTGACAATGAGGGGGGAAAAAGTTGGAAACAGCTTTGGAATAGAATTTTGAAGAAGTATATTACTATAGCACCCTGTACAGGTCACCAGTCCATCACAGGATCACCCAGAGACAAACAACCATTCACACTCAGATTTAGGTTAATTCGTGACTCTAAATTGGCCCTAACGTGCATGTTTTTGGTCTGAGAGAAAACCTATACATGCACGAAGACACCATGTAAACTCCATGCCAGGACCTTCTTGCATGATGGTAACAGCACCAGCAAATGTAGCACCATGTAGCCAATATACTTCAGGTGCAGATGCATAGCAGTTACAAAGCTGCCAGGTGACATCGTCACGCTAAAAAGCAGCTTCCTTTCACACTGTCCAGCCTGGTGCTACTAACCACATCAGTTGTACCTGAGCAGAACCCACTGAATTTTCTACTTGAGATAAATAAAATTTGAATGTGTTATCTTTAATGTTGGGAAAGCTTTTTGTCTTGAACACAAAGACTCTGGGAAGCCAGCTTTTAAACTGAAACAGTAAATCCCGCTACTTCAAACAGCATTTTCTGCACTGTTGTCTTTTTCTTTTTTTAACTTTTTTATCTTCTGTAGGTGACAAGTGGCTTTGAGCTCTACCTCTGCTTCAGTCCACTGGCAACCAAGGTCTTGGCAGACTCTGCGGTCAGCAAACTGCTGAAGTGGATCCGGAAGGAAGAAGATCGCCTTTTCATCCTGAGTCCACTCACATACTGAGAGCCCTCCCTGCCAGGTCGCATCCTGAGGTTTAAAAGCAGCTTCCTTCTCACTGTCCAGCCTGGTGCCAACAATTGCATGAGGATGATGAAGCAGTAATCATCTTTCTGTGGACAAAAGATTTTTAGATTTAGGACTTTCTACATTCTCTTTTAATGTAACCTGTAAGACTTGTGATTCACAAACCTGTGTAATGAGGATGAATTTTAGTATTTTAGTTTGTAGCAGCAGAGGAAAGCAGCTGTTAATGTTTGTGTGCTGTGGAAGTTCTTACTTCTGTTTTACTGTAATAGAACTATCATGATTTAGAAATATGAAACTGCTGCTTGGCTTTTTAGTACTTTGTGGTCTTTTTTAGAAATTACAAATAAAATCAGACTAGCCAACAAACTAGCCTATGTGTAACGCTGCAAATAAGGAACCTGCACACTAAGCTGACTATTGCCAGAGATGGTATGTCTGGCTCTCAGAGGTAGATTAGTCTCCGGTGTCAAAAGGTGTGTGAATAAAAGAAACTGAGAAAAGATTAAAGATATTTAAAGATTAAAATTAATTCAATCAAAATTAATCTATAAATAATCAAATAATCTGAGTACTCTAAAGTCAATCAAAATAAAACACAATGCTTAACATGAATGAAAAACTTTTACCAGGACTTCAAAATTATCCAATCATGACAAATATACTTAAATCAAAATTAATTATCAAATTAATTCAGAGCTCTTAAATTCAAAATTTTCAATGAATTTTTAATTCAATATAAAAATTCCATGGTTTCTAGTATTAATTTATCAAGTTATTCTCTTTTTTTCTCTACTTTGTCACCTTACTATTGAAGCAAGAATCTGAATCTACAAGCAGCTTTACACAAGCAGAGTGTGTCAAATCAAATATTATCTCCAACAAGAATAGTTCATATTCAAATGAAAAAAATCTCAAACGCACAAAATTACAATTTATTATGTTTCAGTATCTAGATGGGGGACCCACTGTAAAACATTCAATACGACACCGATCATGCGGCTCTCTGCTGATCAAACTGAAATTAATTACTGACCCAAGGAGGACAGGTAACACACACTTAGAAGTAGGAGTCAGGGAAAGGGAAGGCGGAATCTGTGAGGGCAAGTAATCAAATTACTGCAATTAAAGTATACAAATAATATTTCACTGAATTAGTGAAATTGAACAGGTGAAATACAACCAGCGCAGCTCACCAGGACGCCAAATTTCAAGGCGGATGTCTGCCTTTAAATTACCGCGGCGCGGTTAGAATCCTGCTTTTCTTTTCTTTTTTTAGTAGGATAACACTGGTGATGGTTAGAGCAACACTGATGCGTCGGCGCATGTACAGTATCTACCTCATAAAACGAAACCCCGTATCGGTGCGCGTATCGCTTTAAGAAATAGTCACGTGACCGATACAGCTACTGTTTCGTCTGTCAGTCGCTCGTCAAACTGTTTAAAAGCAGGAGTCTCCCTATGTCAACGGGATGCTTCTTTGCTCAAAAGTTATCTTTTGAACCAAAATAAGTCCTGGAAAGTGACATCATGGAGCCAGAAACAAAATGCAAGGTTTCTGCCACGTGGGATCATTTTGATCTTATAAAAACAAAGACTTTTTGCCGATATGCCCTTGTTTGATCTGGTTCCTCTCGGTTTCTGATTAATCTGCCAGAATTTTGGTCCATTTTAAAAGAGTTTAAATTATTAATTCACATTATTTTTTATTATATATTTTAAACACAGTAGTCCCTCATTAGCTACGTTTACATGCGCCAAATTTCCCCAATCTGATTAAAATCTTGGTCGATCTGAATTCCCAAATCCCTGTTTACATGGACACTGTCGGGACTTCACACGAGAACACGTCCATTATTTAGCAAATGTGTGAAAATGTGTTGTGCTGCACATAGACATCAATAGACCCCGTCCCGACAAAACGATAACCCACGTGAACTTCTGTTCTCGCGGGTGACGTTTTACGCCGGGCTCACACTGCCTACGGAACGGCTTCGGTGCGGTTTTTCCGCAAGCTACCACTCACATCTGCTCCGGATAGGGAGTGCGGTCAGCTCCGGTGCTGGGTGCGTAAAACGTCACCCGCGAGAACAGAAGTTCACGTGGGTTATCGTT
>SSNP01000191.1:0-47459 GCA_006937955.1 Pachypanchax playfairii
CGGGACCCCTCTGTGTCGGGGGCGGTGGTCGGCTGTGGCTGCCTGGGTGCCCCCCCAGGTAAGGCCTTGGTGGGGGTGGGGGTACCAGCCCTCCCTACTCTGGGCGCACGGGGTCGGTGCCTTGGCAGCTGCTGCTGATCCGCTGCTACCGATGCAGATGGCTCCTATGATGGCATTTCCTGGCTCATCTGTGCTCAGCCCGCTGTTTTTGTAGCTTTTAAGTGTGTGTGTGTGTGTATATGGTCGATGGGTTGGGTTGGGATGGGGGTTTTACTTTTTAAGTAAAGGGGGGGGTTGGGGGGTTGTGGGGTCATTTTTAATCTGTAAAGCACTTTGATAAACTTTGTTTGAAAAGCGCTTTATAAATAAAGTTTTGTTGTTGTTGTTGTTGTTGTTGTCTGACAGACGCCTCGGCAGCAGAGAGGGACGACGTGTTTGGTGTGGACGGACAGATCCAGCACAAGCTGGCCTTCCTCAGGAAACATGTTCCCAGGAAAACCAGTTTAGTTCTGGTGGGACATTCCTTTGGGTGTTACATCATCCTGGAGATGATGAGGAGGGACCCTGAACTCAAGGTACACACACAGAAATATAAACTCAACTAGAAAGCACTGGGAGAGCTCAGACCTTCAAGCAGCTCGATGCACTCAGAATGTGATCACATGATAATAAACCAGACAGTCTCCTGGATCAGTCTCAGAATCAAAGTGACTGGTCATCATGCCACTTCTAACACACCTGGAGTCTTTGCATGAAGACCCTCCGTGTTTAACTTCCTGTTCCTCCCTGAGATGCTGACCGCGTCCTCCTGGGTTCTGCTGCAGGTCCTGAAGGCCGTCATGCTGTTTCCCACCATCGAGCACATGGCTCAGAGTCCTCAGGGAAAGGTCATGACCCCCGTTCTGTGTCAGATGCGTTACCTGGCCTACCTGCCCGTCTTCCTGCTCTCTCTGCTGCCCGACGGGGTCCGAATGCTCCTGATCAGACTGGCGTTCAGCAGCATCTCGGGTCTGGATCCGTGTGTCATCCCGCCCTGTGTGGAGCTGCTCAGTGGAGACTGTGCAGGTTGGAAAACCTCCGCGAGCCTCATGATGATTCAGTTTATCTTAAAGGTTATCTTATTATAAATATTTAATTAAATCATGTTGTCTCATTTTCCAGTCAATTCCATGTACTTAGCAGGTCAAGAAATGAAGAAAGTCTTGGAAAGAGATCATTTAACTATAAAGGAAAACCTTGATAAGGTGAGAAACCGTCACATCTCTGTAATCATCGACCAGTTGACCTTCCTGTTAATGTTTATTAGCATGAACTCACACAGCTTTAATTATCTGACATATATTTAATCTTTTTGATGCTGTTGATGTTTCCAGCTCATATTTTATTACGGCGCTACAGACCACTGGTGTCCCATACATTACTTGTATGACATCAAGCAGGAATTCCCTCATGGAGACTTCAGACTGTGTGAAAAGGGATTCCGACACGCCTTCGTCCTGAACGCGGGGCGAGAAGTGGCCCAGATGGTCGTTGAATGGATCCGCGGTGCTCTGAGGACATGATGAAACTTTTATCATGAACTGAAAACGGATCAGTGGAAAAGTTCTCAGTCTTTTTCAGTATAAAATATTTTTATCAAACAGACTCTTTAAAGTGCTAATCATGTTTTTATATGACACATAAAATCTTTTTAAAAGAAGAAACTGGATTTATTGATGTGGATGTTTCACCTGAAGTCTCCGTGTTGCTGCGGTCTGTCAGGTTGAAGAAACCTTAAAAACAGTTATAGAATTAATTTAATTTAACAGTAATTTAATGCAGCAATCCTCATGTGATGAAACTATTTTCCATTTCATATGAATCATCATACAAGCAGTTCAAAATGTTGAATAAAATAAAGTTCCTGTCCATTTCTGATGCAGCTAAAATGGAAAATTATCATTTATAATGAAAATAAATTAAGCAGAAATTATTTGAATAGAGTCTGTGTTCAGTTGTTTTGATAACAGATTAATTTCTCTTCCATATAAGAAATTATTATATTTTCTTGTAAGTCGACTCGTCGTTGGAGTTTCTTGATGCTGAAACTGAATATTTAATAAACTATTTTGGATAAATTAAATCACATTACTGGGTTCAGATGAGTTAAATGTAAGCACATCCTACAGAAACATCAACTCAACTCTTCAGTGTATAAAACGTTTATTTACATGAATGATTATTATGGTATGAAGGTACGTTCTGATCTAAATGTTGCGACGATGCCGACAATCCTGTAACATCCAGTTCAGAAGACCTGAACATCACAAATACTGTAGGGTATAAACATGATCATATATGTGCTTGTTACATATTTTATACATGATATAAAACCACATCCACGGGGTTCCCGACCCCTTGTAAACAAAAGTCAGCCATCTTTCTCTGTCGTCTCATTTCCTGTCCTTTTACTGAATGAACCAATCAGCATCAGAACCGTTTTCACTTTACACTGAATCAATTCTCCAGAAAGACCTGAGATACAAAAACATTCCCAGTCTGTCGATTGGCTCCATCAGTCAGCCACAGTGATGCAGTTACCATGGCAATGCCACTGCTGTGATGCTGAAGCAGTTACAGGTTGATCAGAGACTCCACCTCTGGTTCATCAGCACTGACAGGTGATGGGTCCAATGTGATGAGGGTTTCTGCAGGTGGAGGTGGTGCAGGGGGCAGGGAAGGCGGTGGGGCAGGGGGCGGGGCAGGCGGCAGGGTGGGCGGTGGGGAAGGGGGCGGGGCAGGGGGACAGGTACGGACTGGCTGCGTATTTGATTGGCTGGTAGGATGGAAGACAAAGGCGTAGGCTCCTGGTTGCCAGCTGTTCTTCACTTTGAGGGCCAAATCAGTCGCAGCGACGGGCTGATAAACACCTTCCATGTAAACGCTGAGCATGTAGGAGTCTGCAGGAGAAGAAAGATCATTGAAAAAAGAAGTAGCCAATCAGCACAGAATCAGTTTTATCTGAGGAAGTGGTGTCACTGTCTGACTGATGTGTGAAGCAGCTGTGGCTGCAGCTCTGGGTATGTTTATCTGGGGGAGTTTCCTGTGAAGATGTAGGTGTGAAATGTGAGTTACTTTCAGTTGCATTAACATGTCAGTGTGTCTGAAGCATCATCTGCTGGACATCTGATCACAATCAACAACTCAATAACTGGATAGAGGAGATTTTTACCTTGTTCAAAGCGCGTCGCACAGTGTTGTGAGAGCTGTTCGATTGTCATGGAGGGGGAGACTCCCACAGTCTTTGGGTTCTCACCGATCTCTGGACAATACACCGTCAGGAAGTCCTACAACACACACACACACACACACACTGAGAATCAACACGTGGCATGAAGCAGCAGTGTTCTGATGAGTCCAAACACCCTGACAGAACTCAAAGAACTGGTCTGAGGTTTTAACTGTACTGTGAAAGTCCAGCCTGCCTTGCAGACGAGCCCTGGTCCTCGTTTGGGACTCAATGATCAAACCTAGAATCATTTACAACTCAAGAGGCTCTGGCTTCAGTTTTCAACAGTTATTATGATGAACAATTTGAGTAAAACATTTAAGAATTGCTCAGGGTTTGTTTGGCAGCATTCAAGCTGCAGGAACTTCTCCAGACCTTTGAAGGTCTTTTAGAACTGTTCTTTGGACTTTGGCTGCAGTAACTAGAGTTGTGTGTGTGCGCACGCGCGTGTGTGTGCGTGCGTGCATGTACCCGAACAGATCCTTGAGCCACTTGCTCCTGGTTTAGCGTGCGTCGTCTCTCCCAGCGATGGATGGAGTCCTGGACCTCTCTGCTCAGCTGTCGGGTGGCTGACCTCTGCTGGTCAAACGTCTTGATGTGCTCCAGCGCTCCATAGGTGGTAGTCAGATAATACGAGCCTAAACACACACAGGACACACTCAGAGACAGAATCAAAGACATGCTGGTTAAAGCTGAAGGCCTTTTCTTCCCCCTCATAGATCAGCTGACGTGTTCTGGATTACTGTCTGTGTTCTCTGAGAAGACGAACCTTCTCCAAGTGTTAACGACGGGTCCATCAGCTCCATCATGTATTCAACATCCATCTGCAGGGCAGACAGATTGGATCTAGCCAGAACGTACATCATTACAGGAAGGAAGTCATCAGCGCCGTGAGCCCGCCCTAAACACACACACAGACACACACAGTGTTTTACATGCAGGGATGTTAGAAAGAGTCTAAAGCTGCAACATTTTATGCACAAACACTTGAATAGTTCTGGTTCTGACCCGGACAGCTGACAGACATGGAATCATAAATGATCTTGCAGGTCTTCAGAAGCAGCTCAATCATCTTCTGTGGAGAATACTCCTGATGCAGTTTGTTCAGCTTGATGCTGATCTTCTCCATGGCGGGAGCCTCGGGGACGGCGGTGGTTATTCCTAAAGCCGTGGTGGTGCTGCCCAGGATGACAGACTGACACACACATATTAACATTTGTCTTTACTCATGTTAATGTGGTTCTGGGTGTTTGGTCTCACCTGGTTCTGAGCCAGTTGCTTCATGCTGCCGGTGCTGGTGTGAAGTTTCTCCAGACACTTGTAGATCGGCTCCTTCAGTGGCTTTAGAACACTTTTACACAGCGCAGCTTCTACAAGACTCTCTGCAAAGACACACAATAACACCAACCAAACAACCTGCTTTAAACTGCTCGTTTTCTTTTGGACCAGACATTTCCCATGATGCCTGACTGAATTCCTCTCAACTTTTCTGACAGACTTTAAAACATGAAATCTTCTGGGTAAGTTCCATCTCAGTCACAGGAAACATGATGTATTTCAGTATAAACACGTGAAAGGAAGTGACAGAGACGCGGTCGGGTCCTGTTAACACCACATGCAGTTTAAAGTTACCTAGTTTGTCCTGTGTGTACTGATGCTGTGGCTCCAGCATGACCTGCAGCTCTGCACTCTGCAGCAGGTAACTCTTCAGCTGAGTCATCATCTGTCTGATCTCCTGCAGCATCTCCGTGGTGGTCACGTGTTTCGGCATCGTCTCCAGCGTAAAGGCTCGGTGATCCTTCACCTGAACAGAGAACGTGAAACTTTATTCTCACCTTCAAATCGATGCAGATGAGTTTTAAACGCCTCTCTGTTCTCACCAGGTTACCAAAGTAGCTCAGAGGGTCTCTGGCCAGCTCGACGATGCGTTTGGTGAGCCGCCCGTCATGGTAGATGAGTCCGGTGAGAACAGTGGACAGGCGGTGCCGAGCTCGGTCCAGTATGACGGTGGGGGTTCTCTTAACAACTGGTTTACTGCTGCGGTTCTCTGCAGAGCTCCTGAAGGGAAAAACACATTTTTTATGCCTCATACAAACTCTTCTGTTCAGGGTCGGACCCTGTGACTCGGAAGCTTTTACAAACATGTAATTAGAAAAATTTTTTAAAAGTCCCTAATCTTTCAGGAAGGTGGGACCTCGGTGCCGTCCAATAGACCCTACAGAAACGTTTAAATGGATTGGGTTCATTCCCTTCTTTGTTTTACCCACGTGTTCTTTACAATATGTTTGTCTCCAATTGTAATATCTGAAAAAGTCTTTTCAGTTTGGAAATATGAACTTAACTAAATTAGTAAAATAAAATGATTAAAAACTTGTAACCTTGTTTTGTTTGGAAAAACAAATAAAAAACAGACAGTTTGTGCCCCGATATATATATATATATATATATATATATATATATTTTAGGGGTATAAAGTGATTAAATGAGATACAAAGTTTAAAGACAAACATTTCACAGGAAGTCTGAGTGTAAATGTTCTTCATTCTGAGAGATTTTAAAACTCTGATGTACATTACGAGAGGTTATTTCTCATAGATGAGGACAGGAAGTAGGGCAAATGTTGTAAAACCAGAAAAAGGTAATTTAGAGAATATCTGCATCCATCAGCTCCACCTTTTCTAAGGGCGAGTCGCGATGTGTTCTGGTTTAAGGAAGGAAAACCATGTTTAAGTCAAACATGCAAACTGAGTTCTGCTTTACTGGCTTAAACACAGTTCAGTGAGTCTGACGTAGTTTCAGGTGGATTATGTGTAAAAGATCTCAGGTCAGGTTTGAGGAACTGAAAACCCTCAAACATATGAGGTGAAACAGAATTATCATCATAAAAAGAACCGCCCTTCACACCTGAGCCCAGACCTACCTGTGGTTTTGTTCCAGCTCCTGACTGGTCTCTCCTTCTTCTTCTGTGCTGCTGGTGGAGCAGGAGTCCAGATCCAGTCCCAGAATAGCACTTCCCCCAGGTGAGTAAAGGGACACATCTGGGCGTTGAGCCTGTGATGGAGGAGGGGATTTCATCCCTGTGCTCTGATTGGCTGCTCCTACCTGGTTGGAGCACACAGGTGAGTTGTTGAAACATGGCTTTGTCCGAGGTGGGGGGACAGGACGGGATGGTTTCTTTGTTAATGGTGGACACTCAGAGGTGGACTTTAGTTTGTCTTCCTTCGTGGTCTCCTTCTCGTTCTGTTTGTGGACCTCCTCCTCTTTCCTGCTGACCTCCTGTTCAGACTCCTCACCCAGCAGACCTGCTCCTGGTCTCTCTCGTACTTTCTCTCCAACACTCTCTGTTTTCTTTGCAGGACTTTGTCCATCGTTTCCTCCTGGCCTCTCTTTGACTAAGTTTTTCCTGGAGGAGGAAGAGGCAGTACGAATAAGAGGAGCAGGAGGAACAGGAGGAGCAGCTCGGGCCAATAGGGGGACAGGAGGCCTTGAAGGGGAAGGTGATGTTAACTTCTGCCCTTCTTTCTCACCTGCTGCTGATCTTCCTTCCTCCCTTTTCTGAGATTCTGAAGTTCCAGAGGTTTGAGGCGGTGGTGGCGAGGAGAGCGGGAGGCCCAGCCCTGAACCCAGACATGGGGGTCGAGGTGGAGGAGGACGTATGAATTTAGTCTCCTGGTTGGTTTTGGTTGGTGTTTTGACTTGTGGGCAGAGATTCTTTGAGGTTTCTCCGTTGTGCAGGGCCGAGGTGATGTCCTCCATAAGGAGAGAGTCAGGTTTGGAGCTGTTATACTGCGCCTCCGCAGTGACCGGGTTAACATACAGGTACATGTTAGGCTGATCACTGCGGTCCTGGTTCTTCTGGTTTATATCAGACGTCCAGAAATCTGCAGCACAAACATTCAGAGTTACAAAGATTCTGAACAGACCCTGAACAGAAACTGACTTTGGAACCCAAGATCTTAATTGGTTCAAGGTAGAAAACGTACCAACAACAGTGTGTCTTTAAATGGGCCTGATCTTATTTTCTGTATGTTTCCATTTAAAACTCAGAAACTGAGACAGTTTTATGTCTTTATGATGGAAGTACCTTCACGGACAGTTACAAAGGTATAGATTTATTTACCTGCACCCAAAGCTGCGATGACCTCCAGCTCTTCTTTCTTGGTTGCCATGGTGATGGCCTGAGGTAAACTCAGAGTGATGGGGAGGATGTCTCTGATCGAGAAATGTAGTTATTAAAACTCAGTGTGTTTCAGAAGGTATTTATTATAATCCGACAGACTTGGATTTGATCTACTGTGTATATGTTAGTGTTTGTGTTACCTGCTGGTGCAGTAGAAGAAGATCAGTTTGAAAATGTCATCAAAGACCAGAGATGATCCCTCTAAGAGAACAACTGAGAAGAGAAGAATAAAACTTTTTAATTCACCTCTGTAAATACATGTTGCTGTTTTCAGAGCCACCCGTGACACTGACATGTTTTATGTTGTTTCACCATCAGGTTGAGAACACGTGGAGCTTCCTGCTCATCAGCCAGTCGAACTGATATCATCACTGCTTTATCTTCTGAGCTGTGAACCAGGAACGCCTGTAAAAATCAGCATCATTAGATTAATCATTAAATGATGTTAATGATGGAGAACTTCAGAATAAAAGCTTGTCTTACTCCTGCTGACTCCTTCTCCAGAATACAGGAGCTCTCCTCTCGACTGAGTCCTTCAGGTTGCCACACTGAAATACTCCCCACTAGCTTATCTACGGAGCTCAGCACCAGAGGAGCTGGTGAGGATGGAGGGATGACAGGGGGAGGTGGGAGAGGGGGTGAGGAACAAGATGGGGAGGAGACTGGAGGAGGTGAAGAAGAAGGAATAAGATCAGCTGGTACTGGAAGAAGTGGAGAGACAACGATGGGAGTAATAGGAGGAGGAAGAGATAGTGGAGGAAGGTTGGAGGGGAGAGAAGGAGGAGCTGGAGGGAGAGATGAAGGGGAGGATGGTGGGGGAGGAGGTCGAGAGGGGAGCTGGGAGGGTTTTAGAAAAGGAGGTGGGGGTCTGGGTCGACATGGTCTGGGTGGAGGCTGGGAGGGCAGTGAAGGTGGAGGAAGAGGAGAAGAGGAGGAGACTGTAGAGGAGGTGAGGGCTCCTGTCAGAGAGGATGAGTGACTGTGAAGAAAAAAAGAAATTTGATCTGTTGGTGTTCAGAAACTCGTAACTCACAGAAACATCCAATTATTTAAGTGATTGTGACACATGACGACTTCCTGTTTGGGAATATTTATCAGAGATTTAATACGAGGCACAAATAGACGGATGTTTGGCTCTTTATTTAAACCTGAAATGAATCAGAGACTTTCTTCATGTTTCTGAGCTGCTTTACAGAGACTGCAGCGCTGGGTGGGTTTAACAGCTGATCCGCAAGCAGGAAACATTCCCTTTGTAGGTGGAAGGTAAAAACAAAACAATGAGCTAAATAAAGAAACACTGTCTTCCAGCTAAAAAATGACTCAAATGAATCAAACAGGATCTTTCTCTGTCTCAATAAAGCATAAACATAAAACTCCAGTCTAGGATGGGATTAAACTGTTGTCATGATGTTCACACCTTCAACTCTTTCCAAACAAAAAGGAGAAAACCTAAAGCAGACGTTGATATAATTAATATATACTTAAATATTACTTCAAGGCAGTTTTAAACCTTATGTTATTTAAGATCACCTGTAAAGAGATTCACACAGAACAAACTTCAGAAACAACAACTGTGAACAAGACGGATCTGAAAACAACCTTCAGTTTAAGACTCAGATTATCTTCAAGCATTTGATTTCCTGACTTTTCTTTCACCTCTGCTCTAACATGATACAAAGAAAATAAAACTACTGGATAGTTAAACCGTCTCTGTGTAAGAAGACATCTCACATCGTTCTCCACATCTGAATCTGAACTCAGAGATAGCGACTCTTCATGGACCAGTTTGTGCTACAAGAACTCAAAAACAACAGGATGTGATATACAGTATATGCTGAGTCTTTCAGTATCATACATCGTTCAACTTTATCAAATAACAAACAATCTTAAACAAGACAAAAGACGACAATACATGCGCACGCACACGTTTAATAGTGATAAACTACATGTTGTAGCGGTTCGGGGCCACCGTGACCTCTGACCACCACCAAACAGATACGTTTCTTGCCTAAGGGAGATGGAGCAGGGATTCGAACCGACATCCCTTGTTACTGGACCTCCAGCTACCTTCAGAGCGAATGCAGCACCAATCAAAGAAAAGGACTCCAGGTCAATTCAAGCAAAGGCTGTTATATGAAGAGATACGGAGTGATTTAGAAGTTGGTGTGGTTTTATTTATCAGAGGCCTTCGAATGGCCTGTTTTGTCTCTGAGAACTCAGATTGTTGAATCTCCAACGTTCCTCCAGCTGTTATCAGGAAGAACAAAGAAGTGAAGGAATCCTGAAAACCTTCACTGAACTTTATCATCTTATCGTCAGCATCCATGGAGGTCTTTCAGATTCCTTTGTTTAACTTCAATAAACTGAACTGTCACTGTTGGTATGAAACGAGGAGAGAAGTTAATAAAAGACACCCGAGTTTTAAATAATCTGTGTTATAAATAAATTATGGGATTTCCTTCAGATGGAAGAAAACTCAGTTCCAGTCAATCAAATAACAGGAAGCTGAATTTTATGACTGAATAAAGTCTGATTAGATGCTGAAACATCATGTGAAACATTATAGCATGTTGTTCTGTCAGTGTAAAAATCATCTTTTAACAGTAATATCTGACATCACAGAGCTTTAATTTGCTGCTTCTGCAATTTACATCCAAAATTGAACAGCTTGAGCGAGTCACAGAAAATAATTTCCTTAAATGTTTTGCATCACTAGCGTGCTGTAATATTCTGTTTTTCCATTAAAACTTCTGCTTTTTGCGGCTTCTTGTTTGAGGAAGAAAAGAAAAACAACTTCCACCGTTGACTCTGATCCAGTTAGAACCAGAACCAGCAGCTAATCTGGATCAGAATCACACATGAATATGTCAGTAACTCTCCATGTGCTGACACATTCATGCTCATTCAAGTTAATTGAATCTTTCACGGTTTCTGGTCATTAAGAACTTTTTTTCTTGTTTTACCCAGAAATAAAACATTTCTGATCAGAGCAGAATCTGTCGTAACTACAGATTTTTTACTGAAGTATAATTCAGATGGAAATAATGTCTTCACAGGATTTTGGTTTTCTGTTAACGGTGTGCAGAATTTGAAAAGAGGAAGAGGAAAGAACATTAAATTACTTCATTACGGAAAGTTAACAAAAACAAAAGAAAGGGCTGAAAGAAGACTGCAGGACAGAGAAAAGAACTGAAAAGAACAACATAAAAATAGAAATATACTATATAATAAAACACGAGCAGCAGAAAAACTGGAAACTCTGCAGAAGATCAATCACTGAATCTGTTGTTTCCAACTGGAAACACATTAAACTCATTTTAAATCAACTAAAAATCCCTAAAATAATTAGATGCAACATGAACAACATGTTTAACGGTCATTAATAAATCTTATTGACTTGTTGTTTGGTTTGGGAACGTTGAAACCAAATGAAAGATGAAGCAGGAAATCTGAGTTTGATTTAAACACTTTAAGGACCAAGTGACTTTTTTTAAGCCGAACCTGCTTCTCCACCTCGGAAAAAGAATTAAACTCCTGTTAGTTCAGATACATGATGGAACTGTGATTTTAATAGAAAAGAATCTGAATCTTTTCCGTGATTTGCAGAGAAGAAACATTAATCAATCAGATCTGTAAAACAAGGATCAATAGAGACTTACAGCTGGTTGCTTTAGAAGATGTTTGAGTTTAAACTTTGACAAACCTGTGACTCTGATTTGGATCAGTCAGAAATTCTCATTCAGTGAGTCATGAAAGTTTACAGGAAAGTGAGAAACATCCCAGAGGAGGATTAACAGCATCCACAACATCATATTTAGATCCAGATGTGAGCTGTTTTATATCCTGATAAGGAAACACCGTGTTTCCATCTTTAACTTGTTCTTTATCAGGAACTCAGTTTGTTCCTGAATCAGCAGCGTCAGGTTGTTCTCACTGGAACCAACAGGTGAAACTCAGGTAACTAAGTCATCACATGACTGGTGTGATGTTTTACTGACCTGAATCAGCTCAATACGTGTCTCATCATAAGATGCATCAGTAACACCTGACCGTGCACACATTTCAACCAGGTGTGGTACTGTGTCCCTACTCGAGGGATTAAAATCTACCTAAAGGGTTTCTGATTGATGTTTGTGTCTAAGTTAGTGTTTATTTTAGTTCAAAGGTCTGAGACATAAAGAGCAGGAAGGACTGAACTCTGAACTAAGCTGTAACGGCAGGACTGAACAGAGAGCTGATGTTCTGGGAGATTTTAACTACAGATACTTCTTCATGGCGTCAGGAAATGAAGACAACTTTTTAAAACATTCAAAGTTACTTAAAAGACAGAAACACATGTTTATCAGACCTCATCAGAAAACAGCTCAGATCCACAAACAAGCAGAAAAATCAACATGTCTCCCTGTTATAGTTGAATGTGAGGTAGTGACATGCAGAAATGACATTTACTTGTTAAGAGTTTAGTTGTAACTTTCACTTGATTCTTCATTAGAAGCTGGAAAAACTTTTTTCTACAAACTGACTCAGATGATCATGTTAACACGGGACTGGATCTTCTTCAGCCTCTGAAAAGCCATTGACCCAAATATGAGGCAGTGAGTCATCACATCTGTTTTTCCTACTCTGGCTGTCTGACTTTGGACCCCCAGCCCCCCCACCCGCCGCCCTACAACCCTTCTACAAACATCACAGCCCCCCACACTTTAACACAACACATTCCCTTTACTGTGTTTGTCCACAGATGTCTGACAAACTCACCCTAAGTCCTGGGAAACAATGCTGGCCTCCATCATATATCCACAGTCTGAAGGTTCGACTGCTCCGTCTCTCACTGCTCCATGAGAAACTCCGCCTCCTTTCCTTCCTGCTGTTGGTTAGAGTAGAACTGAAAAAGGGAAAAAGTAGAAGGCAAAGGGAAAAGGGTTCGTCTGTGTGTGTCAGCCCTCCCTTCTGTTTGTGCTTCAACTTCCTGAGCTCATCGTCAGGCAGGAAGAGGCCGAGCACTTTGGTCAGCCTTCACCTCTTTCTCTTCTATCTAAAGCGTTGTCTGGTGTTCTCTAACTGAGCCTAGAGCTGCAGGACTTTCTAATTATTCTGATCTGTTCTCTACAGCCTTAAATCTTCTGACAGAGACATTCTCCTTCAGCCTCCTCCTCTCCTTCCTTCTCTCCTCCCCTTTGCTCTTAAAGTTTTTCAGATGCCCCCTTCAAACTGAGGAATGTTCTGCTTATTCTTTTCTGCAAACTACAGACTTTCCACTCAGATAAAACCACACTGCTTTCAGTGTTTGTCTTGCTCTAATTTCTTCATTCAAATGGGGATTTTTACTGACTCCAGTTTTTCTTTTTAAAAACTTTCCCCAGTACAGAACATTAATTATTTGCAGGTTTTTCAATGATTAAAACTAAAGAATCTGAAGACCAGCCTTTAAAACTCATGTTAATGAAAAGCCCAAACGTCTCAATCTTTGCACATTTTACGAGATCCCTCCTTCCCTCAGGCTGCCTCACATTCCTGAGTGATCAACACATTTTTCAGCATTTTAAATTTACAACTGAAACCCTCAAACAAAAGAACAAAATCCTCCTCTCTGCTCTGGTGATCTGGTGGTCTCAGCGATAATAAACCTGCATCAGCCTGATTCTAACACACACATGCATGCACGCACAGTTAAAACATGTGGTGAGTGTGCAGCTGCTTCCTGCATGTTAGTATCACTCTTCATGCTTGACGGGTGTTCACTGTGAACTCTGAGGCCCAAACTCAACCACACAGAAATCAGGTGATAAGCTGACCTCATGCACAGCTCAGTGGCAGCAAGCAGCCACTAGAGGGAGCTGCCCAGCTGTTCCAGCTGAGCCCTCAGATTACATTTAACTAATCAGAGACTGACTTGAAGGTTTAAACCGTTTAAACACTGAGACATTTACGAAGCCCCGGAACCCATAAAGGATCAGGTCTGAAAATAAATTGAAGGTTGTAAAAACTTCCTCTGGGTGAACGGACAGGTAATGTTTCAATGGATTATGATTTTTTTTAAATGAAAGAACAGTTTAAGTGAAAATAGGACAGGATCTATCAGAAAGGCACATAGTAGAAAATGGAACTCCTCATAACAATGTGATCAGCTCGACATTCTCTCTAATAATAAATTATAGATTTGACAAACAACATTTTGACTCTAAAGAACAGAATAACTTAAACATTTAATTACATAGCCTACTGAGGAACATCCTGATGGAAGATGATGCCTGGATAGAGAGACCGTGGAGGAAGTATGAGAAGGAGAAGAAGGATATGAGTAAAGGTGTGAAAAGATAGGGCAAAACGTGTTAACGTGATAGTATTGAAGAAGGGAGGCGGGAACAGCAACTCTGTGGATGATTTAGATCAGTGAGTTTAATGGAGGTGGACTAAATCTGTAAAACAAAGGGAGGCAGTAATGCAACAACTTTGGATGCAAGCTGCCATTAAAAACCACCGAAGAAGAAAAAAAAAGCGTAATGAAAACCTTTATTGTGAAAGATACAAACCGGAAACAAAAAACGGTCGGTTCGATTGTTAGTATAACGTAAAGGCGGATTTGTCGCTGTATTTGACTAATGCCAACGTGCCCCTGGGACCGATTATGGAAATCGAACAGGTTAACGGACACTAATACATTTTTTTCTGTTTTAGCTCATTTTGTAATGAAATAAAGACTTTGTTGTTTGTTTACTTCCTTAGCTGCTAACGGTTAACCACTGCGTAGCTAAAGGAAGATGCGGAAGTTTTCAAATCAGAATATTCCATGTTTTTCTGTCACTAAACGTGGTAAATATTCTGTAAGTTCAGTATTGAAACAGTCTGTTTTGTGTTTAAGAGTTCAGGAGTCTTGACCCGGTTTGAGACTGTGGAGATCGGAGAGTCCAGCCAGAAGGTGAGACTCCCACACAGGATCATCCACTTCGCTAATGGAGACACTCTGGAGGAGTTCAGCACTGATGAAGAGGAGGAAGAGGAGAAACAAGTGAAGACAGATGTCCTGCCAGTTGATACGGTATGATTCAATCACTTCACTGAAGTCTGTTTATTTCATTTTCATCAGTTTCTGGTTTTATTTGTTGTCCAGTCCAAACTGACCTGGGGTCCGTACTTTTGGTTCCAAATGTGGAGGATGGCCACTTCTACCGTCTCAGGTAGCTTCAGACATTTTGAGCTGACTGGTTTGTGTTCAGGTATGTTGTTCTGAGTGTGTGTGTCGCTGCAGTGTGTGACTACATGGGAGAGAAACTTGCCTCTCTGTTCGGCATCACAACTCCTAAATACCAGTATGCGATTGATGAGTACTACCGTATAAAGAAAGAGGTACGACTCATTTTATACTGTTAACACAGCCATAAACACAAGTTGTAACTGTCATGTGACTTCCTGCAGGAGGAGGAGGAAGAGGAGGAGAACCGTCTCGCTGAAGAGGCTGAACATAACTTTGCAGCACAGCGAAGAGGTGAGCAGGAAAATCCTGCATCTACAGTGAACAAAGAGCCCGAGGCATCAGGAGCTGCTTTTGTAAACATTCAATATGAAGTCGAACCCGAACCTTCGCTCAGAAACATGGACCCCAATAGAGTCCCGTCTCCTCTCCCATCCTAAAAACGGACTTGCTCAAACCTCAAACATTTCAGTTCACTCATATTTAACCTGTTTTCTAAATGTTTGGGTGTTTCTACAGGGTTAATTTATTCAGAACACAGTGGAGAACAGAAGGTTCGGGTTGTAGAAGGGTCTCATACATGTGACTAAAGATCTGTGTAAAACTGTAACCTTATTACTTTAACACAGTGCAGTGGTTTGATGCTCAGCTTGTACCTCAGTCAGTCACATTAGTGTGCAGCTCTGACTCGGTAACTCGTCACAGGATGTCTCAGGCAGCACCTGCATCAAGTTTGTGATGACACTGCTGCCATGATGGTGAGTCCACATGCTGAAGGGTTAGGTTTAGGTGTCTGTGCCAAAGTGTCCAGATGAACGTCATGACCAGATTATTCCTCCATAACAACACAACCTGCACAGCTGATCAGAAACATTCTGACTTCTCAGCTGATAAATGTAAATATATTTAACCTGGAAATGAAGGGCTGACTTGTAGAAGAGCTTTACTTTGTTCAGAAGCAGCTGTGTTAGAACTGAATCCTGTGTTACAGAAGAGCTGCTCCTTCTCTACGTGTCCTTGTTTGAGCTTCTGATGAGGCTGCGTGTCGGGACTCTGATCTCCCTGCAGACTTTACTACACATACTAAAACTATTCATTTAATGTCTGTTAATAAATTAATTTTTGTGTAAAACATCAAACTAGTTTAATCCTTTCATTTTGAAATGATTAAATCTTTATATTTTCATTTAATAAATTTTATATATTCACAACAGCTGCTGTTGTCTTTATTATTTTAGTCTGTATTGTTATTAACTTTTCCATTTCACATTCCGGAATAGCGCTATAACTGGTGGCAGCTTGTTGGAGTAGCTCTGTGACTTAGCTAGCATTTGCTAGCATTTTTTTGTTCTTTTTGAGTGTTTCTTGATGGTTTTTTCTTCTGGAAATGTTTTCTGGATACTTTTCTTCAGATTTGGGTGCTGTGCTGATCGAGTTTTTTGCTGGATTTGTCACTTTTTTGCCACTTGTTATGATGCGTAACCATGGCAACAAGAGACTTGTTTACAAGAAAGAGCAGCTAACTGACATTTCTAAGGCTGAAATAATCCTCAAATTGAAACTCTGGATCCCTGATGAGCTCAAAAGAAGAAGACGTGGATGCAGAGCAGGAGCACAGTGAAGAGAGAGAAAGAGGAAGTTTAAACCTTCATTTCCATCAGTCATACTGACAAATGTGAGATCTCTTTGTTAACAAAATGGATGAAGTTGAAACTCTGTTAAAGACCCAGCCAGAGTATCAGGAATGCAGCATCATGTGTTTTACTGAGACACGGCTAAAGGGACATATCCTGGACTCCAGTGTGTCTCTGTCTGGCTTTCAAACAATACGGACAGACAGAGATTTGAAGAGGAGCGAAAAAGAGAAGAGGAGTTTGTCAGCTGATCACATCTGCAGTCACCTGTTGGGGGCGGAGCATCAGAGTATGTGACACGAGGAGGCTGAACAGATTGATAAGGAGGGCTGGTTCTGTCCTGGAGACTGAACTGGAGTCTCTTGAGTTGATTGTCCAAAGGAGGATGAAGAACATGATGGAAAACCCTCATCATCCTCTTCAGAACACAGTAACTCAACAACAGAGTGTCTTCAGTCAGAAGATTCTTCATAATCCGCTGCAGCACAGACCGCTACAGGAGAACCTTCCTGTCTACAGCTAGAACCCTCTACAGGAGATCCTTCCTGTCCACACCTAGAACCCTCTACAGGAGATCCTTCCTGTCCACACCTAGAACCCTCTACAGGAGATCCTTCCTGTCTACAGTTAGAACTCTCTATGGCTCCCTGAAAAAGAACTGAGCTACAACAACACTTGAATTTCCCTTCGGGGATTAATAAAGTATTTTTGATTTGATTGATTGATTGATTTTGTTCATTATTTGAGTTTCATCACGTTGCAACAAAGTTTAGTGAATTTGAATGCATTTTACTTTTTACTAACTTGATTTTTTTACAGCTGGTTTATCTACAGTTCATGTTTAACTTTAGAAAAAGGGTTATTAAATCACAAAATCAGACTAAACATATTTAAGGTTTTGATTTTAGAAAAGTAGTTTAAAAAAGATTCTTCCCAGGAAACTGACAGAACGACAAACCCTTGTTTCTCTCCAGCTGCTGATGGAAGAAGAAACTTCAAGTCTCTAACGTTTCTTCATGTGTCGTCGAGCTGCGCTGAGCTGCTGCTGCCGTCGCCGTCGTTGGTGACCAGCACCTCCCTGTTCTCGTAGGTCCAGAAGCCGTTGAGGTCAATCAGGATGCTGACCACCGTGTCGCCCTGGCAGCTGTTCACCAAATCCTGCAGAGTGATTTTGTATGGGTCTTTAGGCTTTACCATGTCAAAGATCTCGTCCTGTGGAGGGAGAGTGATGAAAATAACCTGAGTTTACAATCATCATCATCAGTATAAGAACTAGAAGGTGTCTGTGGGTGTTAGACCTTCACATCCTGGAATGAGACAGGCTCCTGACTGTGAAGCTTCATCTGCTCCTGAATGGCCTGAAGGACAAAGACACAAATTATCCTGAGACTTTGTCTCTTTAAAAACATTCAATCAGAATCAAATCTCCTGCACAGAGAACAACAACACCGACAGGAACATGATTCAACAAACATCTTTTACCCTGAAGAAGTAGTTGAGGGAGAAGACGTTAAGGTAGCCTTGATTCTCCATGTCCAGAAGTTTAAAAATATACTGTAATGCTGCTGGTTCCTTCCTGTTTTCCAGGGCCAACACAAAGTCAAGATAGGTCTTATAGTCCTGAAACAACCAAGGACAAAATGTGTGAGTGACAGCAGTTAACAAACAATCTTCTGCAGATAAAAATATACTTTCTACCCAAATAGAACAGAATTTACAGGCTGAGTAGAAACAACAAAGACTGTCACACCATTTCTCCATCGTAGGTGAGACACTCCTGAAACACTCGGTCCAGGAAGACCGAGGTAAGTGTTGCTGTGCCGTAACGTGACAGCTCCTCTTTGCTCAGCATGCCGTTGTGATCTTTGTCCAGGTTTAAGTATTGGCCTGTTAAAGAGAAAAACATGATCTCAATAAAAGCAAAAGTCCATGAAACTGTAAATCCAGAATTTTTTCTGACCGTAGACTCTGAGGGCAGACGGGGCTGAGAACCAGTTCGACTCCTGGCTCTCTTTAGACAACTCCTCATCTCTCAGCTGAAAGACACGAATAAATACTTAATATTTCAGGTTAAACCAGAGAAAACAAACCGGAACAGAGTTCAGGAGGTCTGTTTCAGTCTGAATAGATGCCTAAATCTCACCCGCTGGTTCTTAGGATTTAAAATTTTCATAAAGTGAAAATAATGTCAAAGAATTTCAAGTGACATAAATCTCACCTCTAATAAATCATCCAGAAAACTGCAGGCCAGGATATCCTGAATTTTTATCTTTCCTGTGAAGAGACACCGGACATTAGAACCAAACATGTGACTGAAATCCTCTGAACATTCAGAGACTGAGCAGCGACCGTTAATCCTTTGAAATGTTGATCATTTTGGTTCAGACTCACCAGTTCGGAGCGGGTCAAGGAAAAAGAAGAACTTGCGAACAGCAGTGCAGACGTAAAACGAATAAAAGGACTTCTCCAGTCCGTCCAGCTGAGGCAGAGTGGGGATCAGCTCCAGGATGTAGTTCTCCAGATCCTACACAGAGGAAAACATCAGCACTGAGGAGAAACAAACCAGATGTTTATCACCTGAAATACACAAGTCTTACCGACTCTCTCAGGTAGCCTTGTCCTGCTACATCATACAGACTCAAGCCGATCCGTGTCTGATGCAACCAAACTAAACAAAAACAAAACTGATCATCAATCACTGCTCGATCAGGACACTCAAATCCATCAGGGTTGATGCATCCAGATGTTTAGTTATAAATAGAATCTGAAATGTTCCAGACCTTTCCTCATGACGTAGTTAAAGAACTGCATGATGGATATCCGGCCGTGTGGGTCATTGTGCAGCAGCTTGGCGTAAACTCTCGCTGTAAAAAATTTCCTACAGGACATCCCATTGCAACATATGTTCAAATAATAACTGTGAAATTATCTGTAAATGTTTTATCTTACATGATTATTAATCAGGGTTTTTAATGCAGATGTAAAACACACAGTTTGTTCTGCAGACACCAACCTGCACTTGGTTCCTGCCTTTTCTCCCACCTGCAGGAAGGATTCATAGTTGATCATGGCTTCATCTCCACTTACAGGAGGAACCTGATGTTTATCAAGTAGAAACCACAAGTTCTACCAACAGAGCAAGAAAACAGAGTTAATTAATCTTTAACAGACGTTTCTGTTGTGAACGAACTGCAGAAACATGTTTGTAAACCTGAAGCTCCTCGTTATCTAACAGCTCTCTGCTCTTCCTCTGGAGGAAAACAGCTCTAGATTCTTCTCTCAGCTTCTGAAGAAGCACCTCATCTTCTGCTGGAAGCTGTAGAACATGATCATCATCATCATCATCACCACCACCACACATTTAGTTTTACAACTGAACAGATCAACTCAACAGGACCTCCATCTTCAAGATGTTAGAAATTAAACAACTGTTTAAACAACAACTGTGAATGATCTCAAATCAGACGTCCCCATAATAATCTGTAATTAGAATATGATTAATCCGTAATCTCATAATCTGCATAAAGCTTTAAGGTCTGACACTTTCATCAGAAAAGTCAAATGACAACATGTTTCCGGTTACTAACAGCTCTAAATATGTTAACAACATGTAGAAGACAACTGGACTCAAACGACTGACAGATATCTGATACAGAACATCTAGAGACGTTTTGGTGTTTGGTGTTTTATATGTGTAAATATTTTAAAACGACCTTATAGTAGAATCTCGGGATGGTTTTATAAGTTTCGTCTCTCTCGGATCCTCCTCTCCACTCCGAATAATATCTGGTGAATAATTCAGTTTCTTCTGCTTTCTTTTTCTCTTCACTTTTCTCGTCTGCTCGGAACAAACAAACAAACAAACAAACAAAGCTGAAGAAGTGATTAAAGCCACTTTAAACGTTAGCGCTTCAAACATTTGACGGTTTATTGTTTCTGACCTTCTCTGTTACCGGATACTCTCCTCTTCAGAACATCCGCCCACTGGCAGTTGTGCTCTTTATCCATATTTCCTTGGAAAAAACTTTCATGTATTTATCATTGTTATAAAATCAGCTAATTTCTAACAAGCTACAGCTTCAAGCTGTGAGCGGAACAACATATCTACTTCCGGTGTTTTCAAAATATTAAAATAAACATCACGAATATTTAATAAATGCAAGTACTGTAACACGATTCATGTCAAAATTTTTAACAAACCGTCACAATAACATAAAGTACAATATTCCTGAGGAATTTATAAGTTTAGTTACGCGCCTTTATTTTGAAAAACACTGTGCCGCTTTAGAAGAAAACGGACACTTTAGTGTTTTTTAATTTTTTAAACAGGAAAAATAAGACGAAACCCCGAAGAACTCAAACATCTATTCAAATAATAAATTACTCATCCAGAATATAACTTTTTACTTGACTTTAAAGCTAATGATAAAGTTCAGAGCTTTTTATTTTGATCGTATTTTAAAAGCCACTGAATTTAAATTTAGATTGTTTTTATTCTCAATTAAATCATTTTATAAGCTTTTTCTATTACAAACTACAGCAATCAATTATTCACGTATTTTATAAACCGTATGATTTAAAAGTTAACCTTTAAAATATATTGATTTAATGTTGAATATTTAGACTTCCGAGGGACTTCGAAAGCAGCGTCAGAGAGATGTCTGGTGTTGATGACGAAGTCATTGTGTGCCACGGGACTCGTCTTCAAACATCTGAAACTGTAAATAACTTGATTTAATGTTTTAGATGTTTAAATCTATGTAAAGTGTTTATGGATAAATAAATGTTTAATTACAAACCCGATAGAGTCGTTTTAATCTACTCCTGATGTTATAAAGCAAATTGAATGTTTAATTTTCGTGGTAATTAATTTAGTATAAAAATCTGTGGTTTAACTTAAACATTATTGCATATGGATGTAAATGAGTCTCAGTGATTTGACCTTATTATTTAAACACTACAGGTTCCTCATCATGTGGTCCTCTGTTATAACAAAAGGGCAAATCTGTTTGAAGTCACAGCTGATACTGTCAGCCAGATGTCTCTGCACGAGATACTTTAACCTGGGAGGACAGATGGACAGCAGAAACGATGGACAGACTGAAGGACGAGCTGGGGTCAGAATGGAGGCTGGAAGACGTCAGAAAACGTCTCTGAGGTCTGTATTTGCTGCAGGGACAGCAAAGAGGACAGCAGAGACGCAGAGGAGGAAGAGCTCACCTGTCTCTGAGGATGAGGAGGCTGAATGCAGGACCAGTAAAGGAGCAGGTGCAGAAACAGTTTCTTCTTCTTGATTTTAAAGGTTTGTAGTTTGTGCTCAGTGGGGGTTCATTTACTTTTTAAGGAAAGCTGAAGCCACCTGATCGGCCCCTCCCTGCCGCTGGATGGAAGAAGCTTCAGGAGTCGCAGGAGAATCCGCAGCGTTTCGACACCCGGATGATGAACGTGTTGTTCACCTCTGGGTCACAGCTGGACATCGCTAAGTAAGACACATAAAGCTGTTACATGGATAAGGTGAGTGAAAGACCCTGATTGAAACTTTCTGTCAGGTCCTTGTTGACCTTCGTAGCAGAAGAAACAGGTACGCTGTCCTACGAGTTGCTGCTTCGATACCTGACGCTGTGTGTGAACGGCGGCCACGATGACGAGGTGTTTGATATCTATAAGATCATGCGTGGAAGTTTCCCTTCACTGGATACGGGAGCATGCAGCCTGTTTATCAAGTCCTTCAGTCGGACGCCGCGATGGAAGGAAGCAGTCACCATCCTGCACGAAGTCAAGAAGGTAACGTTCAAACCTTCGAACTCAAACAGATCCGTGTTTTCTAAACACTCACCTGATTTTTATTATCATCTAAAGGTTTTTAACCCGTCACCACGTAACTACAGTGATGTCATCACAGCTGCTGTCCTGCACGGGGACATGTCCACCGCCTGGGCTCTTTATGATGAATTAATTAGAAATGGACAGACGCCACATCAGGAGACATGGGAGGCTCTGTTTTCAAGTGTGAAGAAGAGGAGCGAGGAAGAAGTGCTGAATGAGACTGAACACCAGGAGAAGCTGCTGAGGATTCTACTGTACATGAGGAACAACCAGATCTACCCTCAGCAGAGCATCGCCAACAAGATCAAGACCTGGTTTGAGAGGTAGAGAGTCAGATAACCAGAAACCAGACTGGAAGCATCATAGAATCGGCTCACGCCTCAGTCCATGTCTCCTTTTTCTCTTTCTGTCTTCAGTCTCACAGGACAGACGTGGACAGGAGGCTGGACCACCATCACCTCAAAGTAATGATACTTCCTGTTAGTTTTTAGTGGTTATGTAGCAGTAATATTTGTTGTTTCTAAGCAAGTGTGTGTTTAGAGGTGTGTGCAGGTGTTGCAGGTCAGAACTTGAGTTCATCCAGCTGAGCGCTGAGGAGTACCAGGAACTGAAAGACCGAGTGATGACTGACGTCATTCAAGGAAGAGATGTTTTCCACAAGACCACTCCACAGGTAACTATCAAATTAAAACTAATCAACAGTGTCTGACTTCCTAAAAATCTAGAAATACAGACGGAAGTGAGAGAATTCACTTAACAGCCTCTTTAAAAAGTGTCAGAAATAAATTAACTTATTCCAAATAACTCACCTAGACCAGAATTTTCTTACCTGGAAATGATCAATGTGAATATTTGTGCCTGCCAGGTGGCACTGTTGGTACACATCACGACTCTGAAACAGCTGATTAAACATGCGAGTCAACAGTTGTTCAAACGCTGGATTTAATCTTCACTTTGGATGAACCTGGTATTAATAAGACCGATCCTCGTAGTGCACATATAAAAACTGGTTTATTTCAACATTTTACAGCCTTGTTAATAACCAGTTAACTTACCATGAGTTTTACACTTTATTATGTAAAAACTTGAAAAGATCGAGTGTTATTTTTGATTTCATACTGATTAAAAAATTAATTTTATCTCAAACGCTGCAGTAAAATGAATCTATTTGATGTTCAATGGAAAAACTCACTAATTTGCAAACACGTCTTAGTAAGTTTTACATATAAAGGAAATTATCTAATTTAAATGCACAAACCTCCAGAGCTCAGTATGTGTTTAAACTGTGACTCATCAAGTTTTTGTTATTGCAAATAAATTAGCTGAAAGTCACACCATCTATAACAAACATACAACATGAGCTGGTTTTCTTAGTCCCCTCTGCATGTGAGGTGATGGTTGGTCTGACTTCAGTGTGTGCAGAGAAAAACCTGCTGCTTCCATTAGAATAAATGAAATATTACGTTTATTCAGTTCCTGAAGAAACCTGAAGAATCTTTAATTTAACTTCCACATCGTTTCTCATGTTTAATTCATGACCAGAGTTTTGCATCTTCTTCTTTTGAGTTTTTTTACACGTCAAAAGGTGATTGTGGGATGATAAGTTTATAACACTGAGGGGATTTCCAGCATGTGGCGCACCATGTGAATCTGACAGACAGTGGAACATCTTAATGATTCATCTGTTAGCTCTTTAAAATGTTTTAGGGGACTGAAGTGTTTTTCTGTGCAGCTACACGTGAAACGGGTATTAATGACAATGTTTCATCATTTAAACACCCAGATACATTTTGGATCCAAGTTCTGTGGAAATAGATGGTGATAATTAGGAGCTTTTTGCATAAATGAACAAAGCAAACAGGTTTCCTCCTGCAGGAGGTGTGGATCACTCCTGCTTCGCTCTTCATTTTATCATCAGAGGAAAGAGTAACTACTGTGTACTTATGTAGTTAAAGTGCGTGTATGTGCACGTGTTTTAAGCAGTCATACTATCCACTGCAGCACAATGAGCTGGTTTCAGATATCAGCTGTGGAAAGTCCCTGGATAATGACGCTGGACTTTGTCTCCAGCTCTGTCTTCTGTCTTTGTCTCCTCGGCTCTAAATCCAATTTTTGTTTGTTTTTTCTTAAACACCCATTAGTAACTCTGTCCTGCTGCAGAAGGGATATTTTGGAGGATTTCAGCAGCTCAGTAGTTGTTTTTGAAGAGGAAGAATAATGTATTTTTATATTTTTTCAGGCTCTTATTACTATTAAATGATAATGATACTGTACAAACAGTTTCAGGTTTCAAGTCCAGGGGAATTCACAGCAGCCTATTTCCATATTGCTGCAATCTAAAAGTGAAAGCACCAACAATGTTCCCTCGCTGGAGGCCTATTCTGAGCTGCAGCGTAACTTTCCTGTTATGGTACGAAGCTGCAGTGCAGACTTGAAGACACTGACTAGAACTTTACTCCCAAGTGGGTTTCAAGTATTTTCACCTCGCGGGCTGGAAACTCTCCTTTTTCCCTGCGGTGCAGTGACGTCTTTAACCAATCACATGACTCTGCTGCAGCTTTAGTAGATCCCTCTGAAACGCAGCAGATGTTTGAAAAGATTATTCAGATTATAAACTGTAAATGTAAAACTATGTAAGTTCTTAATGTTTTACACACATTTCATCATCAGATCAGTTTTATTCTGAGTTTCAGGATTTATTTTCCTGCACAGACGGTAAAACCTGCTGCAGCCAGCTGGCTGTTAATGAAGGTCAAACCAGCCAACCACCAGATGAATCAGCTCACAGGTGGAGTTCAGATTCACTCCTCGAGTCTAAGAAGGAACAAAACTCAGATAAAGATGATGATGATGAAGAGCTTTCCAGTGTTTTTCTGCATGTTTTAAGTTTTCAGTCAATCAGAACTTTTATTTCTGTTGCTGCTCATTGAGAAATGACTTGCTGACATGTCTGGAATTTATCTGACAGGTTTATTACAGATGGACACGTTCTTAATGCAGCTGTTATCATTAATGATTTAAAACCAGGTCGTTGTTACAGAAATCTCGTTATCTGAGTGTTGATTCAAACCAAGAATTGAAATAAAGCAGTTTTCTCAGAGTTTGTTGAGGATAAGATAATAAACTGTCTCCTGAGTCAGTGAAGCTTCAGACGTTTGAAATTAATTTTAATCCTAAATGTGTTTTTAACACAGGAAATGGTTTGTGATGTGATAACGGGGGTTTGTGTGATCTGGTTTCTTGTTATTAGTGAGGAAACCAGCAGCTGCATTATGAATCAACTGAAACAAAATTCTTCTGCTGGCGAAACTTTCTGTATGCAAAAAAATAAAAATGTGTTTTTTTTTACTTTTAATGTTTTTTTTTTAACTGAGCCAAATATTTATTATTACATTTTCTTTAGAATTAAAGCTGAAACATTTCTGTCTGGGGCTGCACGGTGGTGCAGTGGGTAGCGCTGTTGCTTTGCAGTGAGAAGGTTGTGGGTTCTAAACCAGGCTGGGACGTTTTCTGCATGGATGTCACATGTTCTCCATGTGCATGTGTTTTCCTCACACAGACCAAAAACATGCATGAAGTTAATTGTCCCTCAGTGTGAGTGAGTGTGTGTCTGTCTCTGTGTGGCCCTGATGAACTGGTGACCTGTCCAGGTGTAGCCCCGCCTCTCAGCCAATGACTGCTGGAGACAGACACCAACTCTGTGACCCTGAACAGGAACAAGCAGGTTTAAATAATGACTGAGTGACATTTCTAAAAGTTGGATTTTGCAGAACTGAGGTGTTTTATTTAGAGCTTTATTAACAAGTGTTAACATGTTATATTTGTGTTTAGCTGTAAATAAGCATCTTTAAGAGGTTTAATGCAGTAAAACAGCCTGTAACTTATTGAAATGTTTTTCAGTGATGTTCTGCTTTAAAACTTCACGCTGTGTTTCTCATGACGCTTCATGTGTCTAATCAGGAGTTGGAGCAGTTCAAGGCATTTGTGAAGAGAAACGCAGCTTTTGATGTGGTCATAGACGGGCTGAACGTCGCAAATATCAGCAGTGACAAAAGCAAGCAGTCAGATATGGTGAGCGTGTACACAGAAGCTGCTCATTCTGCAGATACATGCACACATCTTTATAGATGTTAGTGGTTTCTCCCGACCAACACCAGGGATTTTCTGCCACTTTCATTGTGAATAACCCTGCAGAGTCTGAACGTTACGTGTGTAAGAGATGCTTTTATATTTGGCCACTAATTTTAGCATCCTCTAACCCACTTGTCTGTCTGCCCACATCTGTCTGTCTGCATGTCTTTCTCTCATTACTTAGCTGCAGGGCAGGAAAGTACAGACTGATAAGACGGTTCCATATCTCACCATCTGCTGTAGTTTGTGGGAAAGCAAATAGATTATGAAAATAAAGGCACAGACATTTACATCACTTCTATCGCTAGGACTTTTTATTCAAATACCTGCATGAATGAAATCACAGATGAGCGAAACCTTAAACAAGCAGCTGAATTCTGCAGAATTCTGACAGTAACTACAGAGACGTGACTCAGAACTTCTGCTCTGTGAACAGCAGAAGATCCATAATATTATCTCTAAAATTAGAAAGATGTACGATTACAAAGCAAGATGAGTGTTTCACATTTTATATAACTGTAGAGCAGCTTTCAAACAGCTCAGTCGCGTTCCAGGATTATAGATTCAGTTCTCAGTTCCAACGATCGTCCCCCTTCAGCTCCACTGAGCAGAAAACTCAAATATATGAAGCTCATAAAGCTTTTAGGTACCGGTTCCATTAGGTATCAAAAGCCATGGAGGATCAGGTGCAGATTATAAAAACTTCCTCATTAGAATGTAAATAAATCAGTAAATCAGACCTTCTTTATCTGTTAGTCTTGTCAATGTAACGTCTGTGAACTAGTCATCAATCCTTTTGCATCATCAACACAAAGTCTTCACATCAACATCGAAACAGGCCTGATGTGTTCTGGAACAAATTCAGATGAATTTGGAACTTTCTTGCTAAAAGGGACTGAGAAATGCAAAAACATAAACAGGTGATCAGTTACACGGGCCTCATTTCACTGGCTGAGAGAATAACATGTTTCAAACAGACTGAACGTCACACCAGGAATTAAACACGGCTTTTACATCAAGATTCTAAACATGTCTTTAAAATCCAGACAGGACAAAGTGTTCAGGACAGCACAGAGAATCCCTCAAAACTTAAAGACTTTTCCAGGAAAAATTAGCAAAAATCCCCCAAACGATGACTGAAAGACCCCAAAAGAGTGACAGAAAAACTCTTAACAGTCATGAAACTCGCCTCAAGGTGTGTCACTGACAACTGACCATGCAGGAAGACAAATATTTAGCTGTGAGCGCTTTTACTTCCTGTTGTTTTGAAGGTTTAAATTTATTTAAATGCTAAAAAAACCTGTTTTGCTCAAAATTTAAGCATTTGCAGAGATTTTGATTTAAGTGCAACCAACGTTTGCACTCATTCAGATTCTAACTGATTTTATTTCCAGATATTTTCTATATATGATGCATGTACGAATGTGTGTGTTTCAGCTGTTGGCGGTGGTGTCGGAGCTCGAGTATCAGGGCCTGAATGTTCTGGTTCTGGGGAGGAAACACATGTTGAAGCCGTCCAGGTCCTGGACTAAATACAACATGAGCCTCATTCAGCAGAAAGCTCGCTGCTTCTTTACTGACAACATGTGAGTTACTCAAGTCGTTGTAGAGTTTCTGTCTCGTGTTGGAAAGTGTGATTTTCTACAAGCAGCAGACTCATTAAAAAGCTTTTAGTTACTGGACCTTGTTGAAGGTTTTAATAACTTGACGTCACACCTGCCTGTCCACCAGCTCCGAGGACGACCCTTTCCTGCTGTATGCCACTTTGCATTCTGGGAACCACTGTCGGTTTGTGAGCAGGGACCTGATGAGGGACCACAAGGCCTGCCTTCCAGACGGGGCCACCAGGCGGCTTTTCTTCAAGTGGCAAAGGGGCCATCAGCTGGTTGTAGACGGGTACGTGACACCTGGCAGGAAGGTCCGGTTTCAGGTGAGAAAAAATGAAATAATTACAACTTCTGTAAAATAATAAATAATTAACCATGATAAGTTTTAAGTGGGATGAGAGTTTAGTTCCTGCAGCTGACAGCAGTCAAATGATTTGGTTTTCAAGAATTATGGAAAATGTTATTGGCCCTTACAGATTCTACAGATCAGTGAACAGATTGTAATCTCAGTCCCAGACACAGTGAGTTAATCCAAAACACTGTTTTGAATAAAGGAAAAAGCTGCATAAAGTGATGAAGTTTTGTTTGTGGAATCATTGCATAATATCTGTGACTGGATTTGTTTCTACAAAATAAAAGCTTCCACACAGACTTACTGTGTTAACATGTTTAACAGGTTATTCCCAGTTATGACACGATTGTCCAGACGACAGGAGATTCATGGCACGTCCCCTACGACGACACCGAGGACAGAAGCTCCTGTGAAGTTCCTCAGAGATGGTTGTGTCTCACAAAACACTCGACACCAGTCATGTAGTGAAAACATGTGAATTATGTTCATATAACATGTAAATAAAATGTTTAAAACTCATATTGTGTCCGTAGTTCTACATCTCTAAAACAACTTGAGTCACGCAACTTAAAAAAAAACTACAACTATGGAGTTGACCCAGAAGTGGATGTTTGATGTGACACTTCCGGTGCGGATACTGTCCATGTTTTGTTTCTCTTGTTTCACAGCTCAGTTTCGGTTTATTTTGTAGTTTTAGGTTGAGTATTTGCCGCCGTCATGTCTCGGGGGTCTAGTGCGGGGTTCGACCGGCACATCACCATCTTCTCCCCGGAAGGAAGACTTTACCAAGTCGGTGAGAAACGGAACAAAGAAAGCTGCTGGGTCATGACAGCTAACAGCTACAGAACATCTGACGTTCAAACATGAACCAGGCTTTATATATTATATATTACATAACATAAATGACTATTTTTGTTATATATTTATCTTTGATTACAGCATATTCAGATTTAAATCCACTGGCTGTATTAATGAGATTATAATCCAGTTAAATCCAGTCAGATTTAGATAAAGCCCACAGATCACATTTTCATTTTGATTCAGTCTCTTTCATTTACAGATTATAAGAATATGAAACATTATATTTGCCCTGATTCAGTTCCTCATCTGTCCTTCAGAATATGCCTTTAAAGCCATCAACCAGGGGGGGCTGACCTCTGTGGCGATCCGGGGGAAGGACTGTGTCGTGCTCGTCATGCAGAAGAAAGTTCCTGTGAGTATAAAAAACATGAAGTGATTGGATTCTTCAGCTGTGGACCAACATGGTGTTTGTTTCTCTTGTGTTTGTCAGGACCAGCTGTTGGACGCACAAACTGTCACACATCTGTTCAGAATCACAGAGAACATTGGATGTGTCATGACCGGCATGACAGGTGAGCAGCGTCTGGCAGGTTTCTTCAGTCCCAGTGGGATTTTTACACCTTGTTTTTTATTTGTCCAGCTGACGGCAGGTCTCAGGTGCAGAGAGCTCGCTATGAAGCAGCCAACTGGATGTACAAATACGGCTATGAGATCCCTGTAGACATGCTGTGCAAACGCATCGCTGACATCTCCCAGGTGTACACGCAAAATGCTGAGATGAGACCGCTCGGCTGCTGTGAGTATTACCCATATTTTACCTTGTTCCTCTCATGCTGCTTCGAGCTGTAAAAACTGCAGCTATGTGAAATGTTTATCTTCTAAAACTCATTAATTAAAGATGGAAACAGGTATTTGAAGTGAAGGCTGTGTCCTTGGTGCAGGTATGATTGTGGTTGGTGTGGATGAAGAACTTGGCCCACAGCTGTTTAAATGTGATCCAGCTGGTTACTACTGTGGCTTTAAGGCCACAGCAGCTGGAGTCAAACAGGCTGAAGCTGCAAGTTTCCTGGAGAAGAAAATCAAGAAGAAACTGGACTGGAGCTACGAGCAAGCAGTGGAGGCAGGACACACAGTTTATCTCCTGAAATAACAATCAAATTTATTCTTCTTGCATCTGAACAACTTCTGTGTTTTGTCAAACCAGACAGCAATTTCATGTCTGTCCACTGTTCTGTCCATCGACTTCAAGCCCTCGGAGCTGGAGGTGGGAGTTATAACCACACAGGAGCCCAGATTCAAGTGAGTCTGCCTCAATACGCAGTGAAAAGCATCTGAACGTGTCTTCTTTTATCTTTAAATGTGGCAGAATAAACAGAAAAACCTGAATGTTTGCGGCGTTGCTGCAGCTTTACAACTGGTTTTGTGTTTCAGGATTCTGTCCGAGTCTGAGATCGACGCTCATCTGGTGGTTTTGTCTGAGAAAGAGTGAAGAAACTACCGAATAAACGTAAAACCAGAAACAGCCGTCACATAAAACTATAACGAAGGAGCTGAAACTCATTGAGTGAACAACAGGAACATTTTACTGCAGATGGGCGGAGTCTGTCAACCGTCTGCTACACCCTGCATCTTTTCAGGACTCTGAACCGGACCATCACTCTGATGCATCCCAGCCAGCTGTTCTAAGTCACGGACTTTAAAAAGATGGCAGACAGATTACAGTCTGGAACACTACAGCTGCAGCACCGTACCTCCTAAATCTGGACTCCAGCTGTGTCTTTACTCAGGTGTGCCATCTGTCTCTTTTCACCCGTTTTCTGAAGTTTCACACTCATTGTGATATAAAAACCCAAGGAACAGCTGTGGGATTGTTTCCACAGCTGGATTCTGTTGAACTCTGCTCAGGTCACCTGTTCAGGTCACCTGTTCAGGTCTCTCCTCTCTGCTGCAGTTGTAGCTGTTTTTTTTCTGCATCTCTATTAAACACAATCTTTTTATTGAACTGTAAAGTGTTCGTGATCTCTGATTTCATTTAGCTCTCTTACGGGAAACATTCAGATGTCTGAGCTTTGCCACGGCAACTCATTTTCATTTAAACCATCAATGAGATGCAATCTGTGAAGAACGATAGAATTACACGTTGTTTACAGATAGAATCATGAATCAGAATCAGGTTTATTTGGCCACGTATGTAGCACATCCAAGGAATTTGGTTCGGTTCACTTTGAACAGAAAACCACATCATTCCTATGAAACATGGAGGGACTGGGTTTGGTTCTGGAGCTGCTGCTTCTGGTTCAGGGTGTCTTGAATCTGCAGGTTACAATAAAATCTGAAGACTATCCAGATGTTCTGGAGTGAAACATTGTGCTCAGTGTCAGACAGCTTGGTCTCAGTCAGGTCATGGTCCAACAGGATACTGAACCAAAACACACCAAGAACGGATCAGAACCAACACTGGAATGTTCAAAAGTTCTTCTGTGAGACCTGATCTAAATGTCCTGTATTTGTATACCGTTTTCTAGTCATTCAGACCACTCAAACACTACAGATTTTACATTCACCCATTAGCACAACCCAATATGCAAATTGGGGGGAAAGGGGAGGGGCTAATGCTCACAATGGGGTTCAGTGTCCTGCCCAAGGACACTTCGACATGTGGTGGTGGAAGCTGGGATTGAACCTTCTGATTGGAAGACGATGGTTCTAACCACTGAGCCACAGCCACCCTAAATCATATAGAACATCTGTGGAAGCAGCTGAAACATTTGGAGAAGGAACCCATCAGACCAGAGACAGCTGGAGCAGATGTTCATGAGTGGGTCAGAACACCTGTGGACAGGTGCAGGAGTCTCACTGAGACTTACAGAAACCACCTGACTGCAGGGATCAAGTCCAACGGTTCTACAGCTAAATATGAAGTTAATGTTCCAGGTCAGTTTCATTACATAGTTGAACCACGATTAAAACGTTTGATTCCCAGTGAACTTTTAATGGTTAGAAGTTATTTGGTTTTTATATGTTCTGATGGTTCTGATTCTGTAACTGATTCACTGGCTGTTAATTTTAAACTGAACTCTTCATTATTCGCTGCTCGACTTCAGTTTCCTGTTCAGCTGAGATTCCCGTCTTTCGAGGGGGTTTGACAAGCTGGAATGTCACAAACAGCCACAGTATTCTGTTCCTGGGAATTTCCTGTCCCTTCTCATGAAGCCCCACCTTCCAAAAAAACTTCCTGATTGAGATGACACAGGCGTTCACATCACTTCACACACGCACACAAATTTCCCCAAACCGCTTATCTCAGTTGGCACAAAAGAAACAGCCGGAGTTCAATCGGCCAACGGTTCCTCATTCACCTGACGTGAGCCGTTAAGCAACCGGGTTATTTTTCCTGCTTCATGTTAAAATAAACACGCTGGTCAGAAATAAGTCATGAGATTGAGGTTTTTACAGACAGTCACTGAAGCAAGAAAAAGGTTTCAGGTACTTTACAGCTTTAAAACGTCATGCGATGCAGACGTCACGCTTGTTCTATTATAACATCTCATTAAACTGCAGGGATGTAAATAAACAGGCTCACACAGGTCGTAACTGTTAAATATGAGTGTTTAATTTATCGGAAGTGAGTTGGACTGTCTGCTGTCTGAAATATACAACCTGTTACACTGTACACATTCACAGCATCCATTAAAAAATACATCTTTGTATACACACATTTACAGTATCATACAGAGCTGCTGCATCCGTCTGGCTGTTTCCTGTCGTCATCATCAGGGTCCACAGAACACACAAAGATCTGCTCAGGACGCGCACGTAGTTCTGAACGTGCACGTAGCTCTCCTGCAGCCATCAGTCTCATTTGTCCTTGCTGCTGCTTGGCCTGTGGTAACATCTGAGCCGTGTCATTCTCTTCATGTTGTTGCAGAAATCATACACGTGCCCAGGTACGCCTCTACCATCATCATCTTCATCTTCACTCCTGCTGCTGTAACCTCCTCGTTCTTGTTTTCTGCTAAAATCCATTCAGCTGAATGTCATCGTAAGATACCTGCAGATACACATCAGAGACAAAACTGGGATTAAAACCCAAATCTGAGTCTTTTATTCAGGCTCAATGTGCTTCTACTCACCAGTTCTAACTCCTCATCCTCCTCTTCCTCACTGAGGTCTGAGTCACTGTCTGGAAGCTCCCTCAGGTCTGGATGGGTCACTTGGTATAGTTCTTTTCTGATGTCACAGATGTCCACACCATAGGTGAGGTGTAGGGGGGCGTGGCCTCCAGAGCTCAGGAGGTTGGGGTCTGCTCCTTTCTTCAGCAGGAGTTTCACCAAAGGAAGGTTTTGCTGATCCACTGCCAGGTGGAGCGCGCTGCGACCATTATGCTGCTCCTACACGTCACAGTGTTCATCAGAACAGGCTACACACTTCCTGTATCAGTAAATCTGCATTAAAACATTAAACTGTTCTTACTTTAGCATTAACATCAGCTCCCAGATCCACCATCTTCTCCACCAGCGAGAGGAACCCATGGACTGAAGCCAGGTGGAGACAGTTCTGACCTGCACGAATGAGAAGACGTTTAATTTAAGACTCCAGACCAGGACAGGTCCACGGGGGTCACTAGCTCATCAGATTAAAGAACATTTATAGAAGATCATTTAGGCTGATGTTACAGATGTTTTTATTCCCCTAGATTGTTGAGACGTTTCCTTCTTTCTACCTTTAGCGTTCTGCAGTCATAGAAAGGAGAACTACACTTTTTGTTCTAGACTCTTTTAAAATAAAGCTGAGAACAACATCTGGCTGAACGCAGTAACATCTGTTTCTAACGGGATCTGTTGTTGTTTAATGGATTTATCAGGATTATAAACCCCCGCTGGACCCTCGTTACCATAGCGATTCTCACCATTATAATTGCAGGAAGCCATCGCTGTGTGAAGATGCTCTGGTCGGCAGTATTGTGTGATGACACTGAAGCAATGCAGGTTGCCATGGTGACAAGAAATGTGAAGAGGAGTATCACCTCTGTTGTCCACCAGCGTGGGGTCACAGCCGGACACCAGGAGACTGTAACACATGTCCGGCTGGTTCGTTATTACCGCCAGGTGGAGCGGAGTCTGACGGAGACAAAGAAGATGTTCTATTACTCCTCATCTCTATTTGAAATGAACAATCTGATACAATTGGAGTTGTTGTTTACCTGTCTCAGATCATTCTGGGAGTTGAGAAAGTGTGTATTCCTCGAGAGGTCAACCATTTTCCTGAAGTAGTCTTTGGCCTCATGGATGATGGCCAGGTGAAGCAGCCTGGAGGAAAAGAAACCACGTTACACAACACGTGCAAAAAAACTAAACATGAAGTCGAGACCTGGCGATAAAACTTCAAAATACCAGACAGAATTCACTCCTGCACAATCCAACATGTTTTAAAGACACGGAAAAACCCAAAACGCTACATTTATTAGACAAAACTGAAATATGCAAAACCAAAAGTATAAACTCCAAAAGCAGAACATAGTAGCATGTTTATAATAAATGTCCAGCCATTAAAACATATTAAAGAAAATAAAACTGATGCTTTGTTTTGATGTGAAAAGCTAGTGTTCACGACAGTTTGTTTTTCATCACAGGTAAATAAAGTGATTTTATTTCTGACAGGAGCTGCGAGGACATGCAGATTATTCTTTACATTCTGGAGAATTTTGTCATTTAATTGAATGTGATAATAATTTTGCTGGTCTAATTTGGATGTGATGACAGAAATCACTCCGGTGAGCTGGTTCGCAGCTCAGTTTGCTGTAAAAACAAACGGAACCAGAAAAAGTTTCAGGTAATTGTCTCTGGCTGCAAACCAGGAAGCGTTTATCACTTTGGGCTTGTGAGCCTTGAAAAACGCCTCTCATAACCGGGGTACTTAATCCAGTAACAACACCCTCAGTGCAAGAGTTGCCGAAACAAAAGCTGTGATTCGGTTTTACACACGTAAACTTGGCTTAAATATGCGAAAGTATGACTCATGTTTCTCTGGTTTGTATTTTCTTTACTCGAAGTCAAACTGGTCAGAAACAACGGGCCCGTTTAATTAAATATTTTAATTAAATTGTCTTTTCTTTGAGGTAGGACTGCGAACTATATTTCCCGGCGGATGGATAACATCGCAACAAAAAAAGATTAAGATGGGGTTTAACGTGTAATTTCTGTTGGTTTATGACAGTTAATTGTTTCAGTTGAGGGTAGGAATTGAACCCACGTCTCTGTAAGTTTATATATTTGTATTTTAGAATCTTTAAAAAGTTTTTCCTGTTTTTTCCGCGTCTGTCTGATTCCTGGCGTCGCGCCCGGGACTTTCCCGGTCTGACCCGAGTCCCTGCAGAGAAACGAACGTTCTGTTCCTAACCGCATATAATCTATTTTATCAAACTATGTGTCTTTCCCGGGAACTTTTATTACAAGAGAAAACCTAAACCCATCAAAAATAAGGCCTAAGTTGGGCCTTCGCTTTTTAAGTCGCGACAGTGGGGGCCGGAGGGGGTCAAATTACCACCTAGACACAAGCGATCTTCTCAGGCGACACCGAAAACTGACTCGTCCCCTCCACAAACCTATAAATAACCGTCATCCCCCAGAGAAACTTACGTGTCTCCGTCCTCTGTGATCTGTGTCTGCCACTCGGGAAGCGGTTCTCCCGTTCCAAGGGGAACCTTGTGCTCTGATTCCAGCTGGAGCCGATGGATCTCCTCTGTCACCGCCTGGTACTCGTCGTCCACCATGGAGTCCACGCCGCTGTCGAGTCGCTCCTCCGCCGCCTGCGGCCCCTTCCCTTCTTTAGAGTCCTGATTGTAATCCATTTGGTTTAATAAAGAGATCCGATGGAGGTCCATAGTGAGAGCGATGGTGTTCGTTCTGGATGCAGTGGTGTTGTGTCGGATTGGTGGTGGTGCAGTCTGCCCTGTGTGGCTGTGCCTCAGTGGGTGGGGCTAAACAGATAGGTGGGGGATTTCCAGAAAAACTGTCAACTAGAACAACACAGCAAACAGCAGGCTGCTGCTGGAGAGGGGATTTCTGCAGAGACAGGACGCTGCTCTGTTTGCACAATGTATCTGCAGGGTCCAGAATGGTCCAGCAGGGTCCAGAATGATCCAGCAGGGTCCAACAGGGCCCAGCACAGGGTCCAACACAGTGTCCAGCATGGTCCAACAGGGTCCAGCATGGTCCAATAGGGTCCAACATGGTCCAACCTGAAACATTCTCACTGGTCTGGCTTGCTGTTCACAGACTCGTGCACACTGTTTTCACTAATGTTTAGTAGAAACATGCTGATCCAGTTGAATGACCCAGTAATGACCTGTAGCTCTGCTCCATACAGGTGTGCAGACTGGCAGGACTGGGGGCTTTGCTGGAGTTTCCTCCAAATCTTTAATTATTATGCAGCAGCAGGATAAAGTCGTGAGCAAGGCAGCAGACGTGAACTGGAGTTTCCCCGACACCCTTCAGACCTGACCACATGGTCAAGCGTGTGCAGCTGTGTTTAAGATTTACAGAACTGTCTGATATGTTACATGTGCGTGCAATGATCATCTGATGTTAACTAACTGGACTCAGCTGTTTTTGGCAGATTATTTTAATCTGAAGAGATGGATTAAACTCTCCTTTTACTCATGAGGAGGTTGTGAAGTTTTATAAGAGCACGTCTGATTCTTGTAAAACAAATTTCAGTGTGAGCATGATGTTCTACACGCCTGCTGGGGAAACTCCGAGCTTCCTTTTGTTCAGTGAGACCAGTTAAACAGGGAAGCTCAGGCTTCACTCTCAGAACATTTTGCTTATTTTCATACAATAGCTGCTTGGCTTCAGGTAAGAAAAGTTACAGACAGGCAAATAATTCAGGCAAGAGATTTAATGTGCTCCCGCATTTAACTTTTCAAACAAATGTGTGCATCCAGAAGAAAACAAACCATTTAGGCTGCAGTTGCTCCCATAATTCATTCAGTTCAGTGTAAACTGGCCAGATGTTTGAAGGCAGAATGACAGAAAGGAATTTACACAACATGCTGAAGGACACGAAGCTGCACTGCAAATGGTTCTTTATCATCACAGACTCCTTTAAGGGTCAAATGAGCCCAAATTTCTACAAACCTGTTGGACTTAATAGTTTAATTTTATCCAGAAGCCAGAGAGGCTCTGCTGTCTGATAGTGCAGGTTTTATTCTCTTTGTTATTTATTATTTCAAACAGGAGAACATACTGGAAACATTTCAGAAACCTGCACAGATAGTTTCTCTGGAGTTTTCACTCAGTAACAACTCTTTATGTTCCAGACTTTTCTAAGCGTCAGCAGAGCTGCAGCTGCTCAGTCTGAGTTACTCTGTGTTTTATAGGGGAAATTAGGAACAAGGATGGAAACAGTTTTATAAAACAATACAACTTTTTTTTTTAAACGATTACTGCTTTTTGATGAACTACATTTTAAAGCAGTATTTTAAAAGGAAATGCAGTTCTTAATTATTCTTTTACCTCGTGTGAGATTTCAGGTACAACAGGAAGTGAATATTTGTCCCTCAGCTGAAATTAGGACCGTTTTAAAGGAAAGATTTTAAATCTCACTGTGACTTTCAGCTGGGAAAAATAAATGAATTTCCCAGCTGCGTGTGGAGGATGTTTGTTAAGTTTTTATTTCTTTGAGACAGAAACTCGTCTCATATTTGTGTGATTGTTCACAGACTTGCAGAACTCGTGGCACCGTGTCAGTGGGAATCCCTGGGAATTCTGGGCCTTTGTAGGACATTTCTAACCTGAAGTGACTCACCGCGATTCACTTAACATACAGGTTTGTAATGAACAATGACTCATTGAATCACGGTCAAAGTTTGAGTATGAGCTGTGACTGAACTTAAGTGACCTCACCTGTTTCCATACCTGCTTCTATGTTCCACACTTCCTCTGTTTTAGAATTCCACATCAGACAGTCATGTGTCATATGGTTAACCTCTCACTTCAACACACTGCTGGAATGTTCTGAAATTTTCCAAAACAATTTTCTTTACATTTTAACTCCATGTATATAAGTAAAAACAGTGATTCTGCAGGTAACATTTAAAACCAGGAATATCCATTAATATATGTTATAACCTCCTTCATTTTGCAGATTCTGCTTCATGTGCAGAGGTTTTAAAGTCACCTGTTCAGACTTCCTTATTCTGAACTGGATTTTATGTCTCCACCACACCAATAAGGAAGCTGATCCAGCTGGTTTTAAAGCTGATGGAAATTCCATCTGATTATACAGAAGAAACCTGATCTCACCTGATCTGATGAGCCGCGCCTGTACAGACTCAGGTGAGTCAGAGCCTCAGAGTCCAGTCAGCTACCTGTTCACTGCAGGTAAATTACTTGTCAGCAGGGGGCGTTAGAGGGCTGAAAATGGTTCATCCCAGATCCAACCAATAAACAGCTACAAATGATATCACGTGACATTTTCGATATTTTTTGAAGGTCCGCCACTAGATGGCGATAAATACCAGCTGTAAACTGGAAATATTATTTTTTCATTTATTTATGACCCAATCATTGCTTTGATTGAAATTAATTCAGATTATTTGTTATTAAAATGTGACAGTATTTGTGTTTTGGAAGTGACACATTAAATTATAATTTATTCTTAAAATGTCTAATTTTTAATATCACCTTCAAGTATCTGATTTATCTTTTTCATTTAGAATCAGGTGCAAATAAAAATCTAAAGTAGCCTATTTTATTCATAAAATCTTGGAATAATTGTAGCTATAATTGAGCTTAGATGTTTAAACCTTCTTATTATGTTAATGTAAAAAATATTTTGCTATTGGTATTTTTAAATTTAAAACTATTCTGAAAACTCAAACATAAGTGTAATTATGTTCCATCTTTTCACACTTATCATGAGAGAACAGTTTCTCAGAGACCCTGGTTTGATAAAAAGTCAATGTAAATATGAGCAGACAGACGTGTCAGCTGTATGAAGCTGGTTGTGACTGAGCACAGATCAATAGAGTCATTTTCAGCAGTCTGGAGGATTATCCACCTCACTGCCCGCTGAAGATGCTCCTCATGTCCTGCAGCCTCCACATCCACTCCATCCATATTTTCACAGATTGACTGGGAGAATTTTGCTGGTGTTTCGATGTCTGAAAGCCGCCTGATCCCTTCATTTTTCTGTTGTTTTTTTGCAGAACTTGTATTTTTTCTCATCTCGTGATTTGATTCCTTCTGATGTGCATCAGTCTTGCAGTAGATAAAGGTTTTCTCAGTCTCCCTGCAGCTGAAACATCACCATCATGTTGTCGAGTGATGCAATAAAAACCTGAAGAGTGAAAAGATGAGTGAGACATTTGCAGAAGAAGAGTGATGTGAATGATATAAAAACCTTCAGTTTCAACACAAACATAGAGGAGGAACCTACTCAGAACCTGCAAGCTCAGAAAACCACAGGAAGGTTTTCATTAGATGAAAAAACAAGAAACTGCAGTTGAATTTGTGTTTTTAAAGACTTCCTGTTTCTGTGATTTAGGACTCATTTATAAAATCAACAGCAACAATTCAAACCAAAGAATCTAAAGCTTCTAGTTTTTACTGCTGGACTCACATCTCATCTCTGTCATCATGGTTTTCCCCAGGAGGCTGTCGATCAGCTCGATTTCAGTGATGGCGGCTGGCTGGAGCTTCTGGCCCACACAGAGAGGCCTCACAGCCGAGGGGGTGGGGGGTTGGGTTGGAGGATGGATGGAGGGATGAATCTCCCTCCGATCTCTTATCAGCCACAGCAGATTCTCAGAGTCGGGGTGTGAACAGTCCTTCAAACACACATATCAGATCTCCATGTCACTCCATCTCTCTGACCTCCTCCTCTGCTCGGGAGATAAGTGGGAACACCATGCCCACGTCTCCGCAAGCGGTCAACAGCAGGGATCAGATCCAAGTTTGACCTCCAACAGACCTGGTTCATCCGCCCAAAACAACCTGCGAAAGGTAAGAGAAGGAAATGAAAAGATCAGAGACTTTGAAAAGAATAAACAGGTTCTGCGTTCAGAGTTTTGAACCTTAAGCCCAAACAGAAGCTTCCTGTTACTCCTCTCTGACATCAGAATCTGATGAAGACGTCTTCAGTCACCAGACGACCTGATCTTCAGCTCCTCTGATCACAGTCCTGATTTTAAATAAAATGTTTAAATTAAGAGCTTGTTCCCTAACTGGGTGTTTAATATGAAGAAATAAGCTGATTGGTTCATTCTAAGTGGATCTGATGACAGACTCATGAAGTTCAGATCTTTTCACCTCGGAGGTACAGTTTGTGCAAAAGTCTTGATCCGGACAAGTTTCCTTAATCTCTTTTACAAACAAACAAACAAACACTGCTGTCTCGCTCTCTTGTGCGCTCTCGTCCAGCCTGCGCGCGCCTCTCCTCCCTCCCTCTCCGCCACTTCAAAGCTACACTTCAAAGTCGGTGTCAGACTCGAGCTGTTCTTTCTGTCTGCTGGTGCCACGCGCCTCACATCATCACAATGCCTCGAGGATTCTTGGTGAAGCGGAACCGACGGGGTTCGGCTTCATACCGGCCACGAAACAGCAAACCTGGAACATCCGACTGCGACCGGAGCAGCGCGCAGCTGGAGAACCCTCAGCTGGGAGTTTTCCCGTTTCACCGTCCGGATGGAGAACTCCCGGAGTACCGAGAGGATCCGGTCAGGGAGGCGTGGTGCCCGCACGTGGAGTCCGCGCTGGAGGCGGAGGCTGACCGGAGCGCGCAGTTACCGGACACCGAGGTGGACGTTCTGAGTGTGGACGGTGATTTCTCCTGCCTCTGTCCGCCTCCACCAACACACGACATGATGTTAAACGAGTCCCGCAGCCCCATTAAACCGGTCGGCACGAGACTGTCGGATAAGCAAGATGAGGCAGAGAAGCAGCGGGAGTTACCGGACATCCCGTTCCTGCTGAGCCAAACTCCGACCCCGGTGTCTGCTTCCATCCAGAGGCTCCTCACAAGCGGCAGCAGCCGCCTCCACGCGCAGCCATACAGTCCCAAGTTCGACCCGAACCTGGCTCACCTGTTCCCGTCGCTGGCTCTGATGGACAAGGAACACTCGGACAGAAAACACGCCTTCCTTGATCCGGATCATCAGAACAGACTCCACACTAAGCAGTCTGTGGGAAAGAAGGCCAAACTGAATCGGAGACTCAACTTCGAGGACGAGGTTACTACGTCCCCGGTTCTGGGTTTGCGCATCAAAAAGGAGAGTCCGGAGCTGAGGAAGCCGAGGGAGAAGTCGTCCGGTCCCACCGGGACCCAGCCGCTCGGTGAGTTCATCTGCCAGCTCTGTAAGGAGGAGTACCCGGACCCCTTCTCCCTGGCGCAGCACAAGTGCTCCCGCATAGTGCGCGTGGAGTACCGGTGCCCCGAGTGCGACAAAGTCTTCAGCTGCCCGGCAAACCTGGCGTCCCACCGGCGCTGGCACAAACCCCGCCCGGTGAATCAGGGCGGAGACCCGAACCGGAGCCAGTCGTTAAAGGAGGCCCGCGCGCTGGTTCAGCAGGAGAAGCCACCGGTGGAGATGGAGGGCAAAGAGAACGAGCTACAGCACCGTGGCGCGCTGGACAGCTCCTCCCACGTGCTGCTGCTCCGCACCGACTCCGCTGCTCTGTACCGGAACCCGGACCTGCAGCAACACGTTAGAGCCGCGGACAGCCCCCCGTCCGGACTCCTGCTGCTCAACGCCGACGAGCGCGCGGATCTCCCGCACCAACAGCCGCCGTTACCGGAGGAGGAGGTGTACGAGTGCCGCTATTGCGGTAAAAAGTTTCGCCGACAGGCATATCTGAAGAAACACCTGGCCGCGCACAAGATGACAGCGCGCGCTTCCCCGCCCCCCTCACTTTACAACCAGAGCCAAGTGTTCCTGTGTCACCTGTGCGGCGCGCGCTTCCCTTCAGTAGAGATAGGAGACAAACACCGTCTGTGGCACGCGATGCGGGACGAGCTACTCGCGGAAACGCTGGGAGGACGCAGAGCAGACGTCTTCCACGCGCACAGAGAGGAAGGTAACGGCGGGGAGCGCGAGCAGCATCACCACCAGCAGCAGATCTTCACGTGCAAGTACTGTCCGTCCACGTTCTTCAGCTCACCTGGACTCACGAGACACATCAATAAGTCCCATCCCACCGAGAACCGGCAGGTGATGCTGCTCCAGATGACGGTGCGACCGTGAAGCTTCTCATCTGTAAAAACGGTTCCGAGTTACTGAACCTGCGGCAGCTTGTCACGCGGGAGTTTCGGTTTTTACGTGGTTAATTTAGAATTTTAACTCACGAAGAAACAAAAAGAAAACATTTAGCTAAACATTCTGTCGCGACTCCGCCGCTATCCAGGGTCCTGAAACATCACGTGTCACACGGTCAAACGTCTCACCTTGATGCTGCTTCTCTTAAATATATACGCCTGAAACATCACGTGACTGAACCTTTAACAGGTAGATTCACATCACCTGGACTTACATAGCTGAAAATGTCACTTTTATCAGCGTGTAATGGCCAAAGAAGACGTTACTCTCAAAGAACTGAAGTAATCTGATTACACCAGGTTCCATTTTCATGTCCAACGACTGTATAAAGACTAAAATCAATGTGTCACGCTACCGCCGTGTTTCCACTCATCTGATATTTTTGTATAAAATGCAGTATTTCATGTTGGTGTCTGATGTTTCGGCTCCTTATTCTATATCAACTTTAAGATATTTGCAAAATGAATGTCTGATTATTTCAAAAAGTTTCCATGAAGCCTGTACAGTAATATTTTGATATGTTTAAAATTCAGTGTTTACTGTCAATAAATGTCTGATGAACAGTGACTCATCTTTAAAACATGCTGAAGGTGTAAAAACTGCAGCGGCAGATCAAAGTGGGATGAAGAAATAAAAGAAACTAGATGGAAGAATCAGATTCCTCCTCGTGTTTGACTGAAGGAGCGTTTAATGTGTAAAGTTCTAAAAAAAAAAAAGGAGAGACAAGAGGGTTTGATATCTGTAAATCACTAAAGAATAGGACATAGGAGGAAGATGAGAGGCTATAGGCAAGGAGGAGAGTAGTTGCTGTCCAGGGTCCTGAAATAGCTCTACATGTCTGATCAGTGACAAATTCTGTGGCGATTAAAGGTTAAAAAAAAAAAAAAACAGCAGTTTTTGGCACAAACTCTTTATTCTCAGTTCATCATGGCATATTCACACGTTGAGTCTGAAACAGATATGGGTTTACATAGCCTACAGTAACCGTGTGTGTGTGTGTGGATTCATGCAGGTGGTGTCATGCAGGTCAGTAGTTCCACAGATCGGCTTGAACAGCAGCTGAACCTGTTCAGATGTTAAACAGAGGTACACATTGTTTTTATTCTAAAAACTTTGGAAGCAGGAATTTGGTTGATGCTAATCAGATTTTCACCTGGATGTTTTTCAGTCTATAAAACTAAATGATCATGAACAATTAAAGATGTCACAATGGCTGCGCACGGTGCTGCTGTGTGTGTTTTAGGGATGCAGTTTGGGCTGTAAAGTCTCCAAGTGTTTAAAGGACGGAGGATTTAACCAAACAGAAAAGATCCATCTGTTATCAGCAGGTCCAGATCAGACCGGGTCCCAGCGGGACCAACAGCTCTCAGTTATAATAATAATTTAAAGGAACGGCACTCAGCTGAGCTCAGGTACCACCTACATTACGAGCTCATCACTCAATGGCGTCTGTAAAGAAAAAACAATGTAAAATAAAAACACGTTTACAATCCCTTTGAGTTCTACAGAAAAACAAACAGAAAATACAGCTGATGTAGGTTCAGGGTTTCCTCCTCCTCCTCACCTGTACAGCTCTCAGGTGAGATTTACCAGCAGTTTGTTTCTGAATACAGGTGTGTTAAATGTAACTGACATTCCCTCTTCTCATCTTTGGCTGTTGAGCTGCAGCATCTGGTTTTTGTTACTTTTTCGGTTTCTCTCTAATAAAACATCAGAAAAGCTTCGGGGTTGATTCAGCAACGAGCCAAACCCTGAACTCACAGGTGAAAGACCACACCCACTGAAACTGAACAGCTTTTAACAGGATCACTCTGAGGAACAAACAGCAGATTCCTCCTCACGTCGTCTTTAACATTGAAACAGAATAAAGTGCTAACTGAAGGAGAGATGGGGATTCTGGGATTCTCTTAGTGTTGATCATTTTTCTGGGGTTTTCATGTTAAAACCAGTTTGGTTTGGCAGCTTTTCTCACATTTATATACACAACAAGCTTCCAGACTCTATACATGTTCCTATAGATATCCACAGGTCTCATATATATTTATACTCATACATTTAGAGATATATGGAATACATCTTTATAAAGAAACAAAGCTGTGGGTTTCTGCTCTTGTATGAATAAAAACAGCACATGATGTTCTTGTTTGTGATAAAACTTAAATAAAAAAAAGTCCTCAGTGCTCGTCCACATTTTATATCATGAGCTACAAACAAACAAACAAACAAACAAACAAACAAACAAACAAACAAACAAACAAACAAACAAACAAACAAACAAACAAAGTAAAGTTAGTGAAACAAGTGTCCATGTTTCATCTTGTTTGGAGTGTTTTAAGGTTTTTAGTAGAAACATGTTGGTTTTCATAACATCAGACCAGGACTTTTATTATTCTTTAAACTTTCAGAATATCTTTAGAAGGTTTATATGTTGACTGTAATCATACAAAATGACACGTTTGTTTTTTAAATGAAATCTGTTGGCCAATCAGAACCCAGCGTCGCTTCGTTTTAAAACACTTCCTGTATGTCCTGTAAGACTTTACCAGCCTGCGTCGATCCTCAAACACACACTTCATCTAAAGCTTTCTGTCTCCAAACAGTTTGTGTTCATAATGTGGAGAACGTCTTGGTGATGCTTGTGCACATTCTCTTTCAGTACATGAACTAATACTGCAATGCTTAAAGGATTCAAATCTTCTAGTAAGAACCAGCATGCTGCTGCAGCAGAGCAGCTGTTTTTAATTGTAGCACAGCTGCAGACACACAGTGGAACAGTTTCACGTGGATATTTGAGTGGAGCTAAAGGAGACCTGATGGTTCTGTTCAGTCACGAATAATTCAGTCTGTTTAGTTTCAGGTTTGGCTGAAGTTTGTTTGTTTAACGAGACGTGATGCTTCGAGCTCAGGTCTTGTTGGCAGATCCAGAGGAGCGCCGCAGCTTCATGGACATGCGGGTCTTGCTAGTCCGAGGAGACATGGGGGATGCTGAGTCGCTCCCGGCCTCCCCAAGAGCCGGACTTTCTCCCCGAAGACTCTCGAGGCAGGAGCCTGAGGGGTTAGGGTGGGGGAAGGATGTGAGGGAGAGATGTGATGAGCGGAGGGGTGAGGCAGGGGAGGAGAAAAAGGATGAAGGAACAAGAAGAAGTTACATCTCATCCTGTGGAGGTCTACAGAGGCCGACTGCACGGATTCTCAGCTACACAGATCAAACAGATGGAAAACACACACACATGCACACGCACACACTCTCTACAGAAAAACACACAAGCTCTCGTCACTCAGTTTTATTGTATCTTAGTTTCCTGAAACCACAAGACGAGTTTATAAACCAGCTGAAGGAACTGACTCACTCGGATCAGATCAGATCAGATCAGATCAGATCAGATCAGATCAGATCAGATCATCTGGTTCTGCCCCGTTTCTTCAGCCTGGTTAAACATTATAGAACTTCAACACCATTTAAACTCTGATCCAAACGTCCTGCAGAACAACCTGAAACTAAACCTTCAGCCTGAAGTCGCACCATTCACAGCTGGCGTGAAGGACCTTCTGCTTCAGACCTTTTCCCTTCAGCCGGAGCTGGTTAAAGCCGTCCAGAGGTTTAGGAACCATAAGATACAAAACACTGTGCTCCTCTGAGGACCGGAGGAGGAGGACGAGGAGAGGAAGAGAAGGTGGAGGAGGAGAGGGGGAGGAAAAGGAGAGGAGGAAGGGGAACATGAAAGAAAGGAGACAGGTGGACGAGGAGGAGAGGAAGAGAAGGAGGAGGAGGGGGAGGAGGACGAGGAGGACAGAAAATGAGGATGGACATGAAAGCAGGAAAAACAGGTGAGAAAGAATGAAGATGGAAAAAAAGAGACATAAAAACAGTGAATAAAAATAAATGAGGAAAAAGGAAAATAACAGAAGAAGAAAAACAGGAGAGTTAAAGAAAAGAGAGAAAATAAATCATAAATGAACAAAAGAAAAAAAACATTCAAACAAGATGAAAACACAGAGTAAACCGTTAAACACAAGAAACACATTATTAAAACAAACTGTTAGTTCATCCAGAACAGAATGTGTGTGTGTGTGTGTCTGTGAAAGAGAGAGAGCAGGTGCTACAGGAGGAGAGGTCAGAGGTCAAGTGTCACCAGATCAGTGTGACACAGCAGGTTAACAGAACGATGGAGAGAAGAGCAGAAACATCTGGTGTTAGAAGAGGAGGTCTCACTTCCATCGACGCCGAGCAAAGTTTGGTTTAAAACATCTGGACGGAGGAAGAAAACCAAACGGCTCTAAGTGATGAGCTGAAAGTGACTCCTCCCACTGAGGGCAACAGAACGCCAGTATTAAAACATGCTGTCATTTAACAAACACACAGGAAGACGAGTCAAAACACCACACGGTGAAAGAGTCGGAGGACAGCACAGGTCAGGCTGAAATGTCAGAGGGAAGAGCCAATCAGAACGGAGCGTTTCAATCAGGTGACCAGGCTTACCTTTTAGCTATAGAGTGAGACAAAACGATCTAAAGGAAAGAAGGGAGCAAAAAGAAAAGCAAAAACAAATCAAGAAAAATAAAAAGGTGTAAAAACAGAAAGAGAAGAATCATTAACGTGTTGTTAAACAGGAGGAATATCATGTTAACGCTGGTAGACAAGAAGTTAAAAGCTTCAGCTCAGGATCAATAAACCATCCAGATTTTATTTATATGTATGAGATTATGTAAAAATCACCACGTCTGGATTCAGTTTAGATCTTGAGCTTTAATCTGGAGCTGAACTCAGCCACAACAAAACAATTATTTGTAATTGTAACACCGCGAGCGAGCGCACGTTGGACTTAATCTGGTTGTAATTCAGCCTCAGAGCAGCGAGATTTGGATTATTTTAATGATCACTGATACTTGAAACAGCTGAGATGAAAACCACAATCACACCTGACACATGGTGTGAAAGCAACACAGAAGCTCTGGATTAACACAAACTGCGTTACTTCAGATTAATGACTTCATCACACCTGCAGACAGGTAATAAACGCCACGCTGAACCCTCAGATTAAACGTGGGTCAAAGGATAGACCACCATGTTAAATGTGACTTAAAGCCCACACAGCTCAGACAGAAGAGACCGTATCAGTGTCATAATGTTAGCAGGATGCATGAGGGACACG
>SSNP01000191.1:51176-167074 GCA_006937955.1 Pachypanchax playfairii
GGGGGGGGGGGGGGGGGGGGGGGGGGGGCGCATCTGTAACAGCACCCATGGGTTTTCTATTGGGTTACCAAGCGGCTCGACGGGCCTCAGAAGGAGAAGGATTCAGGTCTAATGGGAACAAATTCAGTTAGAGGCAATGATTAATACAACAACAAGCCTCCTTTAAAGTGCAGCAGCCAAACCTCAGGAGGACGAGGGTGGGGGGGGGGGGTTTATGAAACTTGGGACAGAGACCAGGTTGTTAAATGTTTACAGGAAATTATTGTTTCAAAAACACTCCATACAAACAAAGTGAGGAATGTGAGGTGCAAAGAAAGTGAGATGTCAACAGGGGAAGTTGTAAAAAGAAGGGAGATAACGGGTGCGAGGAAGGGAAAGGGGTGAGAATCCTGCGGGGAGTCACAGAGGGGGTGAGAGACGAGGATGATATTTAGACAACAGAAAAGGGTGAGAATGCACATGATGCGCAGGAAGCTGAGAGAAGAGCAGCAGGTGTGAATCCACCATCTCTCACCCGAGTCTCCATGTGATCTCACCGTTTGTCTTTTCCTGCTTCCTAGATCCCTGCATCGCACTCAGTGTGTGTTCATCTGAAGTGTGTGTGTGGACGTAAAGCAAAACACACCTAATCATCTTCATATCAAGTTTTAATACTGTGTGTGAAGCTGCGGGGAGGTTTTGGAGAAGGCTGCAGTTTCATCATTTCAGAGAAGGTGAAAAGGTTTAAAGGACACCTGCTGAAAAAAAGAGAGGAGGAAACAGAGAGGGAACATCCAGAAGCTGGAGCCACTGCTGAGATAAACGATGAGAACATCACTTTCCTCCTTCCTGCCTGTTCCATGACTCGGTCCTTTCAGTGTGTCTCAGTGAGGGTCTCTAACCTGCAGACTGGTGTCAGGATGTCAGCAGCTCCCCACAGTCAGACCCGACACATCACTGATAACACACTGTACACACACACGCCAGAGCTTTAAACATGTTTACCTTAAAACTGACACTGATTACTGGACACGTTCAAACACGCTCAGAATTTTCAGCTGAAATCCCTCCAAATTAGTACGTGTCACGTGATGCAAAGAGCCACAAACAAATTTACAAATTTTAATGTCTCACTTCAGCCACGATTCAACCGTCACCTCACATTTCTTATTCTGACTCTGAGGGGTTCCAGACGCATGAGATCCAAGACTGCGACTCACGCAGGGAAACCAAGAACTGATCAGAGCCTGGAGAACTTGGAAGTGAATTAGACTTTTACACAGTTCAATTAATCCAAACTAGCATCCATCAGGTTTGATCCCAACATTCCCAAAACAAAAAGTTATTTTTTTTCCAGATCTCTGGTTGAAGCAGATGTCAGTAGATCACAATGGTCCAACTTTTGTCAGTGTTTCTCTAATTTCCCTCCAGTTTTGTGGAGCAGTTTGAGATTGTTCTCTACATGAAACATGCTACACAAATTAGGCTATTATTTGTATAAAAGAAGTCAAAACCAGCGAGAGGTCAAAGAAAATAGACGTTCACACATCACAGCCTCCCTCCATCCAAATGGCAGTCGCCACTATGAAATCTTCTGTAATTGAATTTCAGATGGCTCCTCTTATAAAGTCATTAGCTGAAAAATATCTCTTTCAGAGAGAGAGGCAGAGAGAAAGGGAAATTATAAGGGGAGAAAGACAGGAAAAGGGAGAAAAGGAGAGCGGAGTGGAAAAAGCTGACGTAGAGGAGAGGGGGTGGATAAAGAGGCTCTTTTGTGTCGAGTCAGAAACTCATTTTCTTGTGCGTGGCTGAAAAGAGAGGAGAGAATGAAGTGTTCATGCCACCCCCAGACCTCCCTCCCTCACCCCCAGACCTCCCTCCCTCCCTCCCCCCCCGTCGAGCGCTTCATTGTGCCGGAGTTCGACTCCTGTGATCACTTGAGACGGAAGGCGGCTGGAGGAGGAGAAGAGGAGGAGAAAGGGAGCTCGTTAGCACATTAGGAGCAGAGACTACTGCTGGTGTGTGTGTGTGTGTGTTTCTTCTAAATGTTTCCAGTTTACTGAGATTATTCTAACCCATAACTTCATATTAATTATTGAAGTAACAGAATTATTCTAAATTTTATGTGTTAAATAATTTTTTCTTCTCAGTTTAAGTTCATACCTGTAACCTCTCATAGGTCATATGTTTATATACATCCAATCTTCCATTTCCAGTATTATGACTTCATGTTTCTATGAATATTCTGTTGATGTTTTTCTGGAGTTTTTCCTGAATGTTTGATGTTTGATGTACCTGAACAGGTTGGAGTGAATACAAATGGAAATCCTGCTCTTTAACATGCAAACACCTGTATATGGATTTATCAGCAAATCACAACATCTTTTATGTCTTTTAAATTAAATTAGTTACATTGAGAACAGCCATATCTTTAAAACACATGACACATTGTTACGGTGTTTAAATTATTTAAACCATAAAGATACAAAAACATCATGAATGAAAAACCAACAAAGCAAACAATGTTTCCTTCAGATAGAGATGATTTTTAGATTTAGTTTTTCTCTGAACATCGTCACACTTTAATATTAATGGAACAAGATATGACAATAACAACGAGCTTTCATTTAAATGTAAATATATGACCATGTTTAGGGAAATAAAACTAATTTTCATGCAGTCTAAGTATAAACCAACAGGTCTGTTCCTACAGTACTGAACCTGGAACCTTTAAACAGGTCAGTACTGGAGTCTGGACTCATGAAGTGTCCATCAGACCTTTATTTGTCTTTAAAACATAATAAAACTGTGTCTCCTTGTGAAGATGCGTCTTGTATTTACATGAAGTAGAACTGTGGTGACAACCTTGTGATTTTCCATTCTGATGTTTAAACCCAGGATAAGTAGAACATTTTCTACACAATCTCCCTCAGCATCTCCCAAACACACACACGGTATCTGTGCTCTCCACCCCAGGCTTTGGAACAGACAACAGAGAGAAGGACATCAGAGGGATAATACAATTGGAAAAGCTTTACAGAGTGTAATGATAAACCTGTGCGTGTATTTGTGTGTGTCTGTGCCCAAAGGAACAAGCTAATGGGTTTACATCTTTCTGCGATAGCAACGATATGGAGGCCTTGTGATTTCATTATGAGTGTGTGTGTGTCCACGTACGCCAAAGATGAGGACAGAGATAAGTTGGTCTAATGCACTACTTATTGTTGGTGGACGATGGACACACACACACTCTCATATTTCCTTCAATTCATCTGCTCTTTAACCTGAAGCAGAAACAGGGAGGAAAAAACCAGATACATTAATTGGCCCCTTGTCACCCCACTATTCCACTATCTGACACACTAAGACCTCTAAAGCTGCCAATTACAACACACACACACACACACACACACACACCCAGCGTATGTGTTGGTGATTGTCAGCGGGCCCATAATAATAATTCTCTTATTAAAGAGATGGATTGTGTTCTTATCTGCAGGCGGTGTCCACACACACTTACACATTAATGTACACATTAATCCTCATAATGTGGAAATGAGAGGTAAAGTGAAGTAAAACCAGGTCTCAGTTCTATGAAACACCTTCAGGTCAAAGCTGAAAACCTTCCTGCTCAACGCGTCTTTATCAGCCACAACATTATGACCACTGATAATCTGGTCCGACAGGAAACTTTCTGCATGTTTTATGTGAATGTTGCTGTAACACGTAGGGTCCATTGAAACACTCGCATGTTAACAGCTGCAGTACAGTCAGACCCTGCAGACTCTCATGAACTTACAGCTCAGTAAAGGCCTGGTTATATACAACTTGTTTTAATTTGACAGTAAGTGATTCATAAATGTCCCCCGTTCTTCCATCTCTCATGTTCTCCTTAAGTCCAAATTCAAATGGCTATTAGAGCTGATGATACTGGCTCTGCTGTGCTGCACTTCTCATCTTGGTCATCTAACAGATCCCCTCCTGAATCTTAAACACCTTGTCACATAAAATGCTTACATTCACACACTGAGCCACCAGTGCATTCACACACCAACACACACGGTGCAGATTAACTTGTTTACCAGTCAGAGGGGGGTCTGCTGCTACAAGGTAGGATCCAGACACTGATGGCTTCAGCTCATGTGTCTGCACAGCTCTCAGTGACAGGCGTGTACATGTGCACACAAACATGCACACAAACACATATTTTGTTGCTCAATCAGGACAGGAAACGTGTTTCAGAGATCAGAATAAACACTGCAGGCTGACCTGTACCTGTAACCTCAGGTCGACCTTTACCTGTAACCTCAGGTCGACCTGCGCCCGTAACCGCAGGTCGACCTGTACACATAACCACGTGTGTGTTGTGGTGAATGTTTGTTTGTTCTTCCTGCAGACAGATGATTTCTGCACTGTCCTGATTTCATGAGAAACATGATCTAGTTTGAGCAGATTAAGTCCAACACGTTTCTACATGAGTCAAAGGTAAATGCATGAGTCTCATACAAGCACACACACACACTCTAACACACTTCCCTAAGGAGAAGTGGAGATTAGCTGCAACCGCTTCCCTTCACCCGTTTCTTTTCATTTCCTCTATCCACTCCAGGGGAAACAACCCCCCCCCCCCAACACACACACAACGCTCAGCATTACATTCTTTACCCTGACTAATAATGAGTCCCTTTACATAACCCTGATTAGAATAATGTACAGCTGAGACGAGATCATTCCATCAGGTTTATGTTTACTGCGCTGACGTGTTCTCTGTCATCACTTTAACATTTATTTCTATTTTTAGAAGTAAAACTTTAAGAAATATTTTTTTATTCAAAGATTCAAAAGATGTGACCTGATTAAAACTAAGTTTGTAAAACAAATAAATGAAGTTTGGATTTATTTAATGATTCATTTTATTGCTGGTAAATAATTTAAAGAATTTTTTGTTGAATATAAAAAATGTAATTAAATTATTTTGTGGTTTCAGTGTGACAGAAACAAGTTGACTTGTTTACCATCATTAGTTCTACACTGGCTTTATTAATATTTAATTACTTGTTGAATGAAAAAATAAATCTTTTCTTAAATTTTATCTGGAATTATTTCAATTCATGTATTTACATTTTGCCTTTATTTTTACAATTTAATGGTAAACTTGAGTCAAATAAAACAAATCTGAATATTTATATTAAAAGAACATTTACTGAGAATAAATGAGTTAAAAACAATAAATTAAACAAAACCCAATCTGAGTTACAAATATTTAAAAATCTGTTAAACAAACATGCTTATTAGCACATTTTTAGCACATTCTTATAATAAATCAAGTGATTTTTGAGTGTGTGTCATAGATTAGTATCAGTTCACAGAATCGGTGAATCCTGGAGGTCGTTGCTGATAACACAACCCCGTTTCAGCATCAACAATAAGAGCATGTCTTCAGTTTTTAAAGGTTTTTCTCTCACCTTCCCTGTAAGAGACACACACTCCTCGTCACACACACAGCAGATTGTGGCCTCACTTGGACAATAAACTCTATTGTGGAGCTGTCAAAGGGAGCCAAGCAGGCCGCGAGGCGTTTGGCCGCCGTCGGTGTGTGTGAATATGGGGGATAATAGCACTACATGCCCAGAGCTGCCATCATTTCACAGGGAACAGGGTGTGAGAGGAAAAGGCAGTTATACACACACACACGTGCGCGTGCATGCAGCATCGCTATCATCCTGAGCCATATGTTGACCCCAGCCTCAGTGCAGCTATCTCTGCCAATCAACTACTAAAGGGGGAGCCGCCCCCCCCCCCCTTACACACACACACACGCACGCGCGCACACACACTCTATAATCCTGAAAGTGAAAAACATACACCAGCACGATCATGTGCACACGTATAAATGGATGGATGATGTATATGTGAAAAATTCATCCACACACAAACACCTGCTGGCAGATTGTGTGTCTGTGTTTGTGTAGAAGCTTCGTATCTCTCCAACATTGTTCCCCAGAACCACAATCACCCAGAAGCAGATGGAGGACTGTCCCAGCTTTCACACACAAACACAGACACGTGCACCCTCAGAACAAACACAGAGATGTTACACCTCTACAACACACACCTGCAGGATACAGGTGAGCTTAAACTGTGATCAGATCAAACGACTTTAATGAAGAATGTTTCTCCTGATGACGGAAACATCTCAACCACAAACTGACATTTTATTAGCAGTTTTATTTAAACTCTCCAACAGGTTATCCATCGTTGTCTCTGTTTTTATTCCTTAATGAATAAATCTTTGAAAACTCTGATTCAGAAGCAGCTCAGGCAGAATGATCTGAAGCTGAAGTGATATTTGACCAGGTGTGGAAGTCTGCTGACACCAATCTATCACTCAGCAGGCTGCTCCTTACTTTCACCTGGTCTAATCTGGGAGTTCAGAGGGACGACGCCCCACACTGACCACAGATTTACTGATCCATGTAGAGAAAGTTCCTCCAACTCGGTGAAGGCTGCATGAATGTGCTGTGTCCTATAAGAAGAGCATGTGGGGAGTTTTGGATTGCTTTTCTTGCTGCAATGTTAGATAGAGCTGTGCTCACACACAGCTGCCCCAGCAGCCTGGCACTCGGAGGGAGTGTGCTGTGTGCTTTTTGGATGGCTCTGGTCATGGTGAATGAAAGATCAGAGAGAGAAAAGGCAGATGGACCGCCCCAAGGGCCAAGAGACAGAGGGAGGGAAGAGGGCAGACAGGAAGAGAAAGAGGAGAAAAAATGCCAGTTATCACTGACATAGTTCGCGTCGCCAGCCTGCCATCCATCTCTGTTCCCTCACTTGCATCTGTGTGAGCTCCTCACACTCCAACGATTCGTGCAGCTCTAAAAGATCTAAGAGGCGAAGCTGACTCCCTGATTCTTGTGTATCGATGCAGCTGTAAGAGTCTTCCTATCGTGTTTTAATATTTGTGTTTCTTTTGAAGTAATTATGTATCAAATCATCATGAAATATCTCCTAGTCAGTTTCTTCTCATTTTTGCTTTTGAATCATTCTGAATATACATTAAGTATTTTAAAGGATTTTATGACATCATGAAGTTTCTTTTTATGACAGAGAGAGAGAGAGAGAGAGAGAGAGAGCACAGACTGGATTATTAGAGAGGAAAAAGCTGATTGAAGAAAGGAAAATAAACCAATTTGAGATGGATAAAAAACAGACAACATGACAGAAAAAAGATTCACAAAGATAAGAGTGAGTGGAGGTAACGCAGGAGCAGAATGAAGGAGAAACCAAGAGGAATGATTGGAGACAGAAACAGAAGATCAACAACAAAAGATGTGAACTCAGGCGTCCAAGGAGTTCAAATATAAAAAAGTAGAAGAAGTCGAGGGCAAACGGGAGGGAGAAGTGGTGATGGAGGAGAGGAGTGAGTGTAGCTGAGAGATGAAGAGTCAATAATGACTGATTACTGTAATTCAGCCTGTCAGAGACATCGATCTGCTGCTACCAGCGATCAATACACACTGGGACACGCACACACACAGGCTCGGGATTAAAGAGACACATGTGTGTCATCATGTGTTACACACATGACTTCACACAACAAACACACAAAAAACAAGGATATACAGAGAAGGTAAATAATATTCACACAAACAGACGTTCAGCTTCTGGAAGACAGGAAGTCAGGCATAATGACAGGAAGTGTCTCAGAGGTTGACGGGACAAAGACAAACTAAGTATTAAACTTGCTCATTAACATGTAAACAGGAAGTTTAGACAAGGTTTAACGAGTTGATCCATCAATCAGAGTTTATCTCGTTTCTACAAGTTCCCTCATGAGCGTTTGTGTCTCTGTTCACATGCTTTTTGAACAAATGTGCATTAATCTGCATCACCTGCAGTAAATGCTCTTGTATTATTGTGGTTTAAAGTGGTTGAGCTTGAGAGTGTAATCATCAGAGCACGACTGCGTATGAGACGACAGAGCAAAGCCTCTCATTTAGAAACAGGAGATCCATCAATACGTATCGACTTTGGCTTCTTCCAACAAAACTACCATCACATCGGATCAACCGGACAAACTACACACACTTCATCTCTTTCTTTTACGCTCACGAACCAAGACAGACCATCACAGCTCTCTGGACTCGGCTGGCTCCATCACATCACCAGAGAAACACGGCTGGATGCTGATTTACTGTGTTTAATCCTTAAACCGAACACTAAACTAGGATGTCAGTAAACACACCGCAGGGCAGGTAAACTCTCACAACTTTAATACAAGAAGACTAAAATAATAATTAAAAAGAAGCAAGAAAACATGTAGAATAGAGAGAACAGATGATATCAGATGATAAAGAGTTTTATAAGACTCTTAGAATCAAACAAAAACATCCAAATGAGAGAAGGTGAGCTCTGGAAACACCTGCCTACCTGCAGCTGGGATCCTTTTATGTACTGCGGGTTTTAAAGGATACAAGTTCTGGTAGAGAGGAATGAGGGATTTAAGAGCTCGACTTGCGTTGATGGCTGTGGCTCGAACCATGGTGGGTAAGATGTCCATGTCCACTATGGCTCCGTCAAACAGAGGACCAAAGAACGGCACCTACAAACACATCAACAAGACGAGAACCCCTGAAATATTACAAAGACTAAAAACCTGTTTATGAAAGTGAATCCTTTCTGGAAGCTGCCAGTCAAATAATGACAAACACAACAGATTTTTGTAATGATACGATATTTGATTCAGGCAATGGCTTTCTGATTTAATTCAATCTTTTGCTTGTGGAATCCACCAAAGAGAATAATCCCCAGCTGTTATTGGGTTTATGTGCAGACCAGGTCTTGAAGCCATGGCCTCGATGGCTGAATACACGAGCTTTCAGGACGACAACAGAAGCCACATCTTATCTAACTTGTTCTTGGATTCATGATAATTCAATATTTTTCCTTGCAGAATGAATGAAAGAGAATATGATTAGGTCATTAGTGCTGTGGTATCTATGTCATAGAGAAAAAAGCAGCTTTTTATTGTGTTAGGTCTTGTTTGAAATAGAGTTATGCCATCAGTGCTGTGGTATTAATGTCTGTGTGTTTTAGACTGATACATTAACCAGATCAAGACGACTCGAGGCAAGATGCTCTCCAGGATTGTTGGTAAGTATGAATGCATTTCTCTGTAGCCTGATAGCAAACATCAATTCATGTATAAAAACGACCTGACTCCCGATCCGCTCTCAAAATCCAGTCAATAAACGTCTCCGTCATCAGTCTGACATCCAGAATTTAAACTGTATCTACATAAAAACCAACCTCAACATGTTTCAATGATGAAAACATTAAAACTAAAGCTCTTTTCTTCAACAACAATTCATAAAATACACATTATTACATAATTATTATTATATTCTCGTACCTATTCAAGTAAAAGATAATAATAAAGTGAATAATTTGATTATGTTTTAGTGTAAAGATCATAAAGTTTTCTATATTAAACAGGAAATAAAATGTCTTGAACTTATTTAAATTCTTGCTGTTGGATGTTTCATGATGAAAGTCACACTTTAAAGTTTTCAACTGACAGTATTCAATTCAACCATTTCACATTAAAACACCTTCATAATGTTTTATCAACAAGCTTTCTGATTATTTGGTCTCAGTATTCAGGACTCAACCCTTCAGCCTCACTTTGTCCAGAGGATCTACCACCATCTGTGTTCCTTCCTCTTATGAACCACTTCCTGCTCTGACACATTAAAAGACTCAAACTACTGACACAACACCCCACATAGAACCTAGAACCGTTTGATTTGAGCTGAACACCTTTAAAAGGTTTTAGATGCTCCTGGATCATCAGTGGTACCGAGTCTGTCCATCCACAGTTCCACCACTGTGTGTTTTAAATGATAATATTATGTAAAGGTCCAGTCCTTCAGGGACGGTCTCGTCCTTCAGGGACAGTCCAGTCCTTCAGGGACAATCTAGACCTTCAGGGACAATCTAGACCTTCAGGGACAGTCCAGTCCTTCAGGGACAGTCCAGTCCTTCAGGGACAATCTAGACCTTCAGGGACAGTCCAGTCCAGTCCTTCAGGGACAGTCCAGTCCAGTCCTTCAGGGACAATCTAGACCTTCAGGGACAGTCTGGACCTTCAGGGACAGTCTAGACCTTCAGGGACGGTCTCGTCCTTCAGGGACAGTCCAGTCCTTCAGGGACAATCTAGACCTTCAGGGACAATCTAGACCTTCAGGGACAGTCCAGTCCTTCAGGGACAGTCCAGTCCTTCAGGGACAATCTAGACCTTCAGGGACAGTCCAGTCCTTCAGGGACAGTCCAGTCCAGTCCTTCAGGGACAATCTAGACCTTCAGGGACAGTCTGGACCTTCAGGGACAGTCTAGACCTTCAGGGACGGTCTCGTCCTTCAGGGACAGTCCAGTCCTTCAGGGACAATCTAGACCTTCAGGGACAATCTAGACCTTCAGGGACAGTCCAGTCCTTCAGGGACAGTCCAGTCCTTCAGGGACAATCTAGACCTTCAGGGACAGTCCAGTCCAGTCCTTCAGGGACAGTCCAGTCCAGTCCTTCAGGGACAATCTAGACCTTCAGGGACAGTCTGGACCTTCAGGGACAGTCTAGACCTTCAGGGACGGTCTCGTCCTTCAGGGACAGTCCAGTCCTTCAGGGACAATCTAGACCTTCAGGGACAATCTAGACCTTCAGGGACAGTCCAGTCCTTCAGGGACAGTCCAGTCCTTCAGGGACAATCTAGACCTTCAGGGACAGTCCAGTCCTTCAGGGACAGTCCAGTCCTTCAGGGACAGTCTAGACCTTCAGGGACAGTCCAGTCCAGTCCTTCAGGGACAGTCCAGTCCAGTCCTTCAGGGACAATCTAGACCTTCAGGGACAGTCTGGACCTTCAGGGACAGTCTAGACCTTCAGGGACAGTCTAGTCCTTCAGGGACAGTCCAGTCCAGTCCTTCAGGGACAGTCCAGTCCAGTCCTTCAGGGACAATCTAGACCTTCAGGGACAGTCTAGACCTTCAGGGACAGGACTGGGACTTGACTGGGACAGAAACTGCTTCATTAAAAAGACTTTAGATGATATTAATGGTGCCGTTCAGATTTAGTTGGATCTCAGTGCCTTTACAGCTGATCACACCCTCGATGTCCTCTGAGATCAGGTTGGGATTGAGACTTCAGAGCTTTACTTCTTATTTATCTGATAGATCTTCTGTTGTAATGAGAACGTTCTCCTGTTCCACAGACCCCATCAGCTGAAGAGTTCCTCACTGTATCCCTGATGTCTGTGTTTCGCACGGTTCCACCAATATCACATCTCATTCCACTGTTATGCAGATGATACACAGACTCACACGTTCTTAATTAGGTAAATATCATGTGCTGGATGACCTCTGTCTTCTGTTCAATGACAGTAAGTTACAGCTGGTTATTTAGTTCTTACGATCATCATCAGACCTCAGAGCTCATGCAGGAATCTGGTGTTAATGTAAGTTAACGTTTGATAAATAAACTCTGTGATACAGAATTTATTTTCACAGCTCAGAAACATTTTGTAACTGAAATCCATCCTGTCGCAGCATGAACCACCTCCAGGTTGGATTATTGTGATTCTCTTTATTTTGGCATCAGTCTTTGTTGAATCATCTGCAGCCGGACTCCTAACTGTGTTTGTGTCTCTCTGCTGACTTCCTGTTTAACGCTGAAATAAAAAATTATTTTCTTTGTATTTAAAGGATCTGACACCTGAATAATTATATGATCTCCTCTTGTTTAACCTCTAAATCTGTTAGATAATCTGAACAGCAGCTGGAGACTCCATGTTTATAGTTGGTCAGTAAAGCTGTCGTCGCTGCTGAAAGCTGATAATTAACCTTCTACTGAAGCTCTTAACACTCAGCTGGAAACATTTACTTCTTATTTGTTTTGGGCTGTTTTATTGTTTATTTGGATGTTTTTACAGCTGATGTTTTGGGACTGATTGTAAAGCACTTTGATAAACTAGTTGTTTTAAATGTGCTTTATATATAAAGTTGAATTGATTTGCTGGTGAACTAAACATAAGCGTGTGACCATCCTAAAGCACCGCCCTAAAGGTTTCAGGTAATCTGAAGAGTTTGACTTCTTTCAGTAGTCTTCTGGGTTGAACTGAGTTCAGCGTTTGGTTCTTTGTGGTTGAAACGGACGGCAGAGGAAACCCAGTAAGAACCTGGTCCTGGATGAAAGTTCCTGAGGTCCAAAGGCACCATAAAAGCTCCGGCAACATTCTCTAACAATTACACTGATTGGCCAATGATTTTTACAACAATTATAGCTCCACTAAAGGTGGCATGTCTGGTTATTACTGATTAGAGCAGTTGGAGATTAATTATCATCCCGGATTTTAAATGATGAGTTCAAATAACCTGCTGTTTCAGAAGGTCTGAGTTTCAGATGAATCTGAGGAAACACTGACATGTAAAGAGACTGAATCATTCAACAGAATATTGACAAATGGCTGTTTTGATTGCTTAGATGTTTTTACCTCTGGCTTTTTGAGGATTTGGATGGAATACATGTGGTTCTTCATGGGGTAGATGATGATTAACACATCTCCAAATTCAGTGGGGATGATGCCTCGACGGTAGTCTCTGGAATGTTCCGACCAAATGATGTGGACTTCATCGTTGCCCAGGTGTCTAAGCTGGATGGTTGGAAAGTGAAGACAAATGAAAAGAAGATGGAAGGAGGATTAATATTAGAATCACAACAGAAAAACATTTTTTGTCTCATTTCATAAACAACATGCACATAAAGCACCTGGTACAAAGAGGTGGATGCCCTGAATCCATCACAGCTCAAGGCTGTTTTGATTCTGTGTGTAAGTGGTATAGGTGGCCCTGAGTATGATGGAGTGAGTGTGAGAAGATGGAGAGCCGACGACAAGATGGAGTGAAGCCCTGGAAAGATGAAGTACAGGCTGGAAGACGGATGAGATCATGAGTGATGCTGTGAGTCTGTGTCTAAGGTTTATATTCACTCAGCAGGTTCCAGTCAAAGCTGGTGACAGCTCGCTCATTAACCTTGATGTCTGCTGACATGCATGCACGCACACACAGGTCTGTCGAACAGCTGGAGATGGATGTCTGTCTCGTTCTCAGAGACTCAAAACGAAACGTATTTAAAGGAAATATTTCTAATATTTCTACAGACTTTGTTTCCAGACTTTGATGCAGTTTTTGTTATGTGGTGCTTTTCAGTAGTTTGTCAGACTGAAGCTTTTACACAGTCTTCATTTTTGGACTTGAGGATGTGTGAAGTAGGTTTGAATGATCTGTATCTTCCCTCAGCAGAAGGAAGTCACAGTGATTTCAGTTTGGAGAATCAGATTCATCTTCAAGGTGAAGTCAAACTAGCAGCTACTCAGAAACAGGACAGTTAAGAAAACAAGCTTTTAGCTCTGAAAGTGCTGCAGGTGAGACTCTCGCTGCTGCAGCCAGCTCTTCATGTGTTATAACAACAGCACACCGGGGGAAACCTGGACAGGAGCCCTGTGAAGGACTAAACTGATGTGTTTGTGTGAGAGTCGCTGGAGGATGGATGATAAATGTCTGCCAGTATGTACATGTGTTTGTGTCGCTTCAGCCTCTTTATGGACACATTTGTCAAACTGCATCTGTAAGTGTTTTAAGCCCGTTTGTGTCGCGTGGTTATTTGTGCAGACTGATGTTAATAAAATCCTTTGTGAATGTGAGTTAAATCGGTTTAAAGTCTGCATGTGTATTTGTGTGTATGTGACTATGCATGTTTGATGGGGCCATCAGCTGATCACTGAGACGGATGGTGTTGGGCCAGACACAGGTAATCCAATCAGGAGCCTGAAGCCATGTGATAGGCTGAGAAGCAGGAAGTATGATCTGATTAAAAGGACATTATGGCCATGTGCAGGGCGCCCAGTGCCTGAGGGTTGACAGGTGTGATTACACACAAACTCGAATATGGACACATACAATAAAACCTGCCTGTCTAGACACGGTACTAACCTCCAAACACACAAACACACGCGATTGCTTCTAGGAATCAATAGAAAAGCTCTGACAACAACAGACTGGTGTGAATGTGTGAAAAAGGCAGCGTCAGATAAAATAAACTCAGAGGACAGAGTATAGATTCATCACCTTCTTAGTGAGGTTTTGGTCCTGATCATGAGGCATGCGTGTCGACACGTGGTAGATGACTTCTGTGGTAGATGTGGCGTAGTAAGGCGTAGTCTGCCCCGTACTGCGATTTCTCTGAAGGCCTCCCATGAAGCCACAGTGAGTGGTCAGGTCCACCTGAAGCCCACGCAGACACACAACAACAACACGCAGAGTAAATCAGAAAAACACCAACTCTCTTTAAGACGTTTGGTCCCAAATAAACTGGAGTTTTTACCTGAAATTCTAAAGTAAATCAAGGTGTTGAATGTATTTATCGGTTTTACCTCCCAGCCGAGTCCTGAAACAAAGTCTTCATAAGCCTGGCTGCCTGCTGTGTTCGTTAGTATGGAGTGTTTATCCTCTTGGCCTTCAGCCACGTAAAATACTGCGATTTTATGAGTCTCACGGCTGGAAGACAAACAATAAACGACACAGAAACAAATGAGATACGGAGTGTTGAAAAGCAGCGCTGAGTTCGTTTAAACAACTAACAGGTAAGAGAGGAACATGGTGCTCACCACTGCCGCGAGTCCAGATTCTTCAGCTCTCTCAGTAACTTCTCATTCTTCCTTAACAAGTGAAAGTTACTCCTGGAAAACAGGTGCAAGTCTTATCAAACAGCCTGCTTGGTAATTATAAGGAGGCGGTACATAAATAAGAGTGTGTTGTCTCTGGAAAGCTTCAGCAGGGTGAGTTGATCAGATGCAATCTCTAAACAGTCTTCTTTTTAAGTCACATTAGCAAAGTCTTTTAGATTGTTCAGCCATAATGAAAGGTTGCAGTTATTTAAAGCATCTACAGTATATTAGAGACTAACATTAAGAAACAGCATCAGAGAGAAAACACTTTCAGGCTCCACAGAAAGGAAAAGGTTTGTGTTTTAAGTGAAAACAAAAGCTTTTCATGCAGGAAAACTCGTCAAGAGGCCATTAAAAATGTGCCAACGAGCGGCCATCAACCCCTGTATCACTAATATAAAACCAAAACTCGAGCAGTGAAGCTCAGAGTGGACGGATAATGACACATCGTTCTTTTCATTCTTAGAGAAAATGGAAAGAGGAAGAGAGTGCAGGAGATAAAGAGGGAGAGAGAGCAATTTGCTCTTTATTAAACTCATACTTGGTAATGGCCTCATTCTCTGCTCTCAAAGACTCCATTTACACCTTGGATTATAGGGAAAAGCATAAAGGGGTTCACATGCACACACACACACCACAGACTGTCAGTATCTTAGTGTCTGTAATGTCCCATATGAATACCTGGAGACACATCAGGGGACAATAACAGATGATTAGACAATCTCTTTTTTCATTCCAGCTTATCAATCCTCTCATTTTATCTTACGTCAAACTCTCATTCCCATTTTTATCCAACCTTTCCCTTTATTTTTGTATTTTAGTATTATTTTTTATTACGACCCTCCGTCTGCATGTATCTGATTCATCTTGTTTTCTAATTTGCTTCAGTCTCCTCAGTCATGCTTTTCTTCAACTACAGCTTTTTATTCAAACTCCAAATGGGTTGAGTTTGATCAATAGAGCACTAAACTCATTATCACACACACACACACAAGCACCGTGTATTAGGAAGTCTATTGTGTGAGCTGAATGCAGAAAAGTGTAATTCCCTGGATAAAGTATAAAGAGAGATGAGTGTCCATTAGCTGGCCGGCCACATTTAAAGTGATACCTGGACATTGTGTGTTTCAGCCCGGAGTCAGTGAGAAGATGAAATGCTGCACCGTGTGAATGAAAAACCGTGTCTAATGAGCTCAATATGCTTCAGCTTTTTTCTATTTGCATTAAGCAAACGCTCAGTTTGTTCTAAGATGAAAATCATAGAAGACATCCCACACATGCCTCAAAGAAACACAGAAAACACATTTTATAAAAGCAGAACTGAAATAAACTGCTCTTAGACTTGGAAAAGTAAAAAAAAATCATAATTTAAAAATAAGAAGAAAAAAAAACAGCCAAATAGGACAAAAACATCCTCGAAATCTCTAACAGCAACTTTCAGTCTGAACATTTCAAAAAGACAGAAAAACAAAAACACAAATGTAAATGAGCAGATTTTGATGTTCTTAATCAAAAGAAATGAGATTTAGTTCTGAACGTCTCACCTCTTCTCCCAGGAGTTGAGTCCCAGGATGTTGATGAGCAGCCTGCAGTAGTAGAAGGCCGACTGCGGCGCCTCGGTCTCTGGTTCAGTCTGCTGGACCGCTCTCATGTTCAGATCTTCACCTCTCTGAAACAGACAAGGAGACAAAACAAAACCACCGTGCTGATTTCCTTTTATTTTAAAACTGAAACATTACTGTGTTCAAAACAGAATTAAAACACCAGAACAAACACGTTCTCAAAATATCAACAAAATCCTTAAAACACAAATACTTAAAAAAACCCTGAAAACAACTTTCAGCTACAGATGTTTGTTATTCCTCTTTATGCTTATGTTGATTTTGTTCTTCAGTGTAATTTCTGATTTGTTCTGACTGTACAGAGTGTCTGTGTTACGCACATGAAGGACAAACTCTTGCTCAGCAGCACTTTGTTTCAGGATGGCGTTGATCACATCGTTCTCCTGCTTCTCTGAAACACACGTTGGAGGAGGAGCCGGGATGTTGAGCGGCATACCTGGAGAATGAGCGAGGAGTTAAAAAAGGTTTGGAACAATTTGATTTTTGAACTTCAGAACAGTTTGAGGACCCTGATCGATCAGACTCCAACTCTGAATCAGTTTCTTTCTTTTACAGGATTTACAGCTGAATTCATTATACTGGGTTTTAAGTAATAAATGATGAAGCTGTGGGACTGCAATAAGACCTACAGGGTGAAAAGGTGTACCTGCTCTCTGCAGACACTCAGGACTCGAGAATCCTAAGTACTGCAACATTTCATCCAGAGCATCATCTCCTTCTTTCAGTGAATCCCACGCTGGCACCGCCTCCCGACACACACGTTTAGCCAGCGGAGGAGCTAGAAGCTGCTCCGAGACTAACTCCCCATCCATTTGATGCTCAGCCTCCTCCTCCTCCTCTTCCTCCTGCCTCTCTTCTTCACCAGCTCCACCTCCTACTGGCTCTTCCTTCTCTTCATCACTGATCTTCCTCTCTTCTCCTTGCACCTCCTCTTCTAACTGAAACTCCTGCCTGTCACCCTCCGTGCCTCTTCCTCCCTCCTCTGTCTCCCTCTCCTCCTGCCCATCTTCCTCAATATCTTCTTCCTTCAGTTCCATCTTTTTCAGCGGACCTCCTGGTGGTGTGTGTAAATGGAGATTTGCGCTGTGCTGTGACTGCGTCTGTGTTATAAGTGTGTGTGCTGGACTGTTTGGGGAACATGGCGGAGGCCCGTAGAGGACAGCAGAGTCCCAGGAGTGTTTCCCAGCAACATCCCGAATGATGACACGAACACAAGCAGGAGCGGAGGATAAACCAGCTGTCATTCCACCTCCTGGTACACCAGATTCTGATCGGATCTGGAAAACAGGCAGAATGGAACAAACTCAGTTCTCCAAATATAAAAAGCACCAGAGACTTGGTTCCAGAACCGTTTCTACAGTCCACACCTCAGATTCAAGAGTCAAAGCAGCGTAAGAAGACCTCTGATTTTATGTAATACTGAATCAGAATCTGTTACCTGAAGCACTGACAGCAGCGTGGAGCCGTTCAGAACCAGAAACTGGAGATTGGGTGAATTAAAAAGTTCTGGTCCGAGATCTGCACTCTCACAAAATGGGTTATCTTGGTTTTCGCACACCTGTAAAACAAACATCTGTGTGTAAAGTCAACAGACAGAAATAATAATCAACATCCTGGTCTGTGAGTGGTGGTTCAGAAACAGCACCTGACTGGACAGAGTCGCAGGCCCTCCAGACATGGGGTAATGTCCCAGGTGATTGACCAGGTGTGTGATAACTGTTCTGGCTGCTATAGAAACCAGACCCTGCTGAATGCGGCTACGAACTACAGAGAGAAAACAAGAAGGAGTCGGAGTCATTTTCCAGCCAACAGAAACACCTGGCAGGTAAACAGAGAACAGATATCACATTTTAATATAGTGTTGATCACTGAATGAAAGCTAAGGTGTTGATTATACATGTACAATAACAACAAAGACATTCAGTCAAAGGAAACATGAAGTGTTACTTATCCTTAAAGTTACAGCTACATTTTGGGAGTTACAAGGACAAAACAGAACCAGACTTTGAGTTTGAACATCCTGCTGAGAAGAAGCCAATGCCATCACACACTGTGCTGCCAGAAGATCCTGGTTAATCAACAACATTACACACACAGACTTCCTAACAGCTCCTTATTGACAGGGAGTACGCTGAGTACAGATATGTATCGATCCAACATTCTCAGTGACTCCATAAACCTCAGGGGGTCAGAAGGAGACAAAATGAGCCCAAAGAAACCAAAAAGTGAAATCAGGTTTAAACCAGTTCAAAGTTAGAAGATCTGAGGATAAAATAAAAACTAAAGAAGAAGATGAGAAGTGAAGAGAAACGTGGTTTTTCAGGGTGAATCAGTCATTAGACAACCCTCTGAGTTCTGTTGGATCACAGCAGGGGACAATACAGACTCACATGGATCCAGGCAGGTACGTGCGCACATGTACTCGCACACGCACGCACACACGCACGTTCTGTGGATTTCAGCGTCTGTGTCAGTGCAGAAAACACATCGGCTCATTATTCAGTGGTTTTGCAGTATTGGGTGAATTACCTTCAGTGACAGGCTGCAGTTTGCTGGAGCGCTCTGAGTCTGGACTGTGCAGAGGTTCTGGTTCCCTGAGACTCTCTAATGGCAGGAACGGGTCGTAGTCTGGACTCAACAGGTCTGACAGCTGCAGTGGGAAATACTTAACAGTGTTGAAAGACTGCGCTCCGTACACACAACCATGAAGGACCTGGACACAAAGAGATGCTGTTTAACAGAAGCACCGATAGATCTCAGCTGGTTCTGTGATAAGACAAACAAACTGACCTTGTAAATACAGCTGAGCAAGGTTTTGGTGGACTGGTCTCTCTCTGGTGGGCTCCGTGTTTGTACAGGCTGGAGGAGGATCTTTGGAGGCAGAGCCATCACCCAGTCCAACAGACACAACAAAAGGGAAACTACAAGCTGCAAAACACACAGCAAGTTACTTTCTAAACATCAAACAGGTGATCTGTAGTGTTTTATTAATGTGTTACCCTCTTATCCAGTTCATGAGGAGAAGACTCTGTACTAGGCAGCAAGTACGTGATAGTGGCAATCAGAATCTGGAGATACAATCAGATCACCTTCAGAATGAATCATGTTCATTTATTTGTCTCACTTTTAATGAAAAACAACCAAAACTTGGACCAGATTCCAAACTACAGGATCTTCCTGATGGCGTGCCTCTGTATTTACCTCTACAATCTTCTTTGGAGTATCAGGAGGGAATTTGTGAAGATGATCCACGTAGCTAATCAACACGTGAAGGATGTCTGACGCCACCAGAGCTACGTTCTTATTGGGATACTAAGACATAAAAAACACAAAACAAAAAGTTTTTTCACTCATGTTATAAATCATCAGCTGCTCTAAAAATAAATGTTAAGAAATATCATGTTGGATATGAAATGGGACTTTTAAGGGTTTATTTTTGTTAGAGTTGTGTAAAGAACTGACAGCGTTCTTTCTATAGAAAGTATCAGCAACACAATAAAACCCAGGGTGGTTAATAAGAAGAGAAGATTTACACATTAATCCAGCTCCAATCCAAGAGAGACCATCACCACTCCCACACCCCCAGAACCAAACATTCTTGATAATGATGAAAGGGTTGGAGGACGAGGTCGCCAACAGGAGGAAGTGTCTCTGGATGGGAACATAATTCCTCCAGCTTTGTGTGAATGTGTAGAAAGTGTGCACGAGGCTCAGAAGTGAACAACATGAGAGTGTGTGAACATCACGTGTGTGTGTAACACAGCTTGCAGCATTCCCCCTGGATTAGTCTCTTATTTGAAGGAGAACCAAACATATTTACAGTCCAGCGTTTACTCCCGCGTGAATGCAAGTGTGTTTACTGCTGCAGCAACTTCGCAGGCCATTGGCTGCCGATACACAAGCAAGGGATTCCAAGGTGGAAAAGGTATGTGTGTGTGTGTGTTGGCTCTGGATAAGACAGTAAATGTTGGACAGTGTTATTCTGATCCACAGGCCGTCCAGTCCAATCGCCTAAAACATTTTCTCCAACAATAACGATCATCTACAGCAGATTTCCATCATATATTTAGTGCTTGTCGACCACAATAACATCCAGATCCAGTCTGTTCATCCAATATAAAGTCATTCTTATAGTGAACTTACATTCTTTGTAAATACATTGTAAAGTATTAATCAAGTCACATGTTTCCTTATTATATAAACTTCAAAAGACAGTTTTATAGTGAAGTTAAAATGTACAAAGGTTTTATACATGAATCATTTTAAACTTCTGCACAAAATAATTTCTACATTTCAGACTTCAGTTGCAAAAACTGGATACAAAAAAATGAATGAATAAAACATCTATGGAATAGATAGTAGTTTCTCATCATGCGCCTTTAGGAATTTATTTTTTGTCATTTTGTGATTATAAACTGAACAGAGTCAAAGTTTGTTGTGTAATTAAGTGAAAATGTTTGTAGAAAACTGAACTCACCTTCAGCGTTACACAGATGACGTTAAGAGCATCTTTAATGTGAAGATGTTGAGTCCCATGAGCCAACTCTTCACACAGCCAGATACCCAGACTGCACAGCGCAACACATCTACAGATACACAGAGAAAAAACAATGATGAAACAACTAAAACACACAGTTTACAGAGATCTGAAGCGTCTCTCTGACTGATGTCTGTAGGATACTGACTGATCGTACGTACTCCACACCAACCCACTTAAAAAAACCTCTGAATCACTTTAACTGCTTTAGACAGACTTCCAGACACACAGCGTACCTGGCAGGAGCAGAGGGCTCATCCCTGGCAGCAGTCAGCACAGTTTTAATGATGTGCTCCTAAAAAAACAAACATCCAAACAGTTTGAAACATCTTCTGAGGTTTGTTTGTACAAGTTATACAAATAAGAGAAGTTATAATGTTCTGTGTCACACACACAATGAGTAAAGTACACACTCACAGGTCCATCCTTTCAGTCACTGTTAATGATCGCTTAGCGATTGAAAACAAGTTTCTGACTGGTAAGAAACCAGAGAGAGGGCCTGAGGTGCTGCCACGCATGGCATTAACTGTTTACACAGCAACAACAACAACAACAGTACTCCCTCAGCCCCGAGCTGGTTCAGGAATATCTGATGAGACATTAACCCAATAGTTTGTACTGAGATCCCCCACAGGCAGCAGACCTGAGTTACAAGATTACAACGGACCTGGATTATTCAGAAAACGGATTAACGTCTTCTGACTCATGTTCCAGAAAATGACTCAAATCAGTTATTTGATCTACCTTAACGTCAGGAAACTTTGTTAGAACAACATCAGCAGGGGTTGGATGGAGAGCAGCAAGCTCTTCGTAAAAGTTGGGGAGACAAACCAGAGAACCGAGAAGGATCTGGGCTTCTACTCTTGGAGCCTAAAGGAGAAAGTGACCAAATGAAAAGAGAGAAAACACCAAGAAGAACTACAAACACTCAGTCTGTCATCAACACGTCTTACATTAAGTGATGAACAGTTTGTGACTCTAGAAGCTGCAACAATAAAGTCCAGGATCAACATGGTGGCTCCAGGTAGACCTATACTGAAGAACCTCGGACTGCAGTGCTTAATGATGGTGTTCACAATGTCCTGTAAAAAGTACACGCGTTACTTTTTAACATTCACCACCAGTTTTAAAAACCAGATCTCCACACAGACCTGGTCCTGGTGCAGAAGTCCTTGGTGCATGATGTTGTAGAAGTGTGTGAGAAAGTCTGTGTTTGGAGAAACATCTTGTCGTCTCTTCATGATCCTGCAGATAAGTTTGTAGGCGTGAAGCTTCCCCTGCTTGTAACGCTCTGTCAACATGGTGGCCTGAAGAGAAAAAACATACGAAACTGCACTTACAGGTAGGAACATCATATCATCCCACAACATGACAGATAAAATAAGATTATTAATCTAATTTCACAAACATCTACACTGTGTAAGAACATCATAAATCCTGGTGATGTACCTTAAAGAGCCAAGGAGTGAGGATCCTGAGGGGAGGGATGAGAACAGGAGGAGGAGGAGACGACTGGTTGTCGAGAGAAATACCCAAATTATCTCTAATCTGAAAGGAATGAAGCCAGATTTACCACATAATCTGAATAAGGGTTTTAAAGTTATTTGTGTTTATAAGAACTCACCTTGGCCAAGTTCTGCCACAGTTCACACAAGTAGTCAAAGACTTGAGCATGGATTTCAGGGTCCTTGATGCTGTTAACATCTCCCAGGATACCCAGCATCCTCCTCCACATAACCGTGGCAACATCTGTGTGCCATCCAGTTAGAGAGCCGCCTGCCATCACACTGCAGTCCTCATTGGGGAACTCGCTGGTCTCTGGAACCAATCAATAAGTCAATCAGGGACTCTTGTCTGATTAGAATCTGAAGCATGAGTCAGGAGAACGTTTTAAGTGTTTCTCTTTAAACATAATTAAATTTCTACACAAACAAGACAAACTGTTCCTAGAAGCCTGTTTGTAATGTGTGTAGAAGTCTTACCCAAATCGTCGGGGGTCTGCAGGACAGAGTTTTGCAGTTTTTGGTCCAGCTGTAAGTGTGTGTGTGGATGAGCGTGTGTGTGATCAGTGTGCTCAGCTGTCAGAGTGGCAGGGGAAGGGGTCTGGGAACGGGACCCCCTGAGGGAATGCATAGGCGAAGCACTCTCAGAACCTAATGAAGAAGCACAGGAAACCGAGAGAAACAGAGACATGAACAACTCCTGATTAAAAGTTTGTTTCAAGTCTTTGAACTTTAGCTGACAAACTGAAAATAATGTATTTAATAATTTATCACATGACTCCACGTGTATGTACCAGTAACAGTGACCGTGTGGCTGAGGCTGCTGGTCTCCGAGTCGATGTGAAGCGTCATAAGACTGGCTACTTCATGCTCTTCACCGGCTAAACCTCCACCCAGACTGTCCTGGTCCAGTGAGCTGCCTCGGCCGCCTCCTGCAGCTCCTGCAGACCCGCCTCCTCCTCCACAGGTATCTGAACTAAAAGCAAAATCTAAAGAGAAAAAGAAAATGAATCGAGTTATAAAGAAAGTGTAAAAAAACAACGAGTATGTCAGGAAACATCACGCGTATATCAGAATAAATATTAATTCTTTACTGTCAAACTTGCAAGTCGTGTACTGAAAGGCGTTAAAGGAGTCGGACTGGCTGTCAGAGCTGATGACATCAGAACCACTGGCGCTAGCAGGTGACGTCCACTCAGAGGGAACGCCATCATCAACAGGCCGATGATCATCTGAGAGCCGTGACCCTGGACCCTGATTGGCCTCCAGGAGCTCCGGCAGGTCCCTGGGAACCTCCAGACCTATGGGGCTGCTGCCACGACGACCCTGCGAGTCAGAGAGAAGACACTTGTAGTTTTATTGATTTATGACATTTGAAATCAGGACACGGTGCCTGTGAGGAACTGACCACTGTCCCTTTGTTCTTCAGTCTCTCCTGAATGAACTCATCCATCAGGTCAGAGAAGTTTGGGTTGCTGCTTCCAACGTCGCTGGAGACCGGACGTGCCTTCTGGACCACTTCTTCTTTGTTAGCTACACACGCACAAGCAAACACACTTTGAGACACAGACCAGTTTTGTTCAATAAAGAATTCAAATACAATTTCCCAGTAAAGCAGGTATGTAACAATCACAATATGTAAAAAATGTTTCATGACTTGAATTTAAATGAACGATGTCGCTGCTGACTGTAACATCAGTCCTGATGTGAGTGAACTTTGGGTTTAAAGGTTATAAAATAAATCAGGTTTTATAAGAAGCCACTACAGTAGGCACATTCTGACCCAGAGAAGCAAAGCAGGAGTTAATTCACATCATGCACAAAGAGCAGACGAGAATCTGTTAGACCAAACAAGCAACACAGAGGCCTGAAGTAATGCAGTTAGGTTTCTGATTGTTGGTGTTAATGAAAACACTGCAGACTGTGAGACTTTACAAAGACTGAAAGCATCTAATCAGACAGGAAATCTGTTGCCTTCATTGTTGACCAACTAAGTCCTGGTCCCAGATCTGTGGCTGTCCAGCAGAAAGTCTGGTTCCCTCCAGCTCGATACCGGGAAGGTCGATAATGGTTAAAGTTACAGAGCACAGAATAAACAGTTTACACTTCTGCCCGCCATCAGGCTGGTGCTAAAACACCCGAGAACAACACGTCGTCTGTTCAAATGTCATGCCCTGCAGGTTCTACGTTACATCTGCTGGACCAAACCTGCACAAAGTTGAAACAAAGTTCAGCCCATATAAACCACCACAAACACTGCTGCTGCTGCTTTCCCCTAAATATGAACTGATCTGTTTCTACAGCTTTAAACACAGTTAGGATGTTATTCATAGGTCTCTTCTTAAAACATGTTCCATGAATCAAGTAAGTTTTTCTGCAGATTATTTAACTGTAATGGTTATTTGCCATCAGATCACAAAAGGAGATGCAATAAAATGCTGTAAAAGTCCATTTAAGGACCAAATTTAAGACATAATTGTGTCATCACAGTTAAACAATGATCTACCTGAGAGGTCATCAACGAACAAGAAAAGCTGCTAGACAAGTACAACATGAACATCTGAGCAACCCTGAATGAGTTAAGAAGGATGAATGTTTAATCTCTTCTGCAGAAAGTATTTCTGTTGATTCCCATCTTCCCTGCACATCAGTTTAATAACATCAGCAGGGAGAAAATAAGGACACAGAACTCTACAGCTAATAAATAAATAAAAACAAAACAAAACAGAAGTTACACAGAACCAACCACACGAGAAGACAGACAGCATTCCTCAGCAGATCCTACGAGGTTTTAACTTTTTAAGAAGATTCTGATTCGGAACTGAGGCTGAATAGAATCCACACAACTATAAAAATCTGTTGTTTCTGTCCCTAAAGAATTCATGCAAGAATGAAACTTCCATTTCAGGATGATAATTGGAGTGTATCTGGCAGTGGTGTGAGTCATTCCACATCAAGACAGATTCAGGTTATGAATCGCAGCGCTCTTATAATAAAAGATCACACTGTGTGGCTTTAACTGTGATCCAAGAATTAGAATAAAGACGAAAAGTATTAGAAGTCAAACAATTATTAATATCTGAGTGTTCCAAGGCAAATAACCACTGCACTAAACTGCATTCCTTTCTACTCTTCTCTGTAGTATGAACACACTGGCCTTTCTCAAAAGGTAAGATGCTGCCACCTAGTGGAGTGGAAACATAAATATACCGAATATTAAATCTACAGTTTAACTTTTTATTCCTGGAAGTTTCTTCAAGGTTTCTTTTTGTTGGTGCCTTTTGTCTTTTCCACAGATAGTTCTACTTCTTAGTAGTTTGTTGTTGCCTTCTGTCAAACCGAAGAGGGACCAATCTCCAGGGAGGGGTGGAGGAGGCGGAGGAGGCACAAGGAGGCCGCATGCAGAAATCGAGGAAAGGGAGGAGGTGGAGAAGAGGGGGGAGGTGAAATGTTAAAATCCCAAAGCCCTTAAAGAGAAGACAGGAGGATGACCTAAAGAAACAAGTGAAAGGGTTTGGGGGGGGGGGTTGTGGGGTCCTTGAAAAGGAAGCAGGCTGGAGGAGGGGCTACGTTCAAGAGCAAACATCAAAAGGGAGTTTGAATTTCAGTCCAACAGCAAGATGATGAGTTTCAGCCAAAAAATATCATTCCATCATTACAAACCAGTTAAAAACAGCCAAAAAGGAAAAAAGTACTGGTGAGTATTTCTTTCCACAGTTGTGTCCTCTATGAGCACGCCGGGCGCTGCAATCCTCACCTGGCGTCGTCGTCTTTCGTCCAAAGTAGCCCAGGACATGGGAGTAGAGATCCTTTAGTGATGCGTCACCCATGGCAGCCCGACCCTGTCGCTGTGGTGATGAACCCTGAGATGACCCTTGACCCCTGGGTCGAGGTTTAGAGGACAGAGCATGGACAACAGTTTTATAGACCCCACCAAGAAGAGCCCCCTGGTGGTGTCGTGAGGTAGTGCTGCCAGGTTCCTGCGAGCGCGAGCGACAGACTCGAGATCGCAAGGCGGAACGCCCCAAACGTCCGCGGACTCCAGAAGACGTGCCTGAAGAACCTGAACTAGTTAGCAAGCTCTCTGAACTGATCTCTGGGCTCAGGCTGGATCCCACACAGGATCCAGAATGTTGCCTGTCCTTGTCCCTTCCAGTTCCAGACCTGTTTTCCAGGTTCCCAGTGTCTGTGGCTCCTGTCCCACTGATTTGTGCAGCAGGGACACATTTCTCATGTGACCCTGTTTTGTGGCTAATTCCAGTCCCAGAGCCAAACTTACCTGTACCCTCTGCTGCAGACTTGCCCCCTGACCCCGCTCTGACAGCTCTGTCCCCTGCAGAGTGACTGTGGGTGTGGAAGTGACTGAGTCGACGCAGCCTGGCTTTCCAGTGGGCCTCCTTATTCTCAAGAGGGTTGTGAAACTGGACCGACTCAGTTGATGGTCGGAAACTGACATGAACACTCCCAGAACCGAGCCGCTTGGTGCTGCGGGACATCTTTGCTTTAGCAGAGTCTGAAATTTGGTTAATTGATCCTGTGTTTGACTCAACTGTATCGTCTCTAATAACACTGGATCTATCATCCTTTGGTTCTCCTTCTTTATTATCTTGTTTTGTTTCTCCTAACTCAGTCCACTTGTCAAACTTCCCTCCTGATCCTGTTTCAGTGTTACCTCCCTTCTTCTCTCCTGAGTTTCTTTCTAAGCCCGTGCTGCTCCTCACGCTGGCTGATGGCCACTCACACTGCAGCTCCAGACATTCATAGATGCTGCGCTGCTCTGCCTCATTCTCCTCTGAGGAATCCACACTGCTATGTCTCACTGATTTACTTACCAGTCTGTCCTCACTAATCACCTGTTTCCCTTCTTCTGTCTGTCCTGCAGACTCTAACAGTGATCGAGCTATGCTACTTTGCACCAGTGCAGAAAGAGTCAGATTATTTTCTAACACGTGACCAGAACTTTCTCCTTCTCCTGTCTCCTTATCTCTTTCACCTCCTCTGTGAGTGAAGTAATCTCTAATGGAGGAGAATAAATCATCTTCCTCAACCTCAGCACCAACTTCCCCCTCAACTGAATCAATTTCCTTTTCAGTTGAAAAAGTGAAGGCAGAGTCCCAGTCGCTCACCCAGTCAGAACCAGAACCATGGCTCTGGGTGCTGGTTCGGAACCAGGGTGTGTCATAAACACTATCATCAATCTGTGCTTCTGAAGACAAGGAAACACCACTGGAGAAGGTAAAAGGTGTGGGAGAAGAGGAGGTGAGGGATTGTGAGAGAGGTTGAACTGTGTGGCTGCTGGCTGCAAATGGGGAAGTTGTGGAGTGGTGGGGGGGGTTCGGGAACGAAATGGGGTCCCTCTGGGGGTCTTCACCTTTGACCCGCTCTGCGATGAAGGGCTCCATGATGTCAGAGGCACTGCTGCTCCTGGCGAGGGAAGACGGGCCCGGTGGATCCAGGTCACAACCGCCTCCCTGGAAGACCTCAGAACAGGAGGCGGGAGGAGCCTCGTCACTCTGGGAGGAGTGGCGCATTCGAGTGGTGCGGGACGTCAGCGTTATGGGCGCGTCCTCAAGGTCTGGTGATCAAAGGAAAATGAAAAGAAATGATGTTAGTTCAGGTTCATAATGCTGAAGAACTGGAATCAACAGATCAGATAAGAAATCAGCAACCAGTGACTGATGTCACTGTTAAGGACCTGGACCACACCTGGACCAGGACCAGAGCTGGAATAAATTCACATGTAGTTTCTATTTATCTGTTCTGTAGTCAGACATTTGTTTCTACATCCAGTTAGTTTTTATAAAATATAGACTTTTATGAAGCTGTAATTCTTTTCTCTCTCTCTCACACACACACACACACACACACACACACACACACACACACACACACACACACACACACACACACACACACACACACACACACACACGCACACACACACGAGAAGTGAAGGAGATTAGCTGCAACAGCTTCCTCCTTTCTAACAAGTAATAAATGTTTAATATCAAAGTGACTGATTTTGAATCTGATCAAATCAAATACATCGGTAATAATTTCTTACATCTAATGAAGTAATCGTGCAAAAACATAAGAGGTGGGGAAAAGGTTAACATGGAGGTCATAAAAACAGGAAATAAACCTGTCAGGAAAAGAAAACATGCAGGAGACTGAAAGGTACCGAGACGTGTGACAGCAGGGACAGAAACACTGCAGAAGATTATAAAAGAGAAAACAACCAGGAGGATCAAGCATCATGCAGACGGTTAAACATAAAAACATTTAAAGAATCAATAAAATAGCTAAAGTCTTCTGATTATTTTCTCTCTGGGGTAAATGTACAAGCTCAAAAAACCAATAACCAGTTTGGTTTAATATTTCGTCCAACTGGGAAAGACGATTTCCTGCATACACAGACGCGCAGGAATATTTAATAAAATATTGAGATTTCTTTAGATTAGCCAGAGAAACCAACACGAACATGAGGCTGAACTGGACTCAGCAGAACCAGCCTGGAATCATTTATATAACTAATTCTAACAATAATCTGATTTAAACTGGAGTATATGAAGACAAGCTGGAGCTGTCAAACAATCCAAACTATATTAGAATTAATTTAATATGGATTTACTCAAGAACTGACCTGGTTTTAAAGTTAAAAAAAAAAAGACTATGCAATACAAATACTGCTGGGCAGAAACCAAAACACTCAGCAGATACATTTAAAACCAAATTATTATTCATGTAAAACCTTTAAACAATCCTTTCTGGATAGAGTATTTATGAGATGACAGAGTTTCAGACTGATTATAAAAAGGTTGAACAGTTTCTAATGAGCTGCGTGCAAACTGGTTCTGATGACGGATGTTTCTGACAGGCGTGCAGGAGGTTAAAGGTTCCAGGTAGACAGGTAAAGCAGAGAGAGTGTACCTGCCAGATTGTCGGCAAGGGGGGGTAGAAAAGGGTGGTGGTGGTGTAGGAGGACAGGAAGAGGCGGAGCCAGAGCAGGAGCACTCTTAGCACTGCGGATAAAGGCTGAGGACAGCAGAGAGTCGCCCGTAGAACAGCTACGCAGGGCTGAGGAAGTCAGAGGAGACGAGAGAACCGAGAAGGAATAAAAGAAAAAGAGTATTTTTGTGAGGAAAAGGAGAGTGAAAGACAAGTAGATGTATGAATGGAGATGGTGAGTGGAAAAAAATCAACGAAGATGACAAACAGATGGAAGAGAAGTTAAAGAGTGTAAACAGAAAATATCTGAGTCTGAAAGTTAAAGCAAGAGGCAAAGCGTAAAAACAAAACAGAAAAGACAAGAAGGCAGAGAGAAAGTTTCAAGGTGTTTGAAGGTGTGGAAAAAGGACGAGAAGAATGAGTGAGACAGGGTTAGCTCTGCAGGAGAAACAGTGAGACAGGTCGACCTGCAGAATACAGATTTCTTTAATACTTGGGAAATAAATATAGTTACAAAGTTAATTTGGTGTTAGCGGAGAAAGGTTGCTAAAAAACAGTCGAGTTAAGGAATTAAAGAGCTGCCGACATACTGACCCACAGTCTTCTGACGTACGATACTTCGTGCTTTTTCGATGCCCGGTGAGCCGGCAGTGGTGGCGCTTCGCTGCCTCATGGCTGCTGCCTGACCCGGCTGGTCTCTGCTCCAGCCTCTGGAGAAGGACCGGTCCACAACCTGGCGCTGGCCCTCAGCGCCAACAGCTGGAAAGATAAAAGATTTACAAGCAGCTCCTTTAACCGTGGTTTGATTTGATGTTTTGGTGACTGGCAGATAGATTTATAATGAAGTATTAAAACAGAGCTTGTGACAGGAAATATTTATCCTGCTGACCTTTTCCTTTATGTTTCTTCTGTTTCTGCTCACTGAGTTTGTCCAGAGGAAGTTCGTTCAGATCAACACTGTACAGATTTCTTGCCAAAACCTAAAACACAGTCACATTAACTCTCCTTCATCAAGTTCAAGCTCTTGTTTTTGGATTGTTTCAGTCAGCTGTTGGTTTTAAACTTGAACTGTATTAAATTCAGCTAAATCAATCAAGTAAATCTCCCAGTGAAGAAGCTTTTGTACCTTAGTGAGGGTCTCCATGGTGAGCGACCACTCATTGACCAGCTCCTCCCAGCAGGTCAGAGAGGAGAGGACAGACAGGAGGTCGTCCCACAGTTCTCTGCTGATATATACGTTCAAATTCCCTTTAATCCACGCAACTATCAAAGTCTGGGCAGAAATAGAGACCAATGTAAAAATGGAAGCCTCTGTATCCCAGTAGTACGAGATAAATATGAATATTTCATCACTGCACAGGAACTTTTAACAATCCAGAATCAGAGTCATAAAGATAAACTCAGATAAACATACAAGTTCCTGTTTATTAATAATCCTGATATAAACATTAGCATCTGTTTGTGAGGGTGATGTACCTGAAAGATGGGCGCAGCCAGCCTGCCTGACAGCATGCTGTTGTTCTTGCCTTGAGGCATGATGGATGGAGGTCTTTTCATTACAGATTCTGTCACTCTCAGCAGAACCAATAAGATCTGCTCCCTACAGACACATACAAGCACACTTATTATACAAAACATTAAAAAATAGATCTTTAACCAGAAGCTACCAAATGTGATGGATCATCTAATTATTGTTTGGAGAAGGTAAAAATTCAAAGTATTTATTAGGATTGTTTTACCATGTTTTCTGGTCCATAGTTTCATGCATGACGAGGCTGCGATAGATGTTCAGGACTCTCTTACACATGTCAACATGCTCCTCTAAAAGGATCTTGATGTCATTAGCAGGTTCCAGCAGGAAAGCATTGGAGGAGTGGCTTATAAATACCTGAAGAAGAAGAAACGGGGAGAAGTCCCTTCCTTATCAGCCAGTATAAACAGATGTAATTAGTATGAGTTGCATGTAGGAATCATACTTGTAGTGTTGTTTGAACTCCAGCACGAACACTGTATTCCAGCATTTCACTGTCAATCTCTTTGTTCATTCCCTGAAAAAGAGAGAAAATACATCCACCACTCAGAGGGGGAACTTATGGGAATATTCTGGTGAGTGAAATCACTGGATTTTGGAAACATTTACCTCGTTTTTGTCTGCGAGCTGAGAGGCTGCATCCAGGCTGGCAGCAGGTGTAGGATAGAGCCCTTCTTCTGGCTCCTTCATAAACACTGGTTTGTCCTCCATGGAGATCCATTCTTGGTAAACACGGACCACTTTTCGCATCGCAGCTGCTTCACACATGGGAAGAAGAAACGCCTGTACAGGTAGAAACAGAAGAAGTTTGTATGATACATAATATTTTCATTTATCGATTCAAAGATTTCTCCTTCACCTGTCTAAAGATCTCGATGATGAAGTTAACGTTGGTTCTGGAGCTGGTTAGGACTCTCCTCACCACCTCCATGTCGGTCAGCTGCTCCTCGTCCATGGAGCAAAGAGAGGAGGAGCTGGGTTCTCTCTCCGTCAGTGTGGAGGTGTTAGAATGGCTTTGTTCAGGTTCCCCCCCTGGACCTCCAGATATCCCCATGCTGCCTCCTGCTGTCCCTAAGGAGCTACCGCTTCCTTCTAGGTGGCTTTCTGACCGAACTCCTCCTCCACCGCTGTCGTCTGAGCTGCCTGCAGAGCGAGCAGCCAGTCCAGCTGCTGCTCGCTGTGAATGATACAAACAGGTGTCACAGAAACAGCTGTTTGCAGTTTTACTTGTCTAAACGTTTTCTTCATAAAGTTAAAGAATTAAAACCCCGTCAGTGTTATGTATCAACGTGTGCACACCTGTATGTTTTTTGGGACATTCTCTCCTTCTGTTCCTGGGATGTGTGTTTGAGTGTTGGGTCGCGGTTCTAACCAGAACGAAACCAGCCAGCGGATGAAGATGACCTGAGCCTGAAGGAAACTCTCTTTGGTGCAGTACTGTGCTTCACCTCCATCCTGCTCCCTGCGTACCACCGAGTAGTACGGTTTAGGACGCATCGGAGGGACATCTGCAGGGAAAACAGAACAATCTTCATTTATTGTTCAAATCATCCATATTTAGTCTACTCTAGTATATTCTACTTGAAGAGCTGCATCTGGATCAGTGAACAGAACTGACCTAAGATGGGGTTGTAAAGGCTTGTTTCTGTGGAAAAGTTGGGGAATATATGAGGAAGATAAAACTTCCTAAAGTAACCAAAGAGGAAGTTGAAGCCACGTTCATGGTTCTCTTTACAGCGCCACTCTAGAGACTTTGCCTGGTTGAAACATACAAAAACAAAACCTTTGTGTTACAAAGAGAGCACACAAAACAGGAACAAGTGGAGAAGGGCACCATTGTTTTGGGGGGAGAATGTTATCTGTGTGTGAACATCTGCATGCAGGAGAGTGAAAGCAGCAAGCAAAGAAAGTACAAGCAAAGTTTGTGCTAAAAGAAAGATGCAATGTGGGTGTTAATTAATCCAGAAAGGAATCTGATCAATGAAGTATCTCAATTTCTGTCCAGGACGGTATGAGAAACCTCATTTCCTTCATATGTTCAGTGTTAGTTGTGTTAATAAAGCACTGCAAGACTTTGAAAGTATGAAAATGATGCTGTGTTAGTCAAGAAAGATGATAATACCTGGTTTACCATGTATTTCAGCAGAGCCTCCAGGAAGTATGCAGTGAGATCTTCCTGGTTCTTGTCACCTGACTGGGGAGCAACCAATGGTGTGATTTCCTCAGGTGTCACCTGAGCTGCAGAGAGGAAAAGTCAGGATGTTCATTTCACAGTAAAAATTCACCTGAAAACGACAGTTTCTGTCTCTGTAAATTCTCTATTTACAACCATGTAGCAGTGTATGTGTGTGTGTACTAACTCTCCGTCAGACTCAGCGGGGGGTTGATCAGGGTGTCCAGCGTGTGTGGGGTCCCGTGATAAATCGGAGCAGGAAAACCGGGAATCAAACATGCGAACATGCAGAGCTGCTCATGTTCTGCATGACTCTGCAGCGCCTGCATCCACAGCAAGAACAAGCGCACGCCTTCACGACGGATCTAACACAAGAAAAAAACAGAGTATGGAAACAGATCTAATTATATATCTATATACAGTACAGATCAAATGTTTGGACATTTGAGCTGTACTGTAACTTAGAAACTTAGAACATCTTTTCACAGGGAGTAAATTGATCTCAAGATAATAGATAAAACTCCACAATAAGAATCTGAGGAATACCTTCAGAGAGTTCCCAGTGTGTAACAGCTTCTTGAGAATTAACCCTGGAAGAAAAATCAGTTTGTTTCATCTACTTGTACGGCCCTGTCCCAATACCCGCACTTGAGCCCTTGCGCACTTCAAATGCACGTTCCCGATGAGGGGTACAAGTGCGTAGGGTGTCTCGATTCTCCAGAGTGAAGAGTCGTGCCCTTGGCTCCGCCCCTTTCGAACGCTTGATCCGCACTTCGCCGAAGCCCGCATCAGAGCCGACTTCAGTGAAGGGTATTTCCCACAATGCATTGCTGCGTGTGAATTTTGACGGAAGAAGAAGAAGAAGAAGAAGGTGGAGAAATGGCTGAACCATCCGGACCAAAAAAACGTTTTCTCAAGTGTAGAATCCAAATAATCAATATTTTATTTTATTATCTAGATGTGTAATTACAATCGATTGATTCTCTGTTGGAAAGATGTGTCACATATCTGATAAAAATATAATTAATTAATAACGATACTGACGTGTGTTTTTGGACTTGATATACTAACAGTTTAATCACTTATCCTGTCTTATACACCTCCTTTGGTTCCTGTGCTTCATTCTCCTCAAAATAAATGTTTGTTGGAGCTTTAAAATCATTTCTAGTATGAAAATAGTGCAAACAGCGACCGGCACTGCCATTTTGGTTGTCATGGAGAAAGAACGCTGTGGCACGTAGTGCTCACTGTCCCAATACTGCTAATATGTGCGCACTTGTTCACTACGCACTTCGAGCCCTTATATGCCCTTCTGCTAAGTGCACTTCGTGGAAGACCGTAGGGTGCAGTGCTGGTATTGGGACAGGGCCTATATCAGATTAAATCTTTAACCTGTCAAACAAGAAAACTCTATGAGATGATTTCCTGAAAAGAACACAGACTTACAGGTGTTAGAACAATTTTGGATCTGATTTAATGTTCATGTTACATGCAATATTACTGTATATGGTCACATGGTTTGAATTTTGACCTAAAAATCAGCTGTTTGTAAAAGCCAGGTGAGTTACCGATGCTGTGGAACTGCCACCGCCTCTGGATTCTCTCTGGTAGGAGCTGGAGGATTTTCTGAAGGGAATTAAACAGATATTTCATTAAATCCACCATAACACGCCATGTTAGAAACCTTTTAGGAGTAAAACACATAACTGGTTTTCACTAGATTTAAACAACTTAATGGTGAAACTATCTGCATGTGATTCACTTATACTTATTTAAGCTGTTAAAAACTTTCATAATTACTGGATAAACAGCTTGAAAGTGACACCTGCTCCTGTTTTGTGTAAAAGGGCAAGAGGAGGTCACTAACACACACAGCTATCTTATCCTGGCAACTTTAATACATCACTGCTCAGTTACAGCCAAATGCCAGTGGTCTAAGTGAGTCTGGGGTCAGTGCCAGCTGGTGTTATGGTACCGCCTGAGACCAACTACGGAAAGTTCCTGGAATCACAAACACCTCAGTGATTTAATTCTTTTTCCTGTAGCCACAATGAATCCAATTCCAGAGCAACTCGATAAAACCCAATAAATTTATCTTAAGCTGTATATTAAATTACACTCCTATCATTGGAATAACATGCACATAACAACTTCATCAAGACATCTGAGTCCAGGAGTGGTTGATCAGGGACATTAATGAGGGATTTTCACCTCAAAGATGAAGATGATGGAGTCCAGCTCCTCCCTCTGAGACTTATGACCTGAAAAACACAGATTGTCTTAAAAGCAGAAAGCAGAAATAAACAGTCTGAAGTGATTCACGAACCCATAAACCACAGAAGCATCTGTTACTAAACCCTGACAATGATAAAACTCACCTTTCTGCTTGAGGCTGACCTCAATGGTGACAAAGTTCTCAAAGAACACATAGTAGATATGAGAATAATACAGGTCAAAGAACTGCTTCAGCTCTGGAGCCTCAGAATTATCTGGGAGAGAGAAAATAAAACAGGCAAATAAAATCTCTAATTAACTGAGAAATGTATGAAGAAAGGAAACACACAGTCAAACCATTTCTAAACTCGTCTTTAGGTTCTCCAAAATTATGTTTAGTGCAGAAAATAATGTTTTTTTTCTTGATGACATCATTTCTTCACTGTTTTTATCTTAACCCAATAGGTCTATTTTTACACTTCAGGAGATGCAAAAGAACACAAATATTCTGAAAATATAAAAGAGAAATGGAAGCAGGGATGATAACGTTTAAAAGCATCTACAAAATGTGGAAAACGAGCTGTTGTGAAGCAGATATCTGGCGTTTCATCAGAGGAAGTAAAGTTAAGAAATGTAACTTCCCTAATGTATCTGAGTTCTCTTCAGCTCTATGACGTAACAGATTCCACATATCAGACTGTATGTTTAACTTCATGTGATTCAGAGCTGGTTATCAACAGGTGGAAGATAAAAACATACCAACAGTACTGTACACCAGCACTGTGGTGCAAGTCAAATCACAGGAAACAAAGTGTGTAGTATTCTGACTTTCCCAGGTACAAACACACACACGCAATGAAGAAAGTTAAAGTGACACACACACTGAAACCTTTACTGAATCAGCTGACACATTTCTTATCTTTTCCTCTTCAAACTGACACTCAAACACAACTTTTACCAGCTCTTATCAGCAAAATCTTTAAACATTTAGAGTCTGATTTCTACCAGCAGAATGACATTCTGATATTAAATCAAACAGAAGTTAAAAGAACAATATAATTATATGTAGGAGACAATAGTACCTCAAAGAATTCACTTATTATTCAGGTAGATGTACATTTCTTTTCAAGCAGTATGACTGCAGACGTATCTCTGTGTTATCATGATTCAGAGGTCTCCATGTGAAAAGTGGTCCCACCCATTTCCTTCAAACATAAACAAAACCAGAGGAAGCTGAGCTACAGGATGCAGGGAGGAAATACTCAAGGCTAGTTCCCTCTCTAAAAACACACACAAGCACTCATCCTGTATTAATACCTGCCCGTTCTCCCATTTCAAATTGATTTTGTGTCATATGGTCAAGAAAACCCACTCAGGACGTGTCACTCATCAAGTGTTCTGGCACCACGCCCCTGTAGAAACCACATCACACTGCACCAAAGCATTTTAAATCACACTGTATACATTATATCATACCTGGAGCATCTGGATGACACATTTCACTGTTTTAACTTTACTGCTTCATTCACTGAGTTGCACACTGATTCACTCAGTATTTTTTATCTTTACCACTTCTTTTATTTTATATTGTACACCGTATTTTTATTTATACCTTTTGGCTCACTTACTTTTGCAGTTATGACAAAAGTTTCATTCATGTTATCATCAATTATCTATAAAATGAAACCTTTGAATTGACTCTTTAAATCCACTTTATTTACCTGAAGTCTTTATTCTGTCATTCTGACAGTAAAGGCGTAACATAAGACACGGAACCGTGGAAAAATATCCCATTAAATGTTTTAAATACAGACGGAAACCATCTTAATGTCCACTGGAAGCAGTTGGGATGTACAGATTTTGGACACAAACGCAGTAAGTTGCTAACCTGTTAGCTGCATGATGGTTTAACTCACCTATAACTACTCTCAGATGTTTCAGCCTCGTCAACACGTCCTTCTTTGGATCCAACACTTTCTGTGTTGATTTTTTAACGTCCCCATGAGGCTTTTTTGAAAACATTCCTGAGGCAGGCGACACAAGAATGCGACAAAAAGGAGCTGGCTGGGTGTATTACTCAAACAGCCTCAGTCGTTAATCTTCAAACTGGAGCCGAAAACCGTTCCGCTTCGGTCATTTATTAACACAGCGAGGCAGCAGCTGCCCGCTACGGCGCAGAAAATGTTCAGGGTAAAATCACCCTCATACCGTTTAAACTAACAACATATATGTGCATCACAGCGGGGAAACGAACCCGTCCATCGCAGCTCCGCAGCCTATCACGCTAAACTAGCTGGTTAGCTCTTCACTAAGAAAACATCATGGCAGGAAGTAAAAAGATTGAAGCCAGATAAATTCAAAGAAAACACATATCAACTTCAGCAAGTCACCACCAATTGTTGTTGACTTATATAAACTATAAAGTTAATAAAAATATAATTTAATTTCAACGCAATTTATTAAATACGGTAATTCTGATTTATTTATTTTTTACACCCGTCTTCAATCTGCGCGTCGTGTTGAATTCTGGGTATTGTAGTTTAAAGAATCCTTGGTAGCCGTTTGATTGGGGGATGTTACCAGGACAGAAAACTACGATTCCCAAAACAAATAAAAGCGCCTTGTTCAGATTTGTTTTTAGCGTAACAGAGACGCAACCTCGAGGAAAAACAAGTTTATTATTTTTCTACCAAAACTTGTCTGTTAACGTTTTAGAGACGTATAGTTTCTCAGCATTTTGTGAGTTTTATTTCAAGCTTAACTATCGTTATATTTTGCTGAAATCTGTTATCTGACTAGCTCGCTAACACGCTAACAAATTGCTAACGTGTAATTGTTACGTGTTTTAACTCATTAAAGTTTTAATTACTAATTTGATACATTAGCGACATGTATAAGCTGATATTTGTTACTGATTGTAAGGATCCAGAGTTTTTAAACACGTTTGAAATCAAATGTAAAAATAAGATAGACGAGGTTGTTTCTTTAATTTATGAATAAGTAAAGAAGTGTTTCATATTAATTTTAATCGCGTCTCCTGTCATATATATTCATAAAGTTTATTTTTTACACATTTAACGTGAGAATTGTTGAGTGTGTGGTTGTGTTGAAACCAGCTCTGATTTGTTAAATCTGAGTTTTAATTTGGATTTAACTGTTTCTAATAGCACGACTGTGACTTGGTGTCATGTCGGTGCACCGTGACCGAGAGAAGAAGGAGAACACAGCTGAGGAGATGGAGGTGGAGGAGCATGAAGCGTCCAGCTCTGATGACGAGGAGTCTGACACGTCCTCTGTTTCTGAGGATGGAGACAGCTCTGGTAGGAACTCTGAAACTTCCGACATGTATTAAATCTAATTAATACCTGATGGTTATGCAGGTTCTGAGACCTCTCATTGTTTAAGCTCCTGAGCTTAAATTGTTTTATTTCAGTCTGTATAATAAGCAGATATGTGTGTTTGAGCCTTTTTGATGTTCCAGAAATGGATGAGGTGGACTGCGAGCGGAGGAGAATAGAGTGCCTGGATGAAATGTCCGACTTGGAGAAACAGTTTAACGATCTCAAAGACCAGTGAGGCTCACACTTATTTAACTGAAATTTAAATTTGATTGAAAAAGTCACACAGTGAATAATGACGACTTTCACCTCTGTGTTTATTGGAGTGCAGGTTGTATCATGAGCGGCTCAGTCAGGTGAACAGTAAGCTGGCGGAGGTGGAGGCGGGCCAGGCTGCAGAGTATCTTGAGCCTCTGGCCGTTCTGCTGGAGAACATGCAGGTCCGCATCAAGGTGGCAGGTAACTTCAACACACAGACTCCTTGCACACTTTACTCTCATCTCAGTGTTGACTCAGATATCTCTGGTTTTCATTAGGTATCTACAGAGAGTTGTGTCTGGAGTCTATTAAAAACAAGTGTGACTGTGAGACCCAGGCTGCGAGCCAACACTGGGAGGTTAGAAACACACACTCTCTTATCACTAACCAGACACTTCTTGAGTTACACACTTTTATTTTGTGTGTGTCTGCAGAGCGAGAAACTGCTGCTGTTTGATATGGTGCAGAATGAACTGGAGGAGAAAATTAGGAGACTGGAGGAGGACAGACATAGTATAGACATCACGTCAGGTGACAGTCATTAAAATGTGTTTAATACTCTGATACATGCTGCTGCTTGTGACATGTGCGACTGTGTGTGTTTGTTCAGAGCTGTGGAATGATGAGTTGTCAGGGAGGAAGAAGAGGCGGGATGCTTTAAGTCCAGACAAGAAGAGGAGACGACCTTCTGTGGTGACTGATATCCTTAACACTAGTGCTGCTGAGCTCATTTTCCTTTACTGCTTCAGAAAGCTCTAAATGGGTCCTTAACTCCTCTCACGTCCATATATTGTCTATATGCTGCCAGACCTGGACATCCTGGAAGACTGGACGGCGATCAGAAAGGTGTGTGTGTCTACACACGCACGTGCATGTGTGTGCATTTGTGAGAAACTTTAACATCTCTTTATGCTTCGGTTCTGTCTTTCAGGCTGTGGTCTCGCTGGGTCCACACAGAGGGAAGTCGGACTCAGATGGCCTCGTGTTCCCGTTCAGATCTGACAGAAACAGGCCAATTCTCAACTGTTAGGCCACACACATACACTGAAAAGCTCAGAATGACATCAGACACACACACACTGTACATGTGAACGTTTGTCAGTGATCACAGCTCTGCCTTAACTCGACCAGCTGGTCGTCTCACGACGAGGACTTGAACACCACGGATCCCTTCAGACTCACATCGCTGCTTCTGTTTAGATTCAGACCTTCCAGATGCTCAACAGGTTCAAGTTCTGTAGTTTAATAGAAAAAACAAACAAAAATAAAACCTTGTTAGTTCCAACTTTCAACATCTTCCATGCTGGATTTGACTTGTAGTTTTAAATGTTTTGGTGTAAAAACGCAGTGACAGGACTCTCTATCATCACTCATACAACTTTAATTTGTATGGATTTTATATTGATAACTTGCTGAAAATATCAAATAAATATTTTTGGCTTCTTGGTTTAAAACTGCAGCTGGTTTTTAATTTTTTTTTTTTTCAATAAATATACCTGAACAGTTGTCAGTATTGGTTTACCTCTTGAACATCCTTCCACTTGTTTATTGTTCGTAGATGATGTACATTCATGTTTTAACTCTTTTGAAGATCTTCAGGTTCACGAATAGTCCGTTTTTGCAGAAACTGCGTTAAAATAAAATTTTAATGATTCATTTTCTATAGATCATTACAGCCACACGGTCAGTGGGCCAGTTGTAACACAGTAAGAGTATGAATGATTAGCATCATTGTTATCATCATCATGAATATATCAGATTGTCCTGATTTACTGCTGGATCATAATTTCAAAACTATTTTTTTTTTTACTCTGATGACATTTTGCCAAACACAAATTAAATCACAATTTAATACCTTTTTGGTTTTTGGGATTCAGTTTTAAATTTGTTTTTATAGTCATGTTTTGTCAATTCTGTGGTTGACCTGATAAGTTGTTTTTGAAATTGTTTTCAGTGTGTGTGGTGGGTTGAGGAAACGTATTGATGAAGCCTCTGAGCTTCAAGCTGTTCATCTTTACCACTGAGAGTTAAACAGCTTCCACTCTGCTTCACTTTTACATTATTAAACCAGATGAAAGAGCTTAAAACCACAATAGCATCAGTAAAAGATGGAGACTGTTTAAAGAGTTTATTATTTATCAATAATCACTTTTTACAAAATTCACAAAGCTGTCAGCTCTCTGAGGCAGCTTCTGTTCCAGTCAGTCCTTTTCTTTAATCTGACGGAGTCACAGCTTGTTCTGGGAAACAGAAGCTGAGTGTAAGTCACTGTAACAGGGTCAACTGCTCGAGCAGTAACTGATCAATACAAAGTTCACTGAATTTCACGGAGATTAGTGAAATTTACCTTTTCAATTAAATTTCAAAAAACAATTTGACCTCAGAGGAATATGATCAAGTTTGCTCAGACAGAGTTAAAAACCCCTGATGTCGTCTGATTTAAGTTGTCATAGACATTTCCACAATCATACAAATGCTAACCAACTGGATTGAAGAGATGCACCTCCAAACGATGCATTTTTGTCATGATGTTTATGAGCTTGAATCCTAACAAATAACTTCCTTCTCTTGTATTTCAAAACAAGATGCAAGTAAAACATCTCCCGCTAACAAAAAAACTTTCTGGTTCGAGTGGCAACGTTTCCCTAAAACTAGAGTTTAAGTAGCAACTAAGAAGGAAATGACCAAGGGTCCAAGACTTCAGCTGGACTGGGAAAGGACACCAAAAGGGAAACGAGACATAAAAGAAGAGATGTGCTGGAAGGAGAAATGGCTGAGGAGGACAAACAGTAATAAAAAGTCTTATAAAGACTGATATTTCCCCTCAAATAACACTTTTCATTAAATATCCTCCTGCTGAATAAATAGATGTTTCAGAAAAAGGGAAAATCTGCCAACTTCCATCCACTGAGGTAAAGTTTAATCTGAAAAGCATCAACACTGAAGTCTTTCAGGATCAAATGGCGTCTTCGGGTGAAGGGACGCCGTCCTGTGGTGACTGACTCTGTGGAGGGGAAGGGAGGGGCTGCTGAGGAGGACGTGGGAAGCCATCATGAGGATGGCTCATGGGGGGGCCGTAGAGAGGCATGTTAGGATGAGACCCAGGAGGAAGAGGGGGTCCACCGGGAGGATGGAGGCCAGGAGGCAGCATCATTCTTTGAGGACGGGGAGGCCACACTGAGGGACAGAAAGGAAGCGTTAACTTGACACGGATCCAAACTGAAGATAAAATCATTTCATTTCCCTCAGTGGATTTCTTACTGGGCATCATGGGAGGAACCCCTGGACCCCTGGGAGGGTAGAAATCAGGACGGAGTGGGGGTCCATAAGAAGCTCTTCGAGGAAAGGGACCATCCACAGGAATCATTGGGAGTCCAGGAGGACCATGACCCCCCATCCTAGGATCGGACTCTGGGGGCATCCTCTGATCACCAGGACCGGACTAATAAGAGAAAAACCTTTTTAAACCTAGATTACAGATCATGCAGGACTTACACAAACACAGGAGTCACTTACCAGTCTGGGGTCCAGATCAGCAGGTCCAAGACGGTTTTCTCTGAAGGAGCCGTCTGAATGAAGACACATTCAGTTTGTTCAGAACATGTAGAGGTGTTCAGTTACAACTCTAACTTTGTATTTCACCAACTTACAAAACCAAAAGGAAAATAAAATAAACTATAACCACTCACCTGACATGTCTGCAGGGTGGGCGGGGACTGGAGGGAGACCTCTGGGTGGCAGAGGACCAGGTGGGAAGGATGCAGGAGGCGGCAAGTGACTCAGAGCACCTGGAGGAGGTGGAGGCCTCCTGAACATTGGACCTCCTGGTTCTGGAAACATATAACCTGGAAGATATTCCATAAATTAACCTGAGATCCAGTTCGAGGCTGTTTTAAAACCCAAAACCAGTTTCATTCCCACGACGACGCTACAGCATCCCTTAAATATTTCAAATGTTGATTTAGCTTATTCTGTGAAAACACCTGATCATCACCAGTCTCTCTCACACACACCCTTTCTGAAGCCTGGTTGGTGTGGTTCGGACCGGTTTAGCACTGATCAGTTATTCTGATCATTTTGTTTTTTTTCCTGGATCATACACACCCTGGGGTCCTAGAGGTCCAGGAGGTCCTGGTGGGGGTCCTGGCAGGGGACCCCTGCGTTCCCTCTCCCAGGTAGGAGAGTTTGAGCTGCTGTCTGAGTGAGGACCTCCACTGCGCTCCATCTCTCCGTGGCCACCTGGGGGCTCCACTGGACCACAAGACACTGGGAAGAAAAGGAGCCAGAAGAAAAGAGGGATGATGAAAACATCGATGTAAGAAACAAAGACAGAAAGTTTGTGTCTCAAAAGAGGAGAAGGGACAAAGCAGAACCAATAGGATGAAGATGTTCTGGTCAGAATGAGTGTGATTGGTGGAGGAAATAAAAAAGACGTAAACAGTAGACCTTGCTGCAACATGCATCATCGGCTGATCATCATCACCGTGATGTTAAACATTATTTCAGTGTTTATACCTCTCGGAGACAGTCGAGCTGGTGGCCCATCCATTAATGTGGGAGGAGAGAGGAAGGCTCTGGTTTCAGACGAGGGTCGATCCAGAGGAGCACCGTACGGTGACCTTTCAGCTGTAACACAGATAATCCTTCATTTTCAGGATTTCAGACACTTCACTGCAGTAAAAAGTTCTTATGAATTCAGTTTCACTCTTAACATTTCCACCTACATGGTGTCTGCATGTCATGCTGTTCACACCAGCAGCTCTAATCCACAATGTTAATACATTTAATTTGTTTCCAACTAAACAAATGAGTGTGTGTGTTTACCTCTGAAAGGCAGCGGCCTCGCCAAGCTGCGCAGAGCGTATGGATCTTTGTCGAGAGAGTCCAGTTTGAACTGTGTATCTGTGAGTCTGTAAACACATGAACACACAGATGAATGATTTGCAGACTTTCATACAGAATCACACTGTGAGCAGAACATAAACACCAACATGTTGTATTCCTTCTAAAACCAACATGCACTGACTAAATAAAACACATATTTAAGTAAAAACAGATTATAGATGTTGTGGTTGTAGAAAAGAGACAGAGAACCAGGATAAAGTTACTGCAGATAGTGAAGCTCTCATTAGCCAGCGGGGCTCTAAAGCACTGATATGAAATCCTCTGAACATTCAGTAGATGTGACACACTAAGAGAAATACAGTGTAGTATTGTGTTTTCCTTAAAGCCTTACTTCTGTCGGAGGAGGGCGTTCTCTCTTCTGATGTCTCCCAGCTCTCTCTCTGCTGCTCGAGCTGCCAGCTGCAAATATCAGCAACAACATGATGCATTCAGAGAAGCACCGAGCTCAGGGATTAAATATAACTTCAGCTGATCTCAGGATGTTCATCCTGTTGAGGAGTTTTACTAACCCAGTTATTAAGAGCCTTCTTCTCATGTGAGGATATTTGAGTCTGATAAGACTGTTTTGTTTTCTCCAGCTCTTCCTCCATCTCTTCTGCTCGTTTTCTGATTTAAAAAAGAAATAAAACAGGAGTTTTGGAGACACATGCGACATACTGTCTGTGTATTGAAACATATCCAGATTAAGTAACTACCTGTAGTTGTTCAGTTCCTCCAGAGCCATGACGATGTTTTTATCTGCTTTGTTTAACTTCTCCTCCTTCTGAAGACGCTCCTTCTCTTCCACAGTCAGCATCCTATAAAAACACATCTTCATCATCACATCTGGTTCAGCGATAACTGATGCAAGCGTGACTGCATGTTTATAAGAATGTACCTGTGCAGCTTGAGCTCATTCTCCTGGTACATCTCAGTCATGATATGGAGTTTCTGTTGCAGCCGCTCGACCTGATGTCAGAAATCAGTAAGATTAACACAAACGCAGCAGAATAAACATCAGACTAATAATTACAGGTTACTTACCTCATCTGAAAATTGTTTGGCGTCAGACTGCAGAGAGAACTTCTCATTCTCCAGCTCCTGAATGTTTACTTGAAATAAAAACACACCAATTAAACAAAACTCCAACGTTTACTGTGTAAAACTCCTGCTATTAACAGGAACAACGTAAATCAGACTGACAAGCTGAAATTAGTCTTAAGTTCGGTTACAGTTGGACAAACAAAGTCTTACCCTGCAGTTCCTCTTTAGCCTTGATCTCATCATTCAGTTTTGCAAAAACTCTGTCTTTATCCTCATCCACTGATTTCAGGTCAGCATTTAGCTGCACACAGACACAGATATGAAACACGACTACAGACACACTGACTTCTGTTAACTCTGTAACATGTGCAGTCTGAACATCTAATGTTTCCATTTACAAACAGAAAATATTTAGCTGATATTATGAGAAGTATGAGAGAAAATTAGAAAAATATATATGTACACTAAATATTGTAAACCGAATCAGTTACCTTAGCAGCATAAATAAGTTTCTGGACTTTCTGGAGATGTTTGTCTGTTAGGTCTGCACCTCCTTTCCCACCATCTTTCCCTGATGTCCCATTGGTTGACTCCTTCTCTTGGACCTCCTCACCATCTTCTCCCTCAAGTTCTGAATCCCAACCTTTCATCCTCAGCAGCCTATCTGTCAAAGACTGAACCAAAACAAACATTTAAAAACAGCAGTTTATTTCAGTTTGCAGTTCAGTCCAGACTGAACCAGAGTTTTAGATCTGGTTGTAAGAAGAAATCATACCATGATGTGTTTATCCTTGTTAGCCACGTCCTGCAACATTGCATTGTGTGCACGCTCACATCTCTGCATCTCTGCCTCCAGCTCGCTCACTCTTTCTGCCCAACCCTCCACCTGCTGCCTCAGCTGTCATTCAAAACACAAGATCAAGTAAAACACAAGAGCAGGACCAAAGATGGCAGCACTGAGAAACAGACTTGGCACGACCAGGAATCCTGAAACTTTGTGTTCAGCATCTGACCTGAGTGTTGCTCTCCTGCAGCACTGTGTTCTCCTCTCGTTCCGTTTCCAGGTTCCTCTGCAGTCTGTCGCTGTTCATATCATATATCTTCAGAGTTGTTTGTGACTAGAGACCAAACAGCAGAAATGTTTCATTAAAAAGTGTCAGAGGAAGAAAACAGAGAAGAGAATAAGAACAAACAGTTCCAAAACCAATGAGCTAAAAGCACCTGCTCTTCCTGTGACTGGAGGTCTTTGGTTTCCTCTTCAAATGTTTTGATGCTTTCCTCGAGCACAGCTATCTGGAAAATGAACCAAAATATATATTAGAAGGATTTTACATCCTCATAAGACTTCCATGTCCTTTTAATAATACTGTGTGTGCTCCTACTCTTCCTTCTTGCTCTTTCCGATGTTCTCTTTGCTGGTCCAGGTGATCTTTTAGTTGATCCAGATCCCTTTCCAGCTCCGTTTTAGTATCTTCTAACTGTCTGGTTTGGGCCTGACATGAACAAGATTAAATATCCTCAGAGAACAGAACAGTACTCTACTTTAAGAACAGAATAAACTAAAAACTTTCCCAGTTTTCACACATTTATAATGTTGAGTTTAACCCTCTCAGGCTCAAAATAAGTTTTACTAACTGTTGCTAATCTACAACGCCTTTCTCAAGAGGGTTAAGAGTCATTTTTCTCAACCTCACCTCTAAATGTTCTGTCCTTTGAGTCTGGGCCAGAGTTCCACCGTCCTTCAGCAAATTCTCCATGTCGTCATACTGGAAATGACACATCATGAAGAAGTGACTCTTACAGCCAAATTGTCACAATAACCTTAACAAATCAACACCTTTTATTTTAAGACAACAAAAATAAATGTTGTCTTGTAAGTCTGATGTTTTTAAAGACATGAAACCTTCTGTTATAATCAGGTGTTTTCAGCTGTGACTCCAGCCAGCAGTAAATCACTGAAGTGTGACCACAAGCACTAACCTCCTGTTGATGCTGACCGAGAGTCTCGAGGACTTTACAGTTTTCTTCCAGCAGCTGTGCGATCTGTTCAGACATCCACTGCTCCTTACCTGAAAACAAAAAGTTTCTGGATTTCTAAAACACTGGCTTTATATTTTATATCTAGTGGTTAAATAGTTCAGGCTATCAAACACTAGCAATGATGTTTTGATTTTTGTAAAGTTGTAATAACATAGTTTTCATTGTGAGAACTTACTTCGATACAACCTGCTCCTGATCTGTGAGGAAATAAGAAGAAAACAACAAGGACAAAGTGGTAAAAGTTTTTAAGACCAAGTACAGATTTAGATTTAGAGTTTGAACTTCAATAAAGGTGAAATTTTCATTACACAATGTTTGAATTAACAGAATCAATTAATACAAAGGCATCAAAACTATTTTATTGGAACATTTCAGATAAAAACTGTAAAGAAAAAGCTGCTGTCTCAAAACACTTTTATATTCTGTTGCTCCAGCTGTTTAGTGCTTAGTGACACAAACTACTTGTATAAATACTAATGTATCTTTGTGTTAATAGTAAATATGGGTGTGACGTTACCGAGCTGTAACATCTACAGGTGAACAGCAGGAACGTCAGTAGCCCCACCACACCGGTAATGATAACAGGTTCCCACGGTACTCCGTACAGGTCGGGCCCCGGTCTGATGTCATCCGGCAGTGACGACACAACCTGAAACAAACACTCATTTCAGAGGCTGTTTTTCATTATTTACATCTTTAAACTTTATAGCAGCTTTAATTTCGTGGACATTAAGCTGAGCAGCTCAGAACTGTTAGAATCCTAAATCTGCTGCACATAAATCAAATCTTTAATGAAAACTTTAAACATTAGATTAATGTGACTTGCGTAGAACTAGCAGAGCTCCTAAAATGTTTTATAAGAAATCTATATTTAAAGTAGTTTTTGCATCAGTAGGTAGAGGTCAGTCATATTTAAAAATGACAACACTTTCCAAATTTTCTTCCCTTTTTGAAAAACAGGAACTTCCCAACAGTTAGACTTAAAAACAATAGAAACACACTCACTGTTTACTAAACAGCTGTTCTGAGAGGTCGTTACGTTTTACTAAGAAATAAGCAAACAGAGAACATGAACCAACCCTGGCCATTTTCCTCTCAAAAATGACAGACACGAAAGCCTCAAAAAATCTAATAACAGAGTAAATGTATCAGCTAACTATGCTAATAATAAACACATTTTTAAAACACAACATTAAATATTATTACACTCTTGACAGCTGGATGGCGGGACTGTCAGAACACATACAACCTACAGTCAAACTTTAATGGAAATAAAAACACAATTGTCAGCTACTACACTAAAAACTGATGTGTTCTCGGTAAACAGCCCGTTATTTGTGCTGTGGCAGCTAACTAGGAAATGCTAACGAAACGTAACTCATAAACCTACATCTTTCACTTTCTCCACGGCGATGGTGTAGAAAAACTCCACCATCGCCTGGAAGTCATCCGCTTTACTGACCAGCTGCTCGCTTGTCGGATGTTCCGCCATGTCTAAATTATTTCATTTGGTCTAGAATTTAATTTACATGTAATTTATACAGATTGGAAAATAGACCCTGTCAGCCGGGTTAACGTCGATTTCACATCCTTTTCCCAACGCCGACCCTCCGACTGTACCACTTTTTACAGAGCGTAGAGGGTGCGGCGAAAAAATAAATACTCTCTGAAAATTATTTGTGAGAATTCAATAAAACAGAAATACAGAAAAACGTGTACTAAATTTGTCTTAGAACGTCTACACAGAAGAATGCGCTACATGCAAATGTTATGTGAATTAATTTGTTCACCGTGATATTAAACCCCCCCGTTTCTGTAAATGGTTTAATCGAAACGTCACCAATTGTAAGATGCCACACTGACACGTCGGAGCGATTTCAAAGTAACACCGAGGGAAATAAACAGGTGTCATCACAACAAAAAGTCAATTTCCTTGCCCAAAAGTATAATTTACTAGCCAGTTTGTATAAATATAAGATATTTATTCCAACAAATATTTAACAGCTACAAATATGGCTATCTAAAGACTCGAGACATTTCTGTCCACAGAATGTCTAAACTCACCGAACTGAGTCCACTTTCATCCATATGAACCCCGAGAATATGTTTCCCCTTGAAATCATGTAAACCAATGGAACAGAGTGGAACAGACCAAAACCGAGCCAAGCCAGTCTGAAAACTGACACGAAGGCAAAGCTGAGGTCTAATGGGTGAGCCGGATCAGCCTGTCACTGTTCCTTAAAGAACCAGGACACCTCAGAACCTCAGCCTGTCACTGTTCTTCAACGAACCAGGACACCTCAGAACCTTCTTCAGGTACTTTTTTCTTCCTGCATGATTAAGTTCTCTACTCGGTTCCTACCTGAGCATGAAGCTGTGTGAAGAAGCTCCAGCTGGAATCTTCCTTCATCCCATGAATAAAATCTAAAATTTGCTCTCGTAACCCTGGAGATAAATAACACAGATTCATGTTTAAACCTTTAATGTTCGACATTTTCTCACAGAAATTTAGACGAAACAAGAATCAAATGTTTTATGTTGATTTATTTATAATAAAATCCTGTTTCAGTCATGCCAAACTGAATTTATGGTTCTGTATACAAAAATAGATGAAACAGGAATTTCTGCTGGTTACTGACAGATACTATATATTTGAATTATATTTTAAAACATAGTGAGTTTTACACAGGTAATACCTTTCTGTGGTGCTCCCTCGTCTACCTGTTCTTTATTCCCTCTTTCCTGCTGTTCCTCCTCTTTAATGACGCTGCTGTCTGTTTGATCATTCCTCACGTTCCACGATCGTTCCTCGATGATCTGCTTGTCTCGGAGGATGGTTTCAGCTCCAGATGAATATTGCCAGATCTGTTTTTGTTCTTCATCCTGAGTTGAACATGTAGCACAGCTGGACTCATCTGCATTTGACAAGAGAAAGTGTAAATATATTCATATTATAATACACAATAAGACCTGAAGTAACAGGTTCAATTATACAAACACATCATTAATATCAGCCATGATAGTTTCAGCAGTGTAGATAAAAATACCTGGATGTTTACTGACATCTGACATTCCTGTGCTGAAAGAGTCTTTGATTGTTTTCAGGAGTGTTTCCAGCTTCTGAAGTGCAATGAGCAGCCGCGTCTTGTCTTTGTCCTCCTGTGGTGCATCAGTTAGCTTCATACTAGGAGCTACCAGCTTCTCCATGTGGTGGTACAGACGCCTCTCTATATCTGACAGTATCGACTGATCTTCAGCTGCAGGTGCCTCCTCTGAACCAGATAAAATGTAATCTAAAAACTGCAGCTTGTGTCGTCCAAGAAGCTCCAGTAAACCATCCAGCTCGTCTCCGCTCATGTGCATGAGAAGACTCCTGTAATGTTTGGTGAGGGGGTTTGCTTTGGGGGATGTTTCTGTGGTGAAGGTGGGATGAGGCAGCTCTGTGGGGGGGACTGGGTGTGTTTCTTGGTCCTGAAGTGGACCAGCGGTGGACTCAGACTCTTGTTTGGGAGAGAAAGAGGTTTGTGGTTGTGAAGCTGTGGTTGAAGTTGTGAGGGAACTTTGTGTGGATGTGGGTGTTTGGAAGGAAAAACCAAAAGCTCCTCCCCTCTCACTCTCTGTTGCTCCAAGCAGATGTGAGGACTCTACCAGCAGGGCTTGCTCAGATGCTTGAGCTTGACTTTCATCAGAGTCATAGGTTTGAGTTGATGGTTCTATTCCTCCATCATGGTGGGGTTCACTTCCATCTGTTGTATCATCCGTTTTCTTCATCGTGTCTTCAGAGCCGTTGCTGATAGCATTGTTTGATGCTTCTTTCACCTGTATGTCTCTCATTTTGTCTTCACCTTGCTCTCCTGACCATGCAGGTGCTGCAGCTGTTGACCTTCCATCATCAGAGCTTCTTCCATCTTCTGTTGCCTCTTTGCTAGCATGAGAAAACATCTGATTTACATCTTCCTCAAGCTTCTTCTGCTGCTTTTCTACAGTCTCCTCTAAGTTCTCTGCTGGTTCTCCTTCCTGCCATCCCATCCTCTGACTCTCAGACATCGTGTTGTTTTCAGTGAAGCTGTTATCATCTGATGACTCTGGCCTCGCAGCATCACTCTGAACATTTTCCAGCTGTCTCTCCTGCTCTTGTTTTTCTTCTGTTGGTTTCTCTTTTGTCTCCTCTGATTCCTTTAATCCTGCTAGTCTTACCTGATCTTCTTGCTCTGGTAACTCCTCTTCCCTCTTTAGCTCCTTCAACTCCTGAGCTCTTTGTTTTTTGGATTCAACCCCTCCCTCTCCTGTCATTTCCCCCTCTGGCTCCTCTTTTGAATCTTCTACCTTCTCCTCTTCTTCTTTAAATTTTCCGTCCACCCTCTTTTCCTCTTTTTTATTTAAGTTGTCTGCTTCCTCCTGCTGTTTGTTGTTTCCTACCTTCTTCGCCTCCTTGTTCCCTTCCTGCTCCTTCTTTTCTTTACTCCTGTCTTTTATCGCTGTTGAATTTTCTTTTCTTCCATCTTCTAACTTCTCAGTTTCTGTTTCAGGGACTAAAGTTTTTAAGTTACTTACATGAAAAACTTCTTCTTTAAAGACTAACGTATCGTTCTTGGTTTCTTCATTCTGATCTCTCAGAGTTTTCTTTAGCTTCTCAGCATCACTGGGACTCTGCAGAAACTCAGGTATCTGGTTTTTATTTGTTATATTTGTTAGGATCATTCCTCTGTCCTCCTCTAAGACATTGTTATTCAGACCTTCAGTCAGTTTACCACCAGAATGCAGAGATGTAAGTTCCTGAGAGCTGCTCTCTACAGGTTGTTCCTCGTCATGATGGATCTCTGTCTCTACGCCACCATCAGTGATCGCTGGTGTATTTAAGTTGTCCTCACTTGTTTCTGCTTTGGGAGGAGTAAGATGCTCTTCATCCGGAACATGTTCTCGTCTCTCATCAAGAACCTGCCTCTGCTCGTTACTTCCTTCAGCATCTCTGACCCGACGACCTGGTTCTTCAGTCTGAGTTGTCAGAACTTCTCTTACAGATAAATCTGTTGCTTCATCAAACTGCTCTTCTTCACCTCTAGCAGAACGTTTTACTAACACACTGTATTTTTCCTCATGATGAACCGTGTTTGTGTCTTCAGCCTCTTCCTGCTCTGCACTTCCTGGTATCTCGCTTTGGATCTGATCTTTTTCATCTTCATCTGCTCTGTCTTCAGATTGTTTTGTGGTGTTTGAACTTGTTTCCTCAGAACTGTGATTTGGATCCAAGCTGCTGTCAGGCAGATGTTTAAGATCCTCATCATAACTCACAGTCTTATTTTCTTCTAAACTGTCGGCATTGGTTTCGTTCATGTTTCCCATCGAGTCGGGCACGTGAGGAGCTTTAACTTCCACTTCTACATACATGTTCTCATATACTTTATTGTTATCGTCTAACATGTTATTATCTTCTCCACCTGATTGAAAAAGCTTGTTAGTGGTAGATGACATGTCAGTTACAGCTGGAGGTGAAATATCTTTGTGATCAACCTTCAGTCCAGCTTTAACATCTAAAATGTTGCTCCTCATTCTGCCTGAAGCATCTGTAGCTTCATCTACATTATAATTCTTACTGTCGTCCCTGACCGGCTCTGTAGATGTGATATGTGTTGGCTCTAGTGATTCAGTTCTGCTTTCAGCCATGAACTCGTCTGTCAGTGAAACCTGTGATCCACTTTTATCAACATGTTCTGCAGCTTGTTCCAGGGTTTTGTCATTTTCTGTCTCCTTCGTGCCAGTTTCTTTACTTATATCAGATGCATCATTATTGTTATTGAGACGTAAAATTCCACCAATCCCCACATCCATCCAAGAACTAGACTGTTCCTTCTCTTCTTCCCCTTCTTGTGTTTCCTTCCCTGGATCCTGGTTGGTCTGCCTGAACCCAAGTCTGCTTGACAGCCCACTCCCCAACCAATCCAACGTCCCCATCTCCTTCTTCTCTTTGTTTAACTCGTCGCTCTCCAGATCCAGAGACATCCTCCTGCTCCGAAACATCGGCTCTGTTTCTACTTCCTGGTTTTGCTCAGTTTTCTTCTCACCTCCAAAGCCGAGCCACCCGGTCATGGTGGAGGAGATAGAATCATCTTTTATTTTCATGCTGTCTTTGGTGTCTGGTTTGGTTTCCTCTCTGAAGCCAAGCCACCCCGTCACAGAAGACGTGAGTGAAGCTTCTGCTTTGGGTTCTTTCAATTCATTTTCTCCTTCTCTCAGGTTGCCAGATTGTTCCTCTGCAGAAAGACCTAACCATCCTGTTACTGAAGAACCCAGCCAGGAGGAGGAGGGAGACCCACCTTGTTCTTTCTGAGTTGCAGAAGTCTTGTGTGCATCCTCCTGAGGTTCAGCTGCATCACTGAGCATTTTGTTTTCTTCAGATTTTTGAGTTTCATCTATTGATTCAGTTGAACGGTCTTGAGATGTTTGAGGACCTTCAGTGTCCTGAGTGTTTGGTTGAACTTGGATGGTTTCAGACTTCTGGATTTCATCATCATTGTCACTGTCCAGATCAGTGGTGTCAATAGGATAACCAAACTCATCCATACAGAAGAAATCTGATTCCTGCAAGAACATTGAGAGAATCCTGTAAGAACCCACAGACAGTAACTGCCTTATAAAAGCAACTTATTTACATGTAAAACTAACTTTTATATATAAAGTAAGTTTAGTTTAGAAGTCCTGTAACTAAAGAGCAGCTTACCTGTGTTTCCACCACTTTCTCTGTAGTTGAATAAACTTGTTCTTCTTGCACTGCATCATTTGGAAAGTATCCAAACTGTTTGTCAATCTGAAATCAAAAAGTTCAAATGCAAGAAAATGAGTTTCATACTGCAAACAGCTGCACACACAGAAAGATTAAAGAGCTAAAAATACAATAAATTACAATGACTTGGTTTTAAAAAAAAACATTTGAAGCACAAAGGACAAAATGTCTTTGGGAAAAGCCCAGGATGCTAAATGTCTTCAAGAAAATATGGATCATCTGATTAATAGAAATATACAGTATTATTGTATAAATTAAACCAAACAGGGATTTAGAAAAAAGCAAATGTTGCAAAAGCTACAAAGATCAACATTTCATCATTACAACCACTCAGTTATCCACAGATGTCTGTATTTTAATAAGGACTTATCTCTTTAACCCAGAACCTGAGATAAATGTGAACAAGGTAAATTCTTCAACGTAGCCTATTTAACTTTGAGAGAGGAGATAAAGATACGACACATACGCTGCCTGCCCACAGGTCTTCCCTTCTACCAGTGAGTTTATAGTACACAAAAATTGTGTCTCCACGCCTGAAGCTCAGGAATCGACAGTCTTTTCCATGGTGGTCCTTTATGGCCTGCACTCTGCTCATCAGACCTGCACACATTTACAAATATATTTTAAAAACCCTGAAAAATTCTGTTGCTTCATTTCACTGGAATTGTGTAAGAAGTGTCTACTCTTACTTGCACACTCAGGATCTCCACAGATCTTGTAGTCTGACAATAATCCCATATTTACACAAGGTACAATCATCAAAAATGTCCCTGCGATCCACAGAAGCACGTCCATTTTAAGATGAGTTTAACCCGATAGCTGGACACAAGGAGCTGCGCTGGCAGTGGACATTGCCTCTGTGCTGCTGTCATGAAACCTCAGTAGTAAATGAAGCAGAGCAGATAAGATATAGATTTAACATGTAGATAATCATTAACATGTCGGACCTGCTTGTAGAACAGAATCTGTTTTCTGTTCAGATGTTGTTGTTTTAGTTTAGATGTGATCTAAAAATAGACACAAACATTTTACTACCATATAAAAAATGAACATGTTTTAACAGGCTGAAGGACTTTATGGACTTTGACTCTTAAAATCCGAGACGCCTGATTGGAGTTACCATGGCGACAAACGTCGCGCACAAAAGTGACGTAATCACAGCGCGCGTTTACTAAAGATGTCGCTTGTGTTGTGAAGGCGAGCCAGAAACGGAGATTTCAGGTTGTTTTTGTTGTTTTATTTGTTCTAAACTTTACTTTCAGTGATTAGAAGATGAAGTCGGACGTAGAGGAGTTGATGCCGAGGCTTCTGCCGGTGGAATGTGGATCTGCTAGTGGACACCAGGACTTCAGTGGCGCCCCGAGAAACCCGCAAGAATACCTGCGACAGGTCCAGTAAGTTCGGCCCGACCGGTCCCCACGGCTCGGTACCGCTCCCAGATTTACCTTCATGTAAGATTCTTTCGTCAGGTTGGAGGCATCGCTGTGTCCGGAAGTGGTAGTTGCTCAAATCGACCCCAAAAAACTGAAGAAGAAGCAAACAGTGAATGTTTCTGTGAGTGAATGTAGAGATGCACCTGAGAGAGGAAGAGGTGTGGTGGAAGCTCTGGAGTAAGATGAAGAACATGTGTTTCAGGTGGCAGGATGTCATGCTGCTCCTCAGGGTTTCTCACCCAGCCTCACCTGGCAGCAGCAGCAGATGTGGAACTTCTCCAACATCAGACAGGTAGGAAGAGTAAACCTCTTTATTCACATGATCTCTGAGGCAACCTGTCACTCATCACAAGCAAAAGTTTTTACCAGGATCAGAAGTAGATCTTCTGTCCATGTTGGATTTATCCTTTCAGATCATCTCCAGGAACAGGAAGTACTGGATCAGCCAGACTCTGGATGACAACGTGCAGATGGTGATGTGACACTTCACTGTCACACCTTCATTTCTCCACTGTCATTACATTTGACACTTTGTCTTTTACAGCCAAAGCTAACAGATGAAGAGGGCTGGAGGAGGTTTTGTTTAGGAGAGAAGGTCCTGGAGTCTCCATCCAGCCAGACTGATGCAGACCAGGATCCAGCGCTGGACTATGGCAAGGTTTCCCTCTGAAAACTGGAATAAAACCTGAGTTTTACTTCTGATGATACCTGAGCTCAGCTGTAGTTTTATGTGTTGTTTATAAAAAGCTTAAAATGAGTTTTTGTAATTTAAGGATTGAATAAAAGATAAATGTTAGTGATGATCTGTTTGTGTTTAGACGGGCTTCCCACCTTTCCTGAGCATTGTAAGCAGATTAAATCAGGTAAGTGTTGCACGGCGGGACATTCAGCGCATGTTTAACAGGTGTCTCAGTCATTTGTCTGGCTTCAGTCCACAGTTCTTATGTTACTAGACGTCCTTATCAGCTGGTTTGAAGAGCAAGAACTGACTCCTCAGTTGGTGAGTTTGATCAGATCTCTTGATCTTTTGAAGTTGGAATCATTTGTTTTTACAACTGATTCATTTGGTCTGGTCTTCTTCAGGGTCGCTGGTTGTACGCCCTGTTGGCCTGCCTAGAGAAGCCTTTGCTGCCTGAAGCCCACTCTTCCATCCGGCAGCTGGCGAGGAGATGTGCCCGGCTGCGCAGCATGCTGGTACGAGCCTCTGCTTTAAAAATCTCATTGTATATAAAAACATTTCCTTCTTTCTGTCAGAATTTCAGAAGGTTTTTGATTTTTTTTGTGTATTTAAATTATTGTACAGGATAGCCATGAGCATGAGAACCTGCCTGCGCTCAACCTGCTCATCTGTCTTGTTGCCAGGTAACTTTAAAACTCCATAATGTTCCTGTTAAATAATCAACTGCTAAATCCAGGCAATGAAAGATGAAAAACCTGAAGTTTGTGACTGTAACACTGTAATTCAGTTTGCTCTGAGAATTCATCATCACATGCAAATAGACTCACTGCCTTTTGTTTGTCCTGCAGATACTTTGAACAGAGTGATCTGGCAGATCAGCAGGAGTAAACAGGAAGTTGTAAGGCTCAGTGACAGAAAACACATGAACTGATCATGATGTGAGAGATGAAGTTCTCACCTGTTCACATCTGGATAAAACCACAGAAGGACTGAACCAGCAGGACGTCTGGAACTGTTAAAGGTCACCTGGTTACTCGAGCAGTTGTGCGAACAGACGAACTGTTGAAGCACCGTGATGCATTTTTGGAAAGAAACTGAATTAAACTTGTGATTTGTAATATAAATATTTTTATGGTCATGATTTGAAATGATACACTCCAATAATAAATGTACTGTAACAGATATCAGTAAACACTGAGAACATGGCAGAAATTATAGAAATACCAATTATTTGGATGGATCTACAATCACCTGGATTAAGGACTACCTCACAAACAGACCACAGCTCGTGAGACTGAAGAGTTGTACGTCTAATCAGGTGATCAGGAGCACCACAGGGGACCTCAGAAAATACTCAGATGACTCTGCAGTTGTTGGAGGATCACAGATGGACAAGAGACTGAGTACAGAGACCTGGTGGACCACTTTGTGTCCTGGTGTTCGAACAATCATCTCATCTTGAATGTGAACAAGACAAAGGGAGATGATTGTGGATTTTAGGAAGAGCAGCAACATGCCAAAACCCATTCCATCATGGGAGAAGAAGTGGAGGTGGTGGAGGAGTATAAATACCTGGATGTTCACCTGGACAACAGACTGAACTGTTGGGGGCGGAGCATCAGAGCAGGTGATGTTAAAAGGCTGAACAAGCTGATAAAGGAGGCTGGTTCTGTTCTGGATCCTCTTGAGTTTATGGTCCACAGGAGAATGAAGAATATGTTGTAAAACCCTCCTTCCAGATAAAAACATGTTTTTGATCGATTACAGATGTTCAGTTTGGGTTTTAAATGCTAATTAATCTGAAAATCCACCCAATTGAAAATAAACTCAGTACACGTGTTTCTAATACCTCAACTTTATTTGAAGCAGATTACACAATACAAAACTGTCAAAAATCAAATGGAACATAAAGTCAACATTCAAACGGTAGAATTCTGCTGACATTAACAGATTAATCACAACCTGACAACTATCTGAAGGTTTCAATGATCCGTCCTTACAGGAGACGAGTCCTGTTGACCTGCAGACTGTAGTTACAGTCAGATGAATTTTAAAGAAAGGGACAGAACCTCCAGCTGGAACCGGTTCTCCAGTTAGGAATCACAGAGCAGATGCAGCAACAACCCACATTAAAATAACATAAAAAGAACCAGCCGTCCATTTTAATTCAGTTTGGCAAATCGATCGACTACGTTTAAAGAAAAGTTCCTTTTTTTAAAACTTGCAGTGAAGAAAAAAAGTATTTTTTAAAGATTAATGTGATTAAAACCTTCTGACGATTTGTTCCTTCTTACTGTTTTAGCAGAAGCACATTAACGTCTCTTGTCCTTCCTGTCTCTATCTTTTTGCTCCCTATCACTTCGGGAAGACCTGCCCTTCCCCTCTTCACTCCTCCTCTTCCTCCGCTCCTTCGAGTCCCTCCCTCCTCCGCTGCTCTTATGGCGGCTTCTCTCGCCTCCTTTCTTTGCATCTCTGCCTCTATCCAACGGTCTCCTCTGTCGCTTGCTGTTGTCTCGGCTGCGACTTCGGCTGCTGGATGACGAAGATGAAGAGGAAGAGGAGGAGGAAGACGAGGAGTGGCTGGATCCAGAGGAAGAAGAGGAACTTCCACTGGAAGAGGATCCAGAGGAGGAGGAGGAGGAGCTGTTACTGCGACTGGAACGCTTCTTCTGTTCCTTTTGCTTCTTCCTCCCTCTGCCTTGGTCCTCACCTGCTTTTACAGGAGCAGCAGCAGGAGCAGCTGCAGACGCCTCCTGAGTACCGAGAGGCTTTTGTTGGGCTTCCTCTCCTGGTTTTCCTCCCACTAGCTGGTTCTTATCTGTGGACTCCTGGACACCAGATCCAGGAGTGGGACCTTGTGCAGGAGCGGGACCTTGTGCAGGAGCTGTGGAGGCCTTTTGGGGTTCTTGGGTAGGAGGAGCCTCCTCTTTCACAGGAGACTGGGGTGCTGGTTCTCCTGCAGTGAGGTCATGTTGGGGCGGATCACTGCTGTCTGGTGCTTCTTGGCTGCTGCCAGCTGCTTCAGACATCTGGACGTCTGGAGTCGTTTCCTCCTGGAGCTCTGTGGATTCCTGCTGACTGACTGTTTCTACCTCCTTTTCTTTACCCTCATCTTCCTTCTCTGCCTTTTCCTCCACCTCCATCTCTTCTGACTCTGGACTAGCCTGCTTTTCTTTCTCCCTTTTCTTTTCTCCTTCCTTCTCTACTCTGCCCTTTTCACCCACCTCCATCACTTCCTCCTCCTCTTCTATTTTATTTAAACCTTCCTTCTCCCCTACTTCTCTTTCCTCAATACTTCCTCCCTCCTCTGTCACCTTTCTATTCTCCTTCTCCCTGTCCTCCTGTTCATCCTCCTCCTCCTCATCATCTTCCTCCATTGCTTTAGCACCCCTTTTACCTGCTCGCTTGTCTACCTGACCTGCTGGCTTACCCTCCGGTGGGTGGTCCATCCTTGTGGCTGTTTTGCCGTCCTGGTCACGGTTCGGCTGTCGCCGGGGGCGTGACTCCATCTTGTTGAGGTGTTCAGCAAATGCCTCGAGCCTCTCTTCAAACACAGCTGTACAGACACAAATATAAACTTGCAGGTTAGAGGACGACGACGGCTTCTCAGTGAAAAGATGAAATGCGACTGACCGTTAAGTTTCTTGGTGGATTCTTCGAGGAGTTTCTGTGTTGCGGAGCACATTTTTCCAGGCAGGAAGAAGACGTGAGGTTTGGTCTTTGTACGAATGTATTTCAGTAGGTGATTATTGTGGCATGTCCACTCCTCTTGCTGTAGTTTCAGAGACAAGACAGACAAATTACAACATTCACCAAATCATTGTGTAATCCCAAATCTGTAACTATCCTGACTGCAGAATAAAAATATAAACAAAACCTTTTTTCACACTGATCCTCGTTATAAAAAAAATATGTTTGATAACATTTTCTTACCAGCTGAGCTAATTCCACCTTCTGTTCCAGCAGCCTCAGCTCTGTCTGCTTGGCTCTTCTCTCTTCAAACAGCTCTCGCTTTTCACTCTCCACCTTCTTTCTCTCAGCCTCAGCTTGAACTTCCAGCTTCTGCTCAATCTCTGAACGCCGCTTCAGCTGTGCAGAAACACGGCAACCACAGATTATTATAAACCAGCTGACAGGAGAGAAAGAACCCGACGAGATCCACCTGAAGTATGAAGGCCACACCTTCAGATATCTACTGACCTTCTCTGAAGAGACGTTTGATTCCTGCTTGAACTTCTGCAGCGTCCCCATCAGCAGGCCAAACATACGCCGATTCCTGAAAACACAAATCAAAATGAAAATCTCTGTTTGCGTTGATTAGCTAGAGCTAACGATTTGGGTGTTTTAGGCAACAGTCTCTTCTCAGACACTGAATGCGTGTCGAGATGCAAGCATGTCGGCTGACCTCTGTTTTCCCTTTTCATCCATTGTCTGGTCCTGGATGAGATCTCGGCGTGTTCGCTCCTTGGAGGTAGCTACAACAGACGACTGCAACGCCGGCTGATGGAAGAGAAACAAACCATGTTCGATGTTAGAGGAGCAATTAGAATACTAACACTTTACTGACTCAATAAGAAGCTGCAGATATTAGTTACGTCACTCCAAACTTCTCGTCCTACATTTGGAATCAGCTGAATCAAACAGCCTAACCTTTTTGACATCGTCATCCTCCTCGGCGTCGCTGTCGTGACGCATGTCTCTCCTGGCCCTCTGATCACCTGCCAGCCTGTACAGAGAATCAAACACGGGTTAAACCAGGTGTGATTGTTGTGGATTCCTTCCACACACACAGCAACAGCTTCACCTGAGCAGAGCTCCTTCGATGTCCCGCTGCTTGGCAGGAGGGCCACCTGTCCCCATGTCTGAGAGACTGCGTCTGCAAACAGGTCAAATCACAACCATCAATTGAAACATCCATCTTTCATCGTGTGAGCCAGAAAAATAATCCAGAAGTCGTTAGATGTTCTGTTAAAAACTCAGTAATCTGCTGGATTATTCACGTGCTGGAGGGCCGGAAGTTTCACCTGAGCAGGTTGAGTCCTCTGCCTCTACCTCCTCCCAGGCCTGCCATGGGGCCACTGAGCCGACGGATCTGACCCGGTCTGCACACAGAACAGAACTGGATCAGCACAGAAACGGTCTCCATACCAGATTAATGAATATTAATGATTAATGTTCGGTCCAGAATAAACGACCAGAACCTAGCTGTTTGACTTTAGGACATTAAAGTAGAGTATCTTTAAACTTTTCGACAGAATCAACATGATTAAGGCAGAAATGGTTAGTTTTAAAGACAGAAACTCGCAGTTTGACCGTCTGCTTCATGCTAACAGTTAGCACCTGTTAGCACGCGCGCAGAAAGGCAGTACATTGTAAATCATCTTTCTTGTCTCACCTGGTTTCATTTGGATCTCGTCCAGTCAGTTTACGAATATTATCGTCCACATTTTTCAAGCTTTCTTTGGCTTTTTCGAGCTGATCTTGTAAACTCCGTACTGCCACCGCCATTTTGATGTTCGTGAGTGTGGGTCACGTGTTTGTCTCAGTTCTTCTTCTTTTTCTTCTTCTTCTCTTACTCTTGGTGCGTGTTGGCGGGTGAACAACCAGCTTACTGCTGCATTTCCCCCTCTGTTGGACCGGAAAGATATTTAATAATCTACTCAATTTAATTTACAAAGAGCCAAATTAAGATAAAACAGTTTATTCCACCTTCATGTTTATGAAAACAAACATCAGCTTGTTGTTCCTGCTGCAGGAGATAAACACCAGCCTCCACCAGGATCCTGCAGGAACAAGCTGTTATAAAACTGGTTGGATGGATGGAGTTTGATCATTTATTACTAAAATGTTCAGAAACTGAAACAAGTTTGAGTTTATTAAAGTGTTTCAGGTCATTTATCAGTTTGATTCTGTTATATGAACAACAAGCTCTTATTCTGAAAATGGAACATGTTGAAACATCAGATCAGCTGTTTAATGTCATGCCTCCAGTCAGATGTAACATGTTGGTTTGTGGATCAGGAGAGTCAGACTGCAGCTCAGAAAGATTCAGATCAAAGATCAGCTGATCGCTGCGTTTTACAGACATTTCAGTTAAACTCAAGTTTGTTTGTTCAGTTCTGGTTCTGGAACCAGTTCATGTTGGTTTAAACGAGTGTTTTCATGTGTGTAACTTGGAGCATCAGCCTTCAGGTGGGTGAAAACCACAAGCTCATGTGAGCGTGATGAACCCGCAGTCTGTTTTGGGTTTGACATTGTCTTCCTGTTTCCTGTGTGAAAGCCCAGATGTTGTCTGGTTGTGATACAATCAGAACGTGTTGTGTGTTTATCAGGTACTGATAGATGATGTGCTGATAACAAACCCATAACAGTGTTTGTCACAGTATTTTTTATCTCTTGGCACTGATGTTACTTCCTTTGTGTTATTTCTCGTCTGTTTTGTGTTTTTCTGTATTTTTACAGCTTTTCTTCATCATCATGTTCTCTAAAAAAAAATCATTAAACTTTTATTCATTTTTGCTTTTTTGTAGTTTGTTGTAGAATTCCAACCTGATCCATGTCAGACTGATGGAGTGTGTTTAAAACCTCCCAAACTTTAGCTGTTCTGACAGTTTTGAGCCAAAGAAAGAAGAAGACCAGAGAAGGAAGCGACTTTTTAATGTTTTTATTCACTGGCTAAAAGAAAAGAAGCATTCATTCAGCATCAACTCAAATCAACATTGAACAGGTGTTCTCCATCCATGTCAGTTCAGAGGGTTTTCATGAAGGTTTACAACATGGCCTCCATCTCTTCATCAGAACATAATTTCTCTATAAAACGTGTCCTCTTATCTGGAGAGGGCTCTTTCTCTGCAGACCACTCCAAAAAAAAACAGCTGGATCAGCCGAGTTCTCTGATAAAACCTGAGCAGGGACTCTTCAGGGTGGGGCTGTGCTTTGCTTGGTCTGAACAAGTCAGGATCCATGAAGACGGGTAACTAACCCTGCAGACAGGCATGGAACCGCATCCCGTCTGCTGATGTAACAAAACTCAATCAGCATGTGGAGTGATTTTAAAAAGGTCAATCCAGCTGTGTTTTGGGTGAAGTCTGGTTCCCTGCTTCCAGGAGAGTAAAACTCAGTGCTTACTTTAGCAACCACAGTCACACAGGAACGTTACACTCAGAACATTCAACATTAATGATGGTTAAAACCATTTCTGTTAACAAAAAGAACACGACAACAAAGCGTCTGATTTACAAAGTCTGTGTGATTTTAGAATATACTTCATGTTCAGAAACTGAACCCGGACAAGTGTTGCATAAGAGTATAACACGGTAATATATTGTTGATACCTTTACAAATATGCACTGAGTGAGTTAATATATATATTTATATATAGTTTATATTTCTTCCTCTATGGTTTTCTAAAGAAGCAGCCGGGCGCTGTCAGCACTGCTTATGCCCCTTTGTGGCCACTAGTAAGACTGCTGTTATTGCAAACTGTCCTGATTTTAAACAAATGCACAACATTCGTACCACGGTAAAACTGGGGCCGTCTAGCCAGTCTCACAGAGACCAAGAGTGAGTCCGCCGTCACCACTGCTGCTGATGGGCTGGCCGACCAGAATCACAAGATCATAAGACGAAATGATTCAAGATCTCACAAATCATCGTAAGGCCAAGTATTGTCACTGCAAGTTCTTATTAATTAACATCTTCAGTTCTATTCTGTGACAGTGAGAGAGAAAATAAAGTAAATCTAAAACTGAAGAAAGAGTTTGGATTATATGCATTCTTCTTGCATAGTTGTGAGGCTGGACTGGGCAGCAGGCCTGGTTCATTAGGAGGTTTGGATCTCCAGGCGGGACAAGAAAGACTTTGTTTAGCAGCCAGAAACATCCCAGCAACAGTATCTGAGATCTAAATGAAGATAACTAGCTGCTTCTCAGATAGAATATTTATCAATGACTTGATAAACCCAGTTATTTCATAAATCTCTGCATGAACTCATGCCACTGGCGTGATTCTGCCAGGATCAGTGTCTCTGTGTTGTTTCTACATAGCAGCAGGTATAATTCATACCAGAAGTATCTACTCACACTCATTAGATCTGACTGGAGAATCCAAACTCCCACCAGGAGACTCCTGCTCATCTACCCACGAGTTTATGCATCGCCGACTGTACGACCTGCGTTTTATCTCAGTGTCACTGAAACATCAGGATGCTGATCACATTTCTTACATTCCCACATGAGTCCAGCCCTCTGTGAGCCTCATTCAGTCTTCCATGCTCTGGTCTATGGTTGGAGCATTTAGGAAAATAAAACAATTGCGTGATGAACAAACCGACTCTTATGAATCCTTTTAGAAACCAGAACCACTCTTTAGATGTTTAATCCTCTAACAGACATTTTTTTTACAGAACACTGCAAATATCCTGAGTGTTAACGTTACAAACTCGAGTTGGCAAGTTCACAACCTGTGACGAGCATCCTTCTGCGGCTCCGAGCCGCTGTTCTGATCCAACACACCGAGGCTTTGGTACTGAAACAACACTCAGCATCTGTTCTGTGTCGGAACCAACTCTTTATTCAGACAGACCTCAGTAAATGTGCAACAGTTTCAACACGTCTGTCTGAAACGGAGTGAGTTAGAGGCCAGCTCTGAGGTTCAGGAGCTGTTAGAGTTACATACATACAAACGTAAACCGGGTTCTGTAGCTGCTCTTTAAGAACCCATCCGCACCTCCAGAGCCATCTTAACCATTTTTATGGCAAATGTTTTTAAATATAAAGCTCTCTCTGTTTACAGAGTAAATCACAGTTAAACATACACACTGTATAAATCAGTCCAGCTCAAATCTCCATGTGAGCAGAGTAAAAACGACCCCGAGGTCTAAAACAAACCCACTTCCTCTGACTGAAATATGAGGATCTCTACCTGCCAGACTGGTTCAGAGTGTGAAGCCAACTCATTTAACACGCAAAGCAGTTGGTCTTCATGTTTAATGCAGTCACAGTAGGTTGTTTGTATTCGTGTACCAGACACAAAAGGCCTTAAACGTGGCCGGACGCATGGCAGAAACACACGATTAACGGCTTGGCCCTCGGAAAGGGCTGCACACTTTAAACACTCACTTCTGAATGGAATCACACTCTGGCTCTGCTCAGACCATTCAAAGTGAAAAAAATATATACTACATCTGTTTATAGAGAATATTTTCACACATGCATTACAGCCATGTAGTTGAGACAACCTGAGCGACTCTCTGTTCATGTGGAATGTCCAGTTCTTAGCAGAAGACTACAGACTATGTAGGACACGTCACATCAAGCCTCTCTGATGGTCAGGGAGCGGATATCAGAAACATCTGGAAGCATCTGCAGCAGCTTTGTGTCTTTCATGGAACCAAACTGTCTCCTATAGTTTGACATTCACTCGCTCCTCCATGTCAGACAGAAACAGATGGAGGAAGATTATTGTGAGCTCCTGCATGAACCCTGAGAGCCAATCAGAGGTAACAAATCAGCCATGCTGATTTAAAGACGTGCAACAAGGTTCCTTCCTTCATCTGCTGGACAGAAACCTTTCATAAAACACAGATTTTATATCCACAGACAGTCACCATCAAGAAACTGGCCAGACCTTTGCTTCCAGCTCTGCTTTGGTTTGTTTTTACTGCAACTGCAAGACGAGACTGTTAACATGTTCCAGGGTTCGGGGCTGATGGAGGTTCTGATGAGGAACGACGCTGCTGCTGTTTGTCGACGGGCACTTTAACAGTCTCGTGTCTGCTCACTCCACTGGGATCTTTGGCAGCTTGGAACACGTCAGAGGAGACCAGATCCACTAAGTCCTGACATCCACACGAGTGACGGGCCTGAGCTAACGTTCCATCCTCTGGAACCAACCGGACCCTGAGAACAAACGCATTCTGTTCCTGCTGCAGCAGAAGTGACACAACGTCACTACTGAACATCATAACACCCGTCCTCCACACATGCACGCTCCCAAGCATGACTGACAGGCTGGTCACACCTATTCACATGTTTCTACTAGATACACAGAAAACACACAGGCACATTCAAAGAGAAGTTACATGTGTAGCTGCTCAGCGTGACCTAACAACTAACATCAAACACTAAGACTCTGGAAAACAACCCGACTCCAAATGATGCCTCGGTAACCAACACCAAACTGTAACCAGAACCAGAAGGTCCAAACCTGTTAGGAAGGTTTTAACACCGACTTCACTGACGTCTGAACACTGATGGAAATGATTAAAACATCAGACGTCTTCATGTCTGAAATGTAATAAAACTACATCAACCGTTTCTTTTGCTCTTGGTTGTATCTGGTAAAGAACTAATATTGATTCCCCAAGCAGCTGATTTCTGAGCTGCGCCAGTTTAATCAGCTGTTTTTACTTTACAAACGATGTTTACCAGCCAGGATAAGCTCTAATTGGACAGACCATTCAACTAAAAAAGGAAAAAGCTGATGCTTCCTCTTCTTATTCAGCTCAGAACACAATGTAAACATTTAATAGGTCAAACAAATCACCTAAAAGAAAGAACGGCAAATCTTAAAACGAGAGAGGAAGAGAAACCCAACGTGTTTGTTTTGGAGCTCTTCTGTTGGCATTTCCATCCTCTCAGTATGAAACGCTCCATATGACGCGGAGCGCCTGAAAACTGTTGGTCCCAGAGTGCCTTTTCCTGTCACATGATCACAGACTACTCAGATCATCATGGTCCTTCACTCCAGAGCTTTGCTAAACAGTCCCGCCATGAGGACAGACTCATTCTGAAGCTGGTAACGTTTCAGGCAACAGCAACAGTTTCATATCAGGAGAAAACAAACCAACCTTGTAGATCTTGATAGTCTTCATCACCTGTGTGTTGATAACCACGTCTGAGCTGACGGCTCAGCTGCCTGAAGCTCCTTCTAACTTTCATCTTCTAGTTAAAACATCTTTATAAGACCTCAGAGCTGCAGTTGAAAACTCCGTATCTAATAACGCTCATGTCTGCTGTTTGGTCTCAACATGTTTGAACATGTTAGCACTTTGTGAACAAACACCCAAAAACACAATCATCTGTATCAGACAAACGTCCTCTCATCAGCTCAGACGTTCTTTAGACCCAGCAGGTCAGAAGTGGATAAAAACATGTGCAACGAGCAGCGAGTTCTTGCCATTCTTCAGTCTTTATCAACCTTAATCTTCAAAAACAAATGTATGATTAGGTTTCCTCACCCTCGACTCAAAACACAGCGAGGGCTCCTCAGATGGCAAGATAAACAACATCATCTACTCCAACAACAGCTATCTGGAGAAAGTGAGGGTGTTTCCAAGGCAACTGTGACTTAAGAGTTAAAAAAAAAAAAAAAAAAAGATTGTTTGCACATCTGACTCATCAACACCACCATCCTGTCAAAGTGATGTTAAAAGCCTACCTGAGGTGACGGAACAATGTTCATAGAAACAAGCCACATCCTCAAACCTGTTTGTGCTAAAGACGAGAGCAACGTTAGCTCTGAGGAGCACGATGTGTTTAAAGTCACTGGCAAGATCTGTGACAAATACAGCTGCAGAGTAAAGACAAAGCTTTCAGGGAAACGTGAGCGCGTACATTCAGTTCATCTGTTCCCTTTTTCTATTTTATCATGAAATGTTCTGCTCTGAGGAGAAACAGCTTCCTTCTTACAGTAACTGCTGGTAAATCTGCACCTACAGAAAACTGCTGCTGTAGCACAACCTCACCAGGAACATGGAACAGGGTACAAACATATTACTAAAATAAAAAAACAACTGGTAAAGCAGCATTTTCTCTAGAGAATAATAAGATGTCAGAATCCTTCTGACGTCTTCATGTCAGCTGAAAAAGGCTCTGAACCAGAAAAAAAAAATGGATGGAATAAACAACAATATTAAAAAGATATACAACCAGTGTAGAACAGATGAAACAGAACAGTGTGTTCTTTAGTTATTCTGGTTCTGAATGTCAGTCAGAAGACGGACTGACAGCTGAGGTTCATCAGAAAGTGAGCGAGTTGGGAAACGTGTTGGCTGCAAGCGTGTAACAATAATCCACACAACTCCAGCACCAAGGTGCTGCGGCCCCTCAGTGTTACGTCCGGGCCCCCCACTCTGCTGACAAAGCTCTTCAATTAGTACACAGAATCCTCTTTCAGAGCAACAGAAAAAGCAACTATTATTTTTAGTGTCGCTCCAATAATCAGCCTGTATGTCCTGCTCCAGCTGTGAGCAGGATCAGAAGAAATCTGGATTTAAATACACACAAAGCCTTTAGAGGCTGAAACCACCACGCAGGAGGAAAACAACAACAAAACTCAGCAATACACAGAGCAGGAGGAGGGAGGAGGAGGAGGGAGGGAGGGAGTCAAATACAAGGAACCAAAAAACAAATCTAAGTTGCGTCATACAGAAGCTCCGAGGGTTAAGGTGACAGAAAGAGAGCCTGCTGAACACTGGTAGAGTAGACCAGACCAGACCAGGCCAGACCAGGCGGGTGTTAAAAGCAGCAGGACGGTTTAATATGAGAAGTTCACTGTGTTTGTCTACGATACTCAACAGGCAGAGCATGAAAACAGGAAACCGTAGGACTGATTGTGATAAAACACTTGTGAAAAAAAGAATAAAAATAAAACAAAAAGAACTTATTCCATTATGTATGTAAATTCAAATTGTTTGACTCAGGTCTGACTCTTGGTTTAGAGGTCTGACTGGACCTGGACTTGGTAGGCCTGGCCTGGTCTTGGCATGTTTTCGGCTGTGATGTGTTGGGATCAGTTTGCTGTCCCTTGCCTACATCCCCATGCAGAAGCCGTGCAGCTCGCGGTGGAAGTGTTGGGTTGGCTCGGACAAAACCCCGCTGGAGTCCAGGCAGGGCCGCCAAACACGACCAAGGCCCAGCGAAACCTCCTTCACCAGATTGTGGACCGGGTCTCCCTCCATGTACAAGGACTGGTCTGGGTCGAAATCGATGCTCTCCTCAGAAACGGTCAGAACCCGAAGACTGGAGCCACGGAGGCGAGAGATGGCCACCAGGTTATGGGACCACACAGTGTAACCTGCAGACAGGGAGGAGTTCAGACAGGAAGCAGCCAGGTCAGCTGTTATGTAACAGATCTGAAGTGATGCATCATGGGAATCTTCCTCACTAGAATATACCACAGAAACTACATGTTGAACTAACCATGTATCACCAGAACACACAGCTGGGTGCATCGCCATGCCAACAGGACCAGGGGGTCCTCGTTCCGATTGACGCTGAGGTCAGGGAAGTCGGCACCATCCCTCAGGAGCAGGAAGTGCATCAGTGTTTTGTTGTACTGCTGAGAGATGAGCTCCAGAGTAGCGTCGGTCACCAGCGAGCTGTAACTGTCCAGGTGAAGCCGCTCCAGGGGAATGCTGGGCTTTAGGACCCTGAGGAGCTCTGAGCTGTCCACCTCCAGAGCCATGATGTACACGCGCAGGTTGGCACTCACACGAATCTGGTGATGATCAGATAAACGTCACTGATACAGAAACAAGGAATCCAGAGTGTGTGCAGTTCAACCTTATCATCAGGTTTCTCATGTACACGTCTCTTAATAACTGTAAAATGCAGAAAGAGGAGTTTAATAAAGCTGTGAGTCATACCAGCGCCTTCCAGTCGTCTTCTGTAGCCGTCCCTTCCAGCGGTTTGAACTCCAGGGCGGCACCGTTGAACAGCAGGGCAAGGCGATGGAGTGGAGTTCGCCGTGGAGACGCCAATAACCCACAGAGCTCAGATGTGAAGTCAGAAAAATCCAAAGCTAAAGAACGAATGTTAGAGAGACGATCCAGTTCTGACGGTGAGATGAGGGGACCTGAAGGAAACGTCCACAGTTAGAACAAAACCACACGCACCAGCTGTTCAAACTGAGTGACACAGCAGACAGACACAAACCCAGCTGGTGGTCCAGTAAGCTGAGGTGCTGCAGGGTTTCGGCTGAAGGATTGGACAGACATGCTAATGAGGAGGGGGTCACCAGACCCAGCATGAAGCTACAGGACAACCACCTGAGCTGCCTGCTGTTGGACAGCAGCTCCATGAACAACTGCTGGATTCTGTTCAACACAAAGAGGATGAGAGACGTCTGCAGGTCAAACTCCACCCAAAAGAACATCTCACACACGCATGCATGCACACAGTCTCTTACTCATTGATCTTCTTGTCTCCCTGGTGAATCTGGTGCAGGTTCGAGCTGTCCAGCAGTCCTTCTTGCTGAAGAATGAAGGTGTCACCGTACAGACTCAGCTTCTGCAGGTTTCTATGGAAGAGGAAGAAAAGAGCGCACGTATGACCTTCACATCATGTTGACGGTTAAACATGTCGTGGTTAACCCTATAGATGATGTTTCACTGCTGTTTGTTCTATCAACACTGTTTAAGAGAGTAAAGGAGTTTGACACAGAATGTTTCATTAAACAGCTTTTCATTTCAAAACCACTTAAAAAAAGGTTCAGATTCTACAAACTGCAGCATGTTGACGTCTTCATTTTGCTATCGTGCAATAAATTTGAGCTGTTCAGCACTTCTCCATCGCTGTGAGGATCCCTTCATATCCTGCCACCCAAAATAAATCAAGTAACAGCCGGCGATACGCCGTAAGGTGATGCATTCAATGCTGATGCAGTAAAGGATGAAGATGCATCTACTGACAGGATGTTTACATATCTGAGGACAGAAACTACAAAAGGTATGTGGGTGCCGTGTTACATAACCAACTTCCTGGGTAACAGCTGGCAGCAAAACTGTACAGTCAGTCATACATCAACATACTGCAGTGAGGAAGAGACGAGAAGCTGTCGATTTGCATTAATTACACAATAAAACTGAGAAAACTACAACTATAATCACATAAAACCCTCCGAGCAGAATGTTGGCGAGTGTAACTGACAGAGTTACACAGAAACACACAGTTTATTCATTGTTGTCAAGCAACAACCTCTAAAAACTGGTTTCACTACGTCACACCAAGTTAAAAATAAATTTACAGGATTCAACAGTTTTAAAACCTCCTTAGGAAAGAGTTCCTGCAGATGGGACAAAGTCAAAACCTGGCAATGGAAACTGGATGCTAGAAAACTCTGGACAGAGAAACAGAACACAGGAGAACACAGAAGAACATGTAAACACAGGAACTGGAACACATGAGAACAAAGAACAGGTGACAACAAAATGAAAATGGTTTTCTAGAAATGAGAGGAGATCCAGGTTGGGACTTCATGCTGCTCCTTACGATGAGGTACAAGTATTTAAAATGTGCGTGTGCGCGTGTGTGACAGAACAATCACAGCCTCTGTATTTCTGCTGGTTTCCATGTAACACTGAACCTTTGAAGTGACATTGAATTGAGCAGCTGTGGTGGTTTGAACATGTCTGCAGATGCACCGTAACAGGACCCGGTTACGTAACTCCAACCGTCAGGTTTGTTTACATGAAACCTTGAAAATATCCGGGGGATTGTTACACACGGTGGGAAGCTAATTTAACCTTACCTATTGTTCCGGATGCTGGTGAACACACACAAACCCTGGTCCAGGTAGGTGGACATGGCGTCTCTCCATCGCTCCGACAGCTGCGGGTCGTCATCGGGACCGAGTGGCTGCTCCATCAGACCGGATGACGGCTCGTTGTTCAGGGGACTAAGGTTAGCTTCCACGGGCGCCAGTTCCAGCTGCAGCTCCCGCACAAAAGAGCCAAACTTCCGCATGAGGAACTCCAGCTTCGAGCTCTCGTCGGAACCGGATCCGCTGCCGTTCCCGCCGCCTATCCGAAGTTTGAGCTCGGTCCACAACGCAGGGTAGAAGAGACACTCCCTCCAGCGCGAGCACACGGCCGAGGCCCGCAGCTTGTCTCGGTCGGACAGAAAGGAGAAAATGTGGACGATAAGCTCGCTGGGCAAAGCCATGGCTCCGACACCCCCGCACAGAGCCATGGCGAACTGTCTGACAACCAACCAGCAGGTTAACAAATGTTTAACGTTCCTTATTAAACGATGACGCGGTTGCGGAGGCAGCGGGTTCGTTCCTCGATCAAAACAAATCGGTTTCAGCTTCGTCTTCAATACTATTGGAACGTACCATTCCTCCTCCGTGGAGGGACGCGGAATTCACGTTTAAAAAGAGTCGCAAATGGGTTCTCCAATCGTAGTTTATTTAGCTTTAATTATTCAACACTTTCCTGTTTTTCATATTATAGATAAAAGTCCGTATGACTTACAGATTCAGTTACTTGCAGTCCTGCTCGTTAGCTGAATGGTTTGGTCTGAAAAAAGCTCCTATTTTTGCCATACCGCGGCAAACCGCCAGAGGGCGGTGTTTTCCAAAACAACTAAAGACCTCGAGCCAGCACGTGATCTTTATTTTGGTGTTAGATTTCAGTCGACACACCCCCGCGGAACGTCATTTCTCACTCTACAATCAGACGTTACCGAGGGAAACAAAATATGATCTCTTACAGCAGCATCACTGATGCAAACATCTGGATTCAGTCCAGAAGCTGCATAATACGCCAAAAAGCACCACTGAACGGAAATGTGCAACAATCCTGCAGCTGCTTCCAACAAAATGTGTCTCATTCTTTATTAGTCATCTCCAGTGGACTAACTAATCTTAATCATTTAAAATGTATATTTAAATTATTCTCTTATATTCTCTCAATTACCAGAAGATTGAGTCAGTAATAGTTTCTATCTAAATGCATAACTTTAACTGATTTACGAAAGAACATTATAATCAGAACATTATAATCAGAATCCCATGTCTCTGGTTGCTCTGTGATGCTGCATTCAGTAGAAAAACAAACTGAACAACTTTTTAGCTTCTTGTTTCCCAGTTCAAATAGTAAAGTAGAAATATGCTACAATTTTCAAAATAAAGTCAAAATAAAGAAAACAAAAGTGTTATTCTGGGAATTAAAAGGGAATCGGAGACCTGATCAGTGCAGACAGAAATGTATCCCAAGTTTAACAATAAATCAATTCTTTATCTTCCGAAGCTCTTTACAACCTGTAAATATCAAAATACTGAGACGTTTCAGCTGCAGTTGGTGTTTTTACAGGAGAACAAGGATTGACTGAATCTGCTGTTGGACTCCTCAAACTGATTGAAGAAAAAGTCCTGTTTATAGTTTATCCAGTAAAAAATCCCGTAACCCTCCGTATTATTATTATTGGTGTTGTTGTTGTTATTGTTATTAGTGTTGTTGATCAAACTAATAATCTCAAAGTAAGAATGGACTTGAAGTTTTGACTTTTTATTTGGATATTATAACAATTCATTCTTGTAACAACTTGATTAAATGTTGCCAGAGAAACAGACAGACAGATTCATCTGATGACTGAATGTTTTGTTGGTTTTATCAAAATGTCAATATGACTTGAAGAAGCACAAACACAGAAACTTTATTCATTTATTTTCATAACCTCTAACGGAGAAACAACACATTTATCACACAAACAGATGTTACCAGATATTTTCACACTCCTCGGGGTGAAGTCTTTACTGTGGTTGGTGGAAAACAGATTTTTATGTTGTGGGACTTTATTGAAGTAATAACGATGCCTGTCGATTGGAGGGTTTGGTTTTTACCTGTCCACATTCTGTTGGTTTGTTGATGAATTTCATCTAATTTATGATCATAATGAATTAAAACCATTCATGAGTTTTTTTTTTACACTGTATCCAGCTGAACTGAGATAAATCAATAAATTAAATGAGCTTTTTACAAAATAAACTTTTTCTCCTGTTTTAGATGAAATCTGGGTAAAATCTGCCACCTGTAATATCTACTTCTTAAAGCTGCTGCAGAGATTTCTCATCGTCTTTCGACTCTCTGCTCAAGTGTCCTTGAGCAGCCGAGTTAATCCCACTTGTTGGCTGATCGGACCGGAGGCAAAAACACACTTTGATCTTCATCAGGAATTAAAGTACATCACTTCAAATGAGGCTTAATGTTGTTGAATAGCAATGTGCATGAGGGACGTGCCAAAACTGGAAAACCATTTTGTTTTTGATGTGCACAGCCGGATGGCGGCGGCTGAGACTCTCATGTTGATTCCAGGATGATGCTCCACACCTCCCTCTGTGGTAAAGGTAAGAGCATCCCATGGTGATAGATGCATGTCTGTAAAGACAGAAGGCAAAAGAAAGTTGATTGCAGCCAAGTGCAAGTCAAGAAAATCAAGTGGCAGAGGAGCAAACAAAAAGAAAACATTTATTGAGCTGGCGAATAGAAGGATTCACAAAAGCCTTGAACAGTCTGTCTCGCCCATTGCAACCTGCTAATCAATGACACCATTACAAACTCTATCTCAGAGCTCTGATTGCTTGCAGGCGTGTTGGTGTCCTCCCATGAATACTTATCAGGTTTAAGGCTTTCACCACACAGACAGCAGCACCTCACCTCCACCAGCATTGCATTTAAATCAACCTCCTGCCAACACAACAACACATCTCTCTGCAACACAAAGCATAAGCAATATGAAAAACAAAGAGATTTACACCAACCATTATCTCAGAGTCTCCATGGAAACCAAGCACACCTATGCAGGTAAACAGATGCTTTTTGTGTTGAATCACCTGCAGGTTTGAGCTCGTTGCAGGTCTGCTGCAGAGCACTGGGTGGAGGTAGAGCTCCACGTCTCCAATTCTCTGCATCAACTAGCATATAAACCATATAAAGTTATGATCAGGAGAATAAGATGTTTACAAAACAGAAATAATACATTAGAAGATAAATAACAGAGAATTTGAGCCAAGAATCAAATTAGAGTAAAATTTGAAGCACAGCTGAGTATATTTTAATTCATCAAACCCATTTTTGGTATAAAATCATGTAATTGGAATAAAAAGCTGGTCCAGTTAGCTGGAATACACATTTATTACATTCAGAAGTAAATAATGTGCATGTTGTGCTGCAGGATCAGCTTCAGGAGGACATCAACAACAAAAAGCAGGAGTGAGAGGAGATCACTACACTGTGTAAATAAATAATGATGACACAATAAAATATGTAGGTTTGCTCAGTAATCAATGTCATGTGTGTATTTTTAGATGAAGAATGCAGAACTCTGGTTTCTCTCCAGAGATGGTCATAATAAATAAATAAATGATCAGAGTTCAGATTTAAATTCTGGATTAAACTTGGATTCAAATGAAAATGAACTAACAGACACAAAAATCATTAAAATAAAGAACATTTTTAAAATTTACAGCAATGTTGGAGGATTTTTTCCTCTTGAATAATTAAAATAATAAAAAAGAAAATGATTAATTTCTGAAAGACCATCAAATAACTGTGATTAGCTATTATTGGAGTTTTATTTACTTTAATTACTGTGTTAGTGCTGCTCAGATATTGTTCAAACAATCAATGGCCACGAGCTCCTCAGAGCAGCCTTCTCTAATCTGATAATTAATATAATTACAGCCAAAAAAACAGAAAGAAGTAGAAAATAGAAGTGTTTCCATGCAGGTGCCCCCAGGTGTGCATGAGCTATTAAAGGAAACAGGAGGATCAGATCAATGTGCAGTATGGATGTGTGTGAGACTGCAGGTTTATTCTATGTGTCCTAGTTAGAGCTCACCATGTCTGTGTGATGTCATGGAAGAGAAGGTGAGAGAGATGCTGTGAAGTTGTTTCTGACATCATCATTCTGGATTGATTTCATGGAAAAACATGAACTGAACACAAAAATAAACTTTTAAAGTTTTAATATTTATTGATTCTTAATATGAAGCTTTTTAAGAGACGTGGTTTGTTTGGTTTTGTTACTTGAAAACACTTAAATAGTAAAGTATATATAAAGTTTGTACACAGTCTATTTTTACTTTAGTTAAAAACAGATTTAAAGTGTAGAAGTAAGAACTCATTTTATAGAAATCCTCCTGGACTTTAAGCGGTGAAGCTATGACTCAAATCAAAGATTTATTTAAACCTCCATGTAACCAAAGCTTTTTATGCTTTTTGGATTTACAAGAAACAAACTAACTATTTAAAAAGTGACTCTACAAATGGATGAATACATTTTCTTTTATAATAATAAAAATACCTGATTAAATCTCTGATTACATGATAATATTTCCCATTAAAAATGAACCATTTAAGGCTTTAAATCAGGTTTGTTTGTCAAAGAAAAATAAAATCCTGAAAAATTTTGTTGGCAAACAGAGAAGAGAGACTTAAAGTTAGTGAGGAACTGGAGCTCAGGGTGAAAGAAGAGGGAGGAAACACTACAGGAAAGAAAACAAGGTCTTTTAGGAGAGCAGAGAACAGCTAATAGAAGCTGTGAAGCCAGCAGAGAGGAAGATGATCAATCTGAAGAAGGAACTGGAAACATGGCAGCTCCTTCACTGGGATGAGCGCCTGAAGATATCTGACTGTTTGAATGAGGTGGAAAGGCTCAACAAGCAGCTGGTCATCATACTGAGTGTGTTGTTGAAGCTCTTCTGCAGCCTGGATAAGATCTTTTATATGATGCAGCTGAAGGCCAGACCGACTTCTGATGGAGGATGTGTAACAAGCAGAGATCAGATGATGATGCAGATGTTAAAGATTGTTTTTATTTTAAAAACATGAGCACTCAGTTGCACTGATATCCTGCATTTGGTTCCAGACTTGCAGGAAACACATTCTGTTGATGGAGCTGCAGTGATGTGAACAGAACAAACGCAGTGTACACGTACTGACTAAATATACAGCAGCAGCTTCAGAGCTGAGGCTTGTTTCCTGGGGAGACCTGAATTATTACTTGAGTCAGTAACATGCAGAGCTGAAAAGCATCTCTATACGTGGAATTGGGAATACTGGAGCATGTTCTTCTGTATGAAACATGTCTGGAAACCACAAGGATTTTTGGGAAATAGTGAAAAAAGAAACAAAGAGCATAATGATTAAAAAACATGTGTCTGTCTCACATGACATGAAACTATTCAACTTATCAGGGTTCTGAGCTGTTCCACCAGATGTTTCCTCCTGCAGGTACAAGATGATCTGGAGGGATTATCTGATTACAGTATGAGACATGACCATCTTCTCTTTCTGTAAAATACAGATTGATAGAGGAGGACATGTGAGAAACCAAATCAGAAGACTTGCTTTCTGATAAACAAAGGGTTTTCTAAATAGTAGAACCAGAACCAGAACTAGAGCTGCAGGAAGGATCAGCTTCTCACTTCAATCTCTGATTTGACTTTAAAGGTCCTGTATCATGCAAAATCAACTTTTTAGAGTTTTTAACCATGTTGTGATGTTATTTCCTTATTAAAACCTCCAGAGTGGTTTTTGGTTTAATCCACACATTTCTCAGTAATCCTCCTGCATCCTGCGCTCTGAGCAGCTGCTCCACTCTCTCCTGGAAAACCACTGACTGTAACATAGTGATGTTGACCTGCACGGCGTGTCCACGCTGCCCCTGCAGATAAAACCCACACACCCGAGCTGTCAGTCTGAATCAAGACACTAAGCACCACCGTTTGTAGTATTTTACTTTCTAAAAATGTCTCAGTGAAAATGTGCATTTGGCTGTGAGAGTTACAGCAATTTTTTTCATCATTTTATTCAGGCAGCTCGAGAGGCAGCACTCACAGGGAGGAGGTGGGGTGGGCTTAGGGGGGCTGGACGAGAGATGGGGTTTTAGGTAAACCAAGTGTTTTACTTTCTGGTCGAAGAATAACACTAGAATATAAGTTATAGTTTAGGACAAATGAAGATTATATAACACCAACGGTAAGATTTTATCATATCACAGATGTTGAAAGCTGTTAAATAGCAGGATACTGGACTTTTTAAACATTGCAGCATTCTTCAGATAAATCTGACAAATGCCGTGTGTCTGTTGAATCCATTGGTGTTAAGTGCATTATTGTGAGAAGTGATTTGCACAATTGCTTTAACCACTCGCTGAAGCATAGTGTTGCTGAGTGATACGATTTGGGATACGTGTGGGAATTGACTTCCCAGCAGCAGAGTGATGTGGTAAATGGTGGCTTGAGATGTTGTTACTGATGCTGTACTTCAGACGTGGTCTGTCAAATATAAAAATACCACAGACATGAAAAGAAGAAGGTGCCATTGATATCAGTGAGCTGTTTTCAACCGTGGCTTTTAGAATCCTGCTGTCAGGTGTTTCTTATGTGTCTGCATCATGTTTTCTTTGTTTTGCTGTAGAGTTTTTGTTACATTCAGAAAAGTAAATTAAACTTTGAGGAAATCGTTAAAGAATTGTATTCATTGTTTTATAAATGATCTGGAACATAAAGAAACAGACAAAATGTTGAATCAGGATCCATGACGCCATAATGAGCAGGTGCGTGACAAACATGACAGGAGACAAGCAAAAGGGCAGATAGGGCATCTCACCAACTGAGGCTGTGTCCAAATTCAGAGTCTGTATCCTGCTGAGAGTCCCTCCTACCCAGTATAAGTAGGACGGGTCCTTCAAGAGCGCAAAAACCAGAAGTTGGTGTCTTGTAAGTGTAGACAGTCTACCCTTCCTTCAGTTCCCTCCCTAAGGCCCTGTCCCAATACCAGCACTGCACCCTATGGTCTTCCATGAAGTGCACTTAGCAGAAGGGCATATAAGGGTTCGAAGTGCGTAGTGAACACGTGCGCACAATTAGCAGTATTGGGACAGCGAGCACTACGTGCCACAGCGTTCTTTCTCCATGACAACCAAAATGGCAGTGCCGGTCGCTGTTTGCGCTATTTTCATACTAGAAATGATTTTAAAACTCCAACAAACATTTATTTTGAGGAGAATGAAGCACAGGAACCAAAGGATGTGTATAAGACAGGATAAGTGATTAAACTGTTAGTGTATCATGTCAGAAAACACACGTCAGTATCGTTATTAATTAATTATATTTTTTATCAGATATGTGACACATCTTTCCAACAGAGAATCAATCGATTGTAATTACACATCTAGACAATAAAATAAAATATTGATTATTTGGATTCTACACTTGAGAAAACGTTTTTTTGGTCCGGATGGTTCAGCCATTTCTCCACCTTCTTCTTCTTCTTCTTCCGTCAAAATTCACACGCAGCAATGCATTGTGGGTAATACCCTTCACTGGAGTCTGCACTGATGTGGGCTTCGGCGAAGTGCGGATCAAGTGTTCGAAAGGGGCGGAGCCAAGCGCACGACTCTCCACTATTTGAAGTGCGCAAGGGCGCAAGTGCGGGTATTGGGACAGGGCCTAACACTCTGCGCATGTCCTGTCACCTAGCAACTGTGAGGTTGCTAAGCAAAAGCAGTTAAAATGGAATGTGAACGAGGTGTCCTTCTTCTCAATATTATTCTACAGTTATTTATTAAAATGTTTCCTGTGTTCTGTAAATAGTTTTATTTCTGTATATTATTTAATTTTTGTATCGTAAATATTTCCTACACGTCATTAAATAACTCTAATTATATAAAGTTCATTTTCTTAATAAATGATCTGTTTACTATAAAAAAAGGGAAATAAAAAGTAAACACAATGAATTATTAGAAGTATTTCTTTCAATCAGTTTATTCTGAAAAAGTTTATAACATAACAAAACCAAAAACTTGATGAGCTCTTCATGTGTTTCTTCTCCTCTTCCTCACTGCCTGAGAATAGGATTTATAGATTTATTCTTGTACCTCCACCTCACAGTGGCAGCGGTTTTTGCTCTGGAGCTTGATAAAGTTGTTTTTCTGCTTTTTCATCCCTAAAACATATTTGAAAAAGCTTAAATCACTAAGAAATTACCTGTGTGTAAGGACATACTTACACAGGAGGTACAAATGTACATGCTTTACACTAAAACCAAAGGCCTCATTAGACCACCGCTGTAAGAATTTAATTTTTTACCGCTAGTTTTTTTTAAAAACTTACATCTGAATCCAAACTCCTCTCCCTCTGCGCTATACCGCTCGCTTCTCGTCATTGGTTTAAACTCTCTGCCGAGCTGCCGAAGAGAACTGTGGGATATGTAGAACGTGAAAGGATACACCAGACCCATCCTTAAAATTCGGGGCAAAGAAGGACACATTTGTGGGAAGTATTTGTAGAATCATTGGAATTTTGACACCCTTCGTCGTGGCACTGTGACGTAACATCCTTCAATGTTATTAATGTTCAGTTTTTTTTAACCATTTTCATCACTGGAGGAAAAGTTATTTTTTATATTGTAACTTAAAATGTAACAGAACAAACTCAGACACCTTTATGGTGTTTTACATTTATGAATTGTTCTTTACCTTCTGGAGTTTTGAGTTTAGATTTTCTCTACCTTCAACTCATTACTCACACCTGTCCTGTGTCAGTAATCAGCTCACCTGTTTGTAGTCAGTAATCACTCCTCCCATGATAAATACTCACTCCTCTTCCTCAGGTGTTTCTTTTGAGCTCCGGCTTTACATTTTTATAAGTTTTGTTTTTGTTGCTTTTCCATCCTTTTAGTTTTAGTAGAATTTTATAATCTCCTCATGGTGATTAACTTAAATCAAGTTTGGCACAATCATCTGTTCAGTTGTTACAGATCTTGTTCACACCTAAAAGAAGCTTTTCTTATAATAAAAGGTCACTTTAAAATAAGACTCAAGTTGACTGTTAAACAGAGAAAATGGCTGGAGTGGAAAACAGAAATGAAAAGCACCACTGAGATTCATGGGAAGTTTCCAAATCTGGCTAAAGAACAAATACCCCACTTTAATGGGGATTAGAAAATGTTGGAGCAGAATTAGATGTGTGTTCTTTCAACTCATTAGAATCAGCCCTCTGAAACCCAAAAAGAACCCAGACATGTTCCATGAATCAGATAAAAACTGTCTGATCTAAACTCGGCTCAGACTTCCTGATACAACCGAGCTGAACGTGGACAGATGGACCGTCTAAGACACAAAATCTTCAACTAATTAAATTTATGGGAACAAATAGTTTTTCCTTCTAGAACAAGCTTATTAAAGAACACCATCCACATTCAGCTGTTTTTAGCCTCCAGGGTGACTCGTTAGCAGTTTATTTGAAGCCAGCAGGATTTTCAGTTCAACAGAAACAGAACTTCAATAAAAAAAGATGTTTTGAGATATCGTTGTTTTTAATTTTCAGATTCATTTGAAAGCACAGGAGTTTTTTGACAGGTTGCAGAAGTTTCTGCTGATGTTTGTGAGCTCAAACAGAAATAGTGTCTTTAAAATAAGGTTCTGTTGGAATTAAAGTGCTAAAACTGACAGCTGCTGGAACCAACTGCTGGTTCTGAACAGCAGACGAGTCAAATATAAGCCTTAAAGAAAGAAACTATCATTCAGACAATTTTCTGTGTTGTGTTTGTGTGCTTTCAACCTGGTTCTGCATGAACTACAATATAATAATAATAATAATGATAATAATAATACCATCCCAAATCCATCTGATGTGAAAACAGTTTTTAAGTTCTTAAACTGTATTTATCATAATTTAACTGAAACAAATGAGAGATATTTGATGAAGACCTCGGGAAATGTTTTTATCTCTGGAATAAAAAGGCACAAAATGTCCTGTTTATACACAAACATCCAATTATATGAAGGAAATTCTAGAATCTGTTTGCATTTGTTAATTCTCACATGCACCATGTGGAATTCTGTGTGAGATGTGCAGAGCTGGAATCAGTGGTTGGAGTAGACGTGTGCAGCAGAAACAAAAGGAGAGACGAGATTCGTCTTATTTCTAATGATGACTCATTTCTTTATTTATACAGCATAAACAAGTGGATTTAAAGATTAAAAGCAACTGTTCTCCAGAGAATTGTCTGCTGTAGTCACTCATTTGGGCTTAATATTTTAGATTTGCTGCTGAAGCTATGCAAAGATATTTTTTTGGTTTGCATGGAGTCCCGGAGGAACAATGTGTGGAAAACGACTGGGCTGCAGCTGAATGTGTGATTAAAAGATGTTAATAAACAGGAATAATGTAAAATGTGTGAAACCTGTTACCCAGTTAGTTTTTATATGAAATCAATCAGGTGAAGAAGATCTTTGGTACTTTAGTTTCCTGTTATTAGCAGTTTTTACTTGGGTCAGTGGAAGTTAAAATTAAACTAATTTTAAATTAGAAGATTATCAGACTTTAAATAGTTTTTCTGCTTTCCTCCCTTCACAACTGCTTGATAACCAAAGAAACAGACAGCAGAAAAAAATAAGAAGACATTTATTTAAACTGACAAAATACTAAAAAGTCTTGTTACATGCTGCATTTATGAAATAAGAAGATAACCTTTGTGGTTTGCAGGGGTCATGGATAAAATGAGTCAATAATCACAGGAGACTGTGTGTGTGTGTGTGTGTCTCAGATTTCATGTGATTATAACCTGATTGATTTTTGCATCTCATCAGAGTGGATTAGCTGTAAAAGTGCTGTTACTGGCACGACCCCCCCCCCAAACACCTGATTCAAAGGTTCATCATGTTCAGAGTGAATCCTGATCATATTTATGGATCATTATGGATTATTATAGATGTGAACAAATACACAATAACAGCAACGTTCGTCATGATGAGGCCTGCATGTCGCTCCAAACATCCTTCCAATAACACAACATCCACCTGTGCAGCAAAACAAACTCCTTCAAATAGATAAAGAAGGATCATTTAAACAATTACTGGAGGAAACATCAGCAGGATGTTCTGTATTATGTGGTTTATGTTGGCTACAAGTCTCCTTAAATAAAAGGAAATAAAAGGTGGAGCCATTAAACAACTAAAACAGCTAAATTGATGTTAAACCTGCGAAACAGAATGATGAAAACAGCTGAACAGGAAACTAACAGGGTTAACGGTGTGATGCTGAACTCTCCTTCCAGTCTCACTGTTTAAAGTCCTGCTGATGCTGAACGAGCTGGTTTAAAGTGGACAGCAGGTTCAGGTGTTTGTTTTTATCTTTAGCTTCTCTGAGCTCCAGATAAAGGATTTGTGATGATTCTCAGCTGACGAAGCTAATGTCAGTAAGAAGCTGTCCAAAGCGGTTTCTGTGGCTGGATGATAGCAGAGAATTTAGAAGCTGGTCTAACTTCTTCTTTCAGGTTAAGGAAGTGACACATTAAGATAAGAGGGTTTGTTCTGTGGGAGCTGCTGTTCTAACGGAACGTCTGTCCTGCAGCTCTATTATACAATATATTTAGTTCTTTTTGGGTTCTTCTCTTCTGATTAGTCACAAACTTTATGTTCCAACAGAAAAGCTGGTTGGAAGTAAAAAGATGTTGAATCTAAAACAGAAATAATAGGGTGTCTGTTTAAAACTCTGCTGACAGACACTACAGCTCATCTCACCCAGCGATTGCGACACATTTCTCGGTGTTAATGGTGTCAGAAATCCCATCTCACACAAACATCATTTGTAAGCCACAGCAGCGTATCCTCCCACCTCTTTGCACTGCAACAACTGATGCAACAGTCGCTGCTCAGCAATTCATCTCAGAGAAGATCGTACTTTTACTAAGCATCATTTTCAGATCCAGGCTTTTCCTGCTGCTGCAGCTTTAATAACATCCAGCCGAGTGAAACAGCTTCACTTCGCTCGCAGCCCGAAATCTTTTTACATTATAACCCAAGATTTATTTTATAAATGAAACATGTCTGGAACAATCATGAAGCGGAAGAAACCGAATCTGTAGAAGTAATACAAAAAATAATTCACTCCAACCAAAAAGTAAAATGTTTTAAAAGAACATTTGGCTCATAAAGAAAAAGAAACATATTTCACGGGGATGCTTATTGTTTGTTGCCAGGGTGATATTTAGTTTTCTACACTAAAAAAGGCTTTTAACAGATCAGAAGTTGATTATTGATCCATGTTTGACTAGAACCAGTAACATTTCTGACCTGAGATGTTGGTTTGTGTCACATAATCAGGTTTTCAGGGTGAATTCAGAGTAAATTTCATGTTAGAGCTGCAGGTTTTGGGTGAAATAAAAGACAAAGGAAACAGAAATGACGTCAAACTATAAAAAGTCTGTCAGGTCTTTGAAGTGAAGGATCTGCTGTACAGCATGACGCCTTTGTCAAAAGATATTTGTTCCTCTCAGAGAAGCGAAGCTGCTGCTGAAGGTGAAACGCATCCATAAAAGTTCAGCGTCAGCTTTCAGGTTTATTTAAGTCTGACATACATTGAGACAAAACAACAAGCTGCTTCACCGTTAAAAAGAAATCCACAAACTCGAGAACTCCAGTTTTATAAATATAAGAAGTTCAGCTTATTCTATGTGACACGTTGAGTTTAATGTTTCTTCCCTTTTCACTAAACGGCTCCTTGACTTTCTATGTTTTTTTCTCCAGAAATCGTTTTTTGCTTTAGTAAATATAATTCGGACACTTGCTGTTGCTCTGAGGAGTTAAACATCACAACAGAAGAAAAAAAAAGGAAAGTTTTCAAAATGAAAAACATTTTTTTTTCAGGTTTTATTTGTTACAGCATTTGTTTTTATTTCTTATTCTTGTTAGAAAATAAAAGTCTCTGACAGTTTTCAGTTCAACTTCTTTCTTTATTAGTTTCACACATCAGGACGTGTTGAATGAAATCCAGTCAGAAGAAGGTCCAAACAGTCTTAGTTCATGATTTAAGAATATTTACCGCGTGTTGACATGATTGTGTTGTTTGTTTGTTCTTTGGACTAGTTTATGATTTTAACTGTAAAATAAAACAGCTGTATAAATCCTCCAGTAACACTAATGAATGTGTATTTAGTATTTTGTCCAGAGAACTGCTGTTAATTAAATCCCATTGGTTTAAATGTACTTCTTCACAGTATGAGGTATATCTTGGAATATTCAAACTGTGTAAAATACATTAAAATGATTCCATGCTGATTTGATGGTGGAGAATACCTTTTTTTTTATGATTTCCCATAATGCACTAAACAGGATCAGTGTTTATTTCCCCCTGAGCATTTTTCAATGAACCAGCTAACAGACTGTGTCAGACTGTGGGAGGAAACCCAACCCAATTCATTTGCATTTATTTTCCAAGTGTCTCATTTTCCACATGTTTGATAATTGGATTTGATAAGAGATTCATCTTTGTGCCTCTGCTTCCTTATAGCTCCTAGAATTTCTTCATGATGCAGATCGGTACTCCTCCCAGCTTTGGCTGTTACGATCGTTAGAAAGCCACTGAAACTTTTGTTCATAATTAATATCTAATTAATTCATTCAAATCCACATTATTATCCGCAGGCATGTGATAAAAAGATACCAGAGAGATTCTTTTTAGTCAGGATTTTCTAAGAACACCCTTTGGCAATGAAAGTGTCCATTTGAATGTGGGTTTAAATTGGTTTTAAACTGGTGGAGTCAGCAGGGCTTCTGTCTCGCTGACATCATCAGAAACACACAGACTAATGAGATCCAACCTACCTGCTGGCTTCACACGGTTCAGGCTGGAGATTCATACAGAACTACATGTATTTTATATACACTGTGTCATTGATTTGTAACCTCATCTATTTTATAATTACAAGTTATTTGAGTCATGATTGGTTGAACTTTAAGGGTCAGACTTCCTGCGTCTTTCCTGCTTCCTGTTTCACCTGCAGCTTGATGTCAGAACACATTTATCACACCTGCTGGGTGGGAACAGAATCTCAGGTAGGACTCAGCATCATTGGGTTTAATGTTAAGAATGAAAGAACAAAGTTTTGCTGATGTTTCAGTGTTAGAACTCGATTCTTAACATCTCGTCTCCGTATCATTCATCACAACTATCATTTTGAAAAATGGCAGAAATGGGTTTTCTAGCAGCTTCCAACCTGTAGTGAAACGTTTCAGCTTGAACTCCAAAGTCAAACATCTGTCTCCAGGGACTCGTCTTGTTCGTGGTTTTTCTCTTGTCCTCATCCCTCCCTCTGCATCCCTTTCTTTTTTCTGATCTTTGTGCTGCCATTTTTCTTGTTGTGAGCCAGTCAAGGTGGAGCAAAGGTCACAAAACAACTGGAGAGTGGTGGGAGAGCAATAATGACTGCTCATGCTGCTGTTCCCTGGAGACATACTGTATAAACCTATTAGAAACAGCTGTTACTGCCCTTTGCTCCCTTTTCCTCCAGAGAAACACACATGGAATCACAATTAAACCCTCACGTTTCCTCCTTTAAGGACATGGACATGTCTAATGTTCTAGTATCTGTGTGAATATTTCATGTATCCCTCTCATGGAACGAAGCTGATGGGGAAACAATGTAGTTATAGTGAACACTGACTGAGATGTTTCCCAGTTAATTAAAACCCTGCTAATGAACTTAAAATTAACTCTGTAATCCAGTCATATTAGTCTTAAAACAAGGTCTAAACACTGGCGTGGGAAATTCAATAGAGAGAACACAATGATATGAATGTGTCAGAAAACTGTCTCGAACCTGCGAAGCTGCTTGAGAAAAACACAGAAATGTACCAATTATCCTGCATTAGTGTTTAAGCTCATCACTGTGTTCCATAAGTCTTTTTATAGCTTATTGATCTGTTCATACAAAGAACATAATCAGGTTTCAACACTCGATTTTCCATCCTTTCATTAGAAAACACCACAAACATCTATTATGTGATGCTTGTTTAATGTTTGTTTGTAGCAGTGAGCTCAAAGTAAGTCTCTTTTATTTATTCAGACAACTCTCCCATTACAGCTTCCCACTTCAGTGTGACATAAATCATAAAAAAGGAACAAAACGTGGTTTGTTTAACAAGCACCATGATGAGGACACTCACATATTTATTAAATAGAAGAACCTGAAGTGGATGTGATGCAGCTCACTGGTCCGAGGAACATCTACGTTCAACTTTTATTTCATTATTCAATTATTCCTTTTTGTCAGTCTGTTTCCACCAAACCTTTGAGTTATTGGGTTAGTTACGATGGTTTTCTAGCCCCGTTTGTGTTTTTCTCTGGATATGAAATAATTTTTTAACAAATACAAGATAAGTTTTTTATTTTATCCTGAAGAAATGTTTGTTTTTGTCAGGTCTCAGCAGCTGGTGACTGGTGTGTTTTGTGTTTTGGATCTAACTGTGTCATTCCAGGGTGTGGCAGAGCAGCTGTTGAGACTCCAGCTGATCAGGTGCAGGTGTGGCTCATCACCCAGCCCCGCCCGGGCTGGGATAAATACTGTGGAGGAACCAGAGACAGACGCCAGTTTGTTCCACTCTCTACGTGGTAACATTAGGCCCTATTATACTGCTTGTGATTGTTAGTTGTTAACTTACTTACCTCGTCCTTCTCCTCACCTTCTCCCGTCCCTCCTTGCCTTGCCTCTACCTCCTGCACTGGCCGTCTGCAGTGCCGTCCAGAGGGCCCAGTTCCAGTCCCCGACATGCGTCTCCACGTCCGTTCCCGCTCCTGGTTGTCTGTCTCTCCTCCCGGATCCTCCTACACCTGCCCTGGTCCTCATTTTGGCTCTGTCCACCCACTACCTGCACACAAACCGTTCTCTCGTCTCTGGATTTCTATCATCATCATCACCACCACCACTGCTGCTTCCTCAGTCCTCCTCCACACTTCACCCCGTCACCATCAACCGTAAGTCTGTGAGCACATTCCCTGCACACTGTAGGGACACTGTACTGGTCTCATCAACCCAGAAACCGCTTCACTAACCTGTGTCTCCTCCACCGCTAGTGCTCCTCCTGAGGTCCGCCTGGATCCTGTTCCAGTGTTCCTGCTTGCATATTCATATTCATTGTCATTCTTGAATTACCCTTGTTATCACTACACTGTAAATAAATATTCACTTTACCTCCGAATCTGTGTTGGTCTGAAGTCTGGGTACTTTTGGAGTTCACTACAACCCAAACATGAGTTTCATCATCAGCCTTTTTAAACCCCAGAAGATCTCAGTTTTTATCTTAGATTACACTCACCTTATTAAAGCTGAAAATTGTATTTGATCTTCAGAAGCGACAGATTTACATTTTATAGAATATTAATATTCCAAAGTTTGTTCCAAGTGAATAAAATGAAAGTTTCCCTGAACATTTATCCAGCGCAGAATGAACTTTAAATGAGTTTCCTTGGCAACTATTTGCATCTCATTTCTCTAAACTTATTAAAAATCTCCCAAATAAACACAAAGATGAGGTTTTTCTCTAAATGTTGAGCTTCATGGTGGATGGAAATAACACCAATGTTATAACACATGAGAGGCTTTTCTATGGTGATTGCTGTAAAACTTTAAAAAGTATTTTCTAAAGTCAAGATATAAACAAGAAAAATGGAGGTTTTGGGTGAAATGATGATGCTGCTGTGGACTTTGTGCCCCAGATTCATAAAGACAGAGGAGCAATTAATGTGCAAGTCTTTAGTGACTTTCATACTCATAAAGGTCGTATCAGTTTCCCCTGCAGCCTCTTATTAAGAATTCACAGTGCATGTTTGTGAAAGGGGCTGGATTAAATTCATCCTGTACACACACACTGGTGACTCACAAGCAGTTATCTATAGAACCTGACCGTTAAATATTCACTGCATTGATTGGTTTGGCTGCATCGGACCCCTGCTGGGAACAAAGCTGCAGGTTTTAGGATCAGAATAAATGAGGAGTGACTTCAGGATTATGGATTTAGTTATTAATTTAGTCCAAATGCAGGAATATTACAGATGCAATGTGTGTGCGTGTGTGTGTGTGCGCAGGATTGAGACTCAGAGGACAGTATATGCTCAGTCATGGATTAACTGCTAGAGAAGCTAAATTAATTTTAGAGACTTACAGGCATAAATTGGACTAACAGGAAGTCACTTTAAATTCATCGGAGGAGTGAAACCAGTCGGGAACTTTTTGTACCGTTTATCTCAAAAAGAATGTATTAATTTGTTTGATGGACCTGAACATCTTCTCAAACTGCATGAAGCTGTGAGGGACGATGACTCCTGAAGTCTGAGTTCCCTGATTCTTCAGTATCTGATGCTTATTGTGAATTATTGGGACCTAGATTTCCCAAGATGCTCCTGTGTTTCTCACATCAACACCTGAGATTTTACCTTATTAAATTATACGGTAGTTTCAAGTTTCATCCTTGGGAAATGATTGTGATATTGAGTGTAGATGTTGGATCCTTCAGTGTGTAATGAACCTCAGGAGCTTCTGATCATCAGGACAATTAATAGTAGAAAAGGACAAATTAGCCAAGAAAAAATGGGATTTTGATGATTTAGTTGTTTATACAGAAGACAATTAAGCTGGTAACGAGTCTCATTCCACTGACTCCTCTCCATGTTTCCATAATCATCTGTATTCACATAATTTCTAAATATCTCTGCTTGTTGTTGTAACTGGGGTTCAGATTAAATCTTAATATTGTTCTAGACTGATGTCGTCTTCTGTTCTCTGTGTGTGTTTCCTCGTCACCCCCTGTGTGTGGCTTCGGGGTTTTATAAGTAGGTAATGATGTCTTCAATAACATGCAGATTGGTATCAAGTAGAGAGGAGTTCAACTGATCTGAAACAGTTTGACAATGCACATGATGTTCCCTCATTTGGCCACAGGGGGCACTGTTGATCTTCACAATCATATGTATGTATGTATGAGTGTATGTCATCCTCACACTCCTCACACTGACCGAGCCTCTCCTCCTGCAATGCCAGGAATTAATGATTTCACCCTCTGTACTGTTCTCCGTCTTGCTCAGAGGAACACACACACACACACACACACACACACACACACACACACACACACACACACACACACACACACACACACACACACACACACACACACACACACACACACACACACACACACACACACACACACACACGCGCACACGCACACACATACACAGGTGTGGATGTTGGGATTTTCAGCGTGTTAATATCACATGACATCATCACATTTTTGTCATCTTGAACATCTGTATTCACAAAGTGGCTCCCTGTAAGTCACCTGACCATATTTTTATACCTATCAGTCAAAGCTGTGGGTTTATCAGGTGAAACGCTGCCAATGTTTGATAATTTAATGATAAAACTAATATATTCACACCAGGTTTCCTCTGGTGTTTACATTAGTCTTAGGGTCAATCTGATTTATCTTGTTCTGCATCTTGAGCTGGATTTAGTTACTTGTATTTATTCTAAGAAGCATTTAGGAATAAAATGTTCTCACACGAAGAGGCGGACGGATGAGTTTTAGTTTGCTGTTTGAAACAACAACCAACATGTAAACAGATGCAAAGCAGCTGCAGCATCACTGGAGGAGGTTTAATTCTGATTAATCATGAAGCTTCACAGATATGCAAATAAAAACCATGAAAAGTAGAGAAAGAAGTTTAAAATGACTGTACATTTTCATCTGCTCACAGCAAACCAATCACACACTGAAGTAGCTGTAGAAATACTTGGATGTGATTGGAGCTGGTGGAGGAGGGAGTCTGAGGCTGATAAGCCCTTTGAATGGAGGAAAACACACTGACTTACTATTATTTCTTCCATTCTTCAGGGAAAAACTTTGATTTGTTGCAATCAGATGTGACAAAGTGTGAAAGAAAAGTACAGAAATTCACTCGTGTTAATCTACACAATAAAGAAAAGTTCTATTTTACTTGAAGCTGTTTGAAGTTGTGGAGCATAAGTGTCTTCTTCCTAAAATGACAGTGGATTGTTTGGACATGCAGAACCTCCAGGATGCTTCAGAGTCTGTGACAAGGAAGATCAAAATGATGTTTCACATGACAATTACAAAAGATTTTAATCGTAACATTCACTTTTTCTGATCCTCACTAAAATAAACAGCTAAAAAATATGAAAGTAACGATTTTTAATGTTTACATATACTAATGATCAATTTTACTTCCTACCACTATCATTTAAAGCAGTACAAAATAACTTTAACAACTTTAGGTTACAGTTATAAAACTTGTCTAAGTGAATACTCACTGAAAAACATGTCCAGCTTCATATTAGACACTCTGGACGTCTCTCGTCCTCCTATATTACACTTAATAACTTCAGTAATTCAGGTCTCTGCAGGAAGTGGTGTTCTGGTGATTTATGCTGCCCTGATGAAAAATGCCTCCATAGTACGAATTAACAACTTATTTCATAACGAGATGTCATTAGAAGTTTATACAGTATTCTTGTTTATCTTGTTTATCTACCTTTGTTTGTCTCAAAGTAAAACCCTTTTTGTCCCGCAGCGATCTGGAGAAGGCTGTTCATGCCTTTATCAGCTCGAGGCTTGACTACTGTAACGCCCTATATTTTGGAATTAATAGAACATTACTAAAATGCCTACAACTTGTCCAAAAACACTGCAGCTCGTCTGTTGACAAATACCCAGAAGCACGACCACATCACTCCAGTTCTGTATTCCCTGCATTGGCTTCCAGTTTAAACTTTTAACATTTGTTTTTACTGCATTTTATGGTCTCGCTCCATCTTATCTGTGTGAGATTTTATGCTTTTACCTATCCAGCAGATCTTTGCGCTCCACCGGTCAACACCTGTTGGTGGTTCCTCAAACAAGCTCTAAAACTTGGGGTGAGCGCTCTTTTGGGGTTGCTGGCCCAAGGCTCTGGAATGCCCTACCTGAACATCTTCAAATCACCGACTTGGCCCGTTTTAAATCTGAACTAAAAACCCATCTGTTTCGTGCAGCATTTGGTAATTAAAGGCTGCTTATCCCTCGTCCCTCTTCTTTAATAGCTGTCAAATTACCAGAGAAAATGGTTAAAGACTTGATTAAAATTAGTAAAGGCAGTAAAATTTGGTTGAAGATGTTGAAATTTGAGTCCAGAATTAGAAGGAGGTTGTCTTGAAAGTTCAGCGAGGGACAGAAAATCACTCCAGAAAAAGTGATACTTGTCCACTTTGGAGGTGAAATGGAAAAATGTAATGTGCTGCGAGATGAATCACTGCTGTCAGACAGAGCAATAACTGACAAATTACTTTTCGTGGAATGAGTCCACACTCATAGAGAAAAAGTAGAAAGTCGTCACAGCAGCCGATTACATTTTTAACAAATCCATTGGAAGGTGTGAAACTCGTGAGTAAAGCCATCGTTTAAAACCTGGATTTAATCCTTCAGTTCAGTTTGTTCTTTAAAAGAAATTAAAATATCTGAAAAGGGTTTGATTCTTTAGCTCTAACACACTTTGACCTGTAAATCTGTAAAGAATTTATCAACGTCTCTGTGTAGATAACGTCAAGGTTCAGATGTTTTAAACTTCTGCTCCTCTTTAACCTTCATCAGCAGAAATATTCAGTTATTTACAGAGAGAAAGGTGAGAGTTGGACTCTGTTTGGAGTGACAGGTGGAGTTGAAGTCAAAGCCTGATCCAGCTGCTGAACTCTGAAAGAAAAGATTGTTTGTATTTAGACTAAAATGGTAAATTATGCACGTAAAATTACGTTAAATTAGATGATCACATTAGAGTCAGAGAAATGAAAAGCATCAAAAAACATTAATTTGTATTTGTGATGCGTCTTTGAATTGAGTGAGATTAAAACGAAACAGCAAATCACTGGATTATATTTACACACACAGCTTCGTTAATTAACGTGAATCTGAACAAAATCCCAAATGTCTGCAAATAAATGTGACTCTGTGATTCTACATGGAAGCCCGGCGTCACACCCAGTCTGTTTTATTGTGACGGGAAAGCAGGAAATGAGCAGGTTGCAGACAGGAAACAGACCCAAGAGACAGAGAGTCAAATCTCCCCTCAGGCTCCTCAGACTGCCGAGTTCTTCTACACGTTGTCCGTCTTCTAAATGACGACAATAAAAACCTCCACCAAGGAAACACTATTGATTTTTCACTGGAAGGGCAAAATCACACACCTGATGACATTATTTACCACCAAAAAGGTGGAAATAACAATAAAAAATCCAGATTTATCTTTATATAATATAAAAACAAACGGCTCAAGAGGATGTCTGGGAAAAATAAAAGCATGATTATACTGGAGTTGACTGCAGAACTCGTGTTCAACAAATTCAGCCTAAATATGCTTTAAAGTAAAATTATATTTGTCAGTTTTTTCATCTTGTGGTATAAAAATCTCTGATATTCGAGGCTTCATCAGTAAAAATGTCAACGTGCCACAGAGACACACGTCCTCTTCACGTGCACGTCCCTGTTTCAGAAATAAAACTGTGAGTTGTGATTGATATTAAAAAATCATTATAATTTGTGTTATTTCTTGTTATAATCAGAGCAAATAATCACATTTTACCAGAAGCTGTTAACTGAACATCATTTATAACAATCACCACAAATACTCGCTCACAGGCTCATGAAACAATAGAAAATAAATACATTTTATATCTCGTCTTTAATTTGCTGCTGAGCTAAATTGTTAAAACCAACAACCCACATTTTTTAAATTTACTGATAGAATTAAATGAGATTTTCATTGATAACTTTATAAAGTGACGTTTCTTTTAACCTACTGAAACAAATGAAGGTGTTAATGTTGTTGCACGACCTCATCATAAATCCATCAGTCCAACAATTAAATCCTCATCGTTTTATTAGCAGATTATTTTAGTTTTTATGTTATTTTCACTTGTAAAAAAGACCAGAAACTAAAACCATAAATGGGATTAAGATCATGTTTGTTAAGACGTGACACACGTGTTATTATAACTACAGTCGAACATGAAACCTGCACGTCACCAATCAGACTGTTTTATTCCAGCGTGACTAATTCAGGAGTGTTTGCTCACCTTGTTTACTTTCCAGAGTGAAGCGTTCATCGGAAACGCTCTGAGGAGGGAAACTCTTCAGTGTTTGTACATAATCAGACTCATTTCTTGGTGATGATTTAATTAAAGACGTCGTTATTGACCGTCCGGCAGTTCGTGTTGTGTAACTGAAACTTTAAATGACAGTTAATCATCTTCTCTATCATTCAGCTGCCGTCTGTTTATATAATAGTGATTTATTATTAAAGACTTTGAGGTTTTTATAAATTCAACAAGGTGGATGTTCACTGAGTTTTGGTTTCCTGTGGAGAAATGATGAATTCTGGATTAAAAACATTGTAGAAATAAAATTATGTTCAGCTCTCCTCCATCAGACTGTCGTAATGATCTCAGAGTGTTTGGCCAAGATTCATTTACTCTCATTGTTTCTTAATAACAGATCACACGTGTTACATGTGCATGTTCTCCTCACAGTATAGTTTACATTCATCTCAGCTGGATACTCCATCGTACGCAGCTGTAAAACACTCACATGTTAGAATGTGCTGAAAAACGATTCGTACAAAGAATTAATATTTCTGAAGTCTTTTAATTTTCCCTGTAAATATGAGGATTTTTAAAAAGACCTCACTATAACTCCCAGGTCTCAGAAACAAGAGGATTTTTCATCCATTTATTAAAATGACCTGACTCCAATGTTTGAACAGGATTTTCTGTGCACTTGGATTAACATATCAACAACTGAGTTATTAATGGACACATTCAATAAATGTAATAATGTGTTTGTGTGGAAGATGCTTTTTTCATTATATCTGTTCAGTTTATGCATAAAGAAACCCCGGAGGCAGAAAATTCAATTAACCCACATTATAGAGGCTAATATGAGAAGTTATACATATTGCTATGCATCAATACATGCAGACAGAATGCATAAACACACACAGTTCTGTAACTGAATGCACAGCAAGACATTAACAATCCCACTGCGAGGGGCTGAAAGCAACATGTTGATCTGCACCCATAGAAAGCCAATAAACACGAGGAGTTTCACAGCGTAGGATGGAGAGCTGCTGTAAAACGTATCTGCAGCAGAAACTAGTTTTATGTGCTCAAACTGTTTCATTATACAGGTCTCACAGTAACCCAGCTGTGTACAGATTCTATGGAGGGATTTATCTTTAGAAAAGTGCTGATATTTCCTCTAATACTGCCCACAGCATCAGCAGCATCAGACAGAGGGGAGATAAACACCAACATGCACTCAGATGATGACGTGACCTGATACAATATTGAAGCTCTTGGCAAAGACTTTATTGCTCAGGGAATTTATCCCAAATCCAGATTGAGTTGTACTCACATAAAGATTGATATCCAGTGTTCGGAGTAAGACCAAGCAGACCTGTATTATTAGAAAAAACACTGATGGTGGTCTTTGAGGGGACAACAAGGACAGATAACGTCCATTTCTTTCTGTTTCTTAAAAAACTTCTACTGGATTAACTTTTATGACGTTCACAGTATGTGACTTTATCTCGCATGCAGTCATCTTCAGGTCATTATAGATTTAACGAATTAAACACAGCTGCATTTCACCTCAGAATTACTGGATCTGTTCCTCCCTAATGCATAAAATAACAAAAAATAATCAAAAATAAATAAGATTTATACTCTAAGTCTCTGAAATCATTATTTCCTTCAACGTATAAACTGAAGTTTATGAGTTTGTTTAGTTCACGCAGTTATAAGATCTTTTTAGAAGATATTTACATTTTCAAAAACATAAATCTGAATATAAATGTTGCTCATTTTTTATTAAATATTTATCTGCAGTGTACTGTAACTCCTACCAGCTTTCAGTTTGAGAGACTAATAAAGTATATAATAACACAAAAGTAATTAAGTTCTATTTCTATGCTGCAAATACACGTAAGTAATAATATATCAGGTTAAATGAGAGTATATTATTATTAGTATGCATCGTGCAGGAAGCATGAGTACAGGCTGCTGGAGCTGCAGCTAAATACATACAGCATGACATTAATAATCACAACACAGAAGCCATTTTTATTGTAAAACATACAGCCAGAACATGTAAAAATGAGATTATACAGTGTTTTATAGAAGGAGGGTCTCTAAGTGCATCTACATCATAACGTGTCTTTTATGTGTTCCAGTTCATTCCACACTGGTGAAGACTGGTGCTGATGCTGTTTTTCATCTTCTCAGCACCAGCATCAGTAAGGAGGTGGTTGGAGAAATGCAAAGAGATCATGTGTATCATAACAGGTCTGAGCTTCCTGTTCCTGCCATGATTTTTATCCCACAGTCCAAAGGCATCAACGCTTACTGTGTGATTGTAAACAGCCTCAGTGACTGACGACATGTCTGCGGTGTTCCTGCAGCCAGATAACAAAACGGCAACCCTTCATAATCACCACTGACAGGTGGAGTAGGTCAGCTGTCCTCGTGGACTGAACACGCATATGCGCATGCACGCACGCATGCACGCATGCACGCATGCACACACATCTGCAACAAAACAGTCAGATGTGTTTATCTTCTCTAAATCATGTGAGAAATAATCCATAAGATCAACCGGATCTGTTGCTGATTCAAACACTCATGATGAGCATAAACGTTCTTTTTTCATACCATGACCGGTTTCTGTAGCAAAACCAGTTCCTGACAGGTGGTTTACCTTTTCATCAGCTGATCAGAGGACGTCCCATTAAAACACCAAGAGATCATTTATACAGTCGTTCTTACAAGGAAACTGTGTTTTCTAACTGAAATGAGAAAGTGCTGTTGGCTAAACCAATTAAACCATAAAATAAATGAGTTAGCAAAATTAAAGTAAAAACTCATAACAGACATGAAAACTATTGGAGACCAACACATCTGTAAGTTCTATTCCTTCAGAGTGTTTCACTGAGCAACTATTCAAAAAGTGAGTGACAAGCTTCATTTGTTGTTTTGTTGTTTTGTGTAACTGCATGTTTCACACATTAAAATCTTTTTGTTCTTACAGGAGACTGAACGCAGCAGCTGTCATTCAGTCTCAAGTGAAACACATCAGTCTCTGCATTTGAGTCTGAAATTCTTCACAAACAATCAAAGTTTTAACATTATTTTTTATAGATCCGTAGAGATTACAGTAACCTGACAGGTGACTGGTTTGGTTTCTATATGGTGTTTCATTCATAAGGTTCATCAGATTCTGTTGTTTTATCATAGACGAGCTAAGAGAGGAAGGATTGTCCTCGAGTGAACTACCAACTCGTCTGTTATCAGTCACACTTTTGTAAACTTCTTGCAGAGAGGTGCAAAAAAATCACATAAGAAAAACAAGAAATGCAGTAAATTCACAATCGAGCCGAAGCGTCAAAGCGCAGCTTGAGTTTTTCTTTCTTTGTGTTTTCTTTTCTGTTACTTCCCCTCTGTCTGTTTCCATCTCACCTTCTCTCCTCCGTTTGGATCAGACAGTCCTCCTCCCCACCCAATCCCTCTATAATTCTTATTCTTATCTACTCCTCGGCTCGAAAGTGGGAGCTTCTTTTACTTGTGCGCTCCTGGTCTCCATGGGGAGGAGGAGACAAAGAAAACATTTTAAAAACTAAAATTACATGCAGAGAGGCAGGCAGGTGGAGACGGAGAGGTGGGAAACACTTTAAAATGAAAGAAAGCAGCAAAAAGAAAATCTGATGGAAAGAAACAGATTAAAAAACACTAATTACACTAAAGTTGTTCACGAATCCTGTCAGTGTTCCATCCACGTCTATAAGACAGGAGGAAATGAGCTTTTTAAAGAAACTAGATGCACGCATGCACTCATGCACACACACACACATGCACATGCATGCACACATGCACGCACACTTGCTGGCAGACACATAAAGTGAGTTTCCCCCTCCAGACGCTGTCATACAGAGACTCCTCATTAAAAGATTTCATTAGGTTTCAATCAAACCGTAAGTAGGACAGCTACACTGTTACAGAGTGAACATTTATCTGACTGCAGGAGACATGATATAATCACTGAATCAGTTTGTGTGCGTGACATTATTACAGTACTATGTGACTGAGATATGACTCAGAGAGATTTCAGTCAGTGTTTTTTAAAAAAAAATTTTTCATTGAGTTTTCTGTTAACTTTGTACTTAAAGACCAGATCCAGAGTGATCTGACACCTGGGAGACCTGGAGAGAACCCCTGGAGACCCCAGCCGACCTCTACAGGAACCAGATGATGATGACAAATCGAATGTGATGCTGTTTACATCCACAGGCAAATTAATAAACTGACAGATTGGAAACTGGATTAATTTAATTTGTGACACTGCAAGACGGAAGCAAACGAACTTGAATGTTAATCGAGGAAGAGACGGATTGAACATCTTCCATCGTCACCTTGGAAAACCTCATGTTCAGTCTGAACACAGTAAATGTTGTAAACATCCAGGTTTCAGGAAAATAAAACAGCAGCAATCAGGATAAAAACCACAAACTGAAAACAGAAATGAATAAGAACACATTTTACCATTTAAAATGAAAAGAAAACAAAAAAAAAAATCCATAAAACTACAGCTAATTAATGAAAATCAAAGAGAAAACGAGTTGGTTGATCCCAGAGTTTATAGTTAAACTCAGATTACAGATTATTGTTATAATTAAATAACCACAACCCATTAGTAATGAAGAAAACTACATCTCAACAACACAACTACAGATAGTGATTAACAGTTTGAGTCCTGAGGAGAGGCATCTGCACACACCTGCACACACCTGCACACACCTGCACACACCGCCTCCCCAAAACTCTGGCACCATACAGAAACTGGTCCTCTGGTTCACAACCTGAACAATCTGCTGAATGTCCATCAAACACAAGAACTGATCCTTCATCTTATCTAGCTGCTTGTCTCCAGGGTCAGAGGCGGGGTTACACCTGGACAGGTCACCTGTCCATCACAGGGTCACATAAACAACCACTCACAGCCTCTGAACAGATCATTGCACCTACAAATATAAATAGATCTGTTTCTGTTTGTCTTCAGTGACATCACGCATGTTGTGATCGTACCATGAGGAACACTAATGATTGTACCTCATATAGCAACAACACAGTTTTTCTTATTCTAATGTTGTGAGCTCTGAACACCTGGAAGGTCTGAATGTTTCTCCTCAAGTTCTTTGCTGCTTTTTTGAGCTCAGAGACGAAAGCACATAAATAACCCACAGAGATGCAGAAACTCTGAGGTAATGCAAGGTGACAGTATTTGGATGGAAAAACATGACCAAACTACATTATTGCTAAAGAGAGGAGGACAGGGAGGTTTGGGATAACAGAGTAGGAGGAAAGGAGAGGAAGATAATAATCATAGAGGAGGAAAAAGAACAGCTGAAAGTCCAAGAGAGAAGAAGAAGAAAAGAACAAAAGCTGAAGGAGAGAGAGGAATGAGACGAGGTGAGAATAAAGACAGGAAGGATTAGAAGAAAAGACTGAAGCACAAAGAGTGAAAAGATAATATAAAAACAGAAAAAATAAGAAATAATAATTAAAATAAAGTTAAAGAGAAAATAGTAAGAAAGTTTAAATTAATATTTAAAACACATAATAAAGCTAAAAATGAGGAATGAGAATGAACATCTTTGCAGGATCTCTGCAGGTCGCTGTTTCATGCTGGAAGTGATTGAATTTCACAGTTTTACAAGATTCATGTTGCTAATGTTGATTCAGGTGTTTAGTTTCATTCAAATCAGCGATCAATGCAGGAATGCACCTGTAGAGGTGTGTGTGTGTGTATCCTGTTTTTTACCACAAAAGATCAAAGAGAAACAAATCGCATTGATTATTACTGGCCAATTCACAAATACTGCTAAATATTACTTCACACACACACCCACACCCACACACACTCCGTGTGTGTATAACATCTCGTGTCTGGTGGTATTTCAGGGTATTTCTCAAGACTGTAAAAGACGACGAGCTTATTTCCACCTGAGGCCTCTGCTGCATTTTGATTCAGCACCTTTGAACCGCTCTGTCTCAAAACTGACATGAAACATCGAGTGAAACGTCAAATGCCCCGCTAACACTTGTCGCTCTGATGCCGTCCAGGCAGTCAGGAAGTCTCTGATGTGATGTGAAAGAAGACCGCAGGGTCCCGCCGTCCTGCGATGGAAGAGTCTCACTTGTTTGCTGTGATCTGAGGCTCAATGACCACGAGGACTCCAAGAAAACATCTGCAGATTCTTAAAGGTCCAACACGTGTTTTAAAATGAAACGTTAGATACTTCGATGTAACAAACAGACCAGACAAACGTGTCTCCACCCAGATCTGAATGACACAAATACCAGCTGTTCAGGTGAATCACTGGTGGCAAAAATAATCTGATAAAGTCTAAAAAATAAGACTAAAACCTTTGGCCAGTATTAAACTGTCTGAGAGGGAAGATCGTTCAGAATGTGCACTTTTCATTTCTAACCCTCATGTGTCACTTCTGATGTATCTGAACAAAGCTGTAATAACCCAGCTTAATTAAACTGGTATATTTCTTCCCAGTGAATGTCAGACTGTCACAAACCTTTTATAGTTTCCTGCCTGAGCTCAGAAAATCCAATCCAAGTGTCGAATATCGTTTGTTTAAAGTGATTTTAGTGTGACGAGGAAACGTGACTGAAAACGTGTTTGTCAACGTGCCCCGATAATCTCAAGAGGAATTTAATAATATCATACAGAGAGGTTTTTAAAAAGGATAAAAGGGTTGTGAATATAAAGAAGGATCTACATGAGACTGGAAAGCTCCATATTATCAGTTCTTAGTTATTAAAAAGGTCCAGTTCCTTTTCTGTAGAGACCCGAGTGATGTTCAGTCTTCTGGTTCTCTTCAGGGTTAGGTTCATAGACAAGTTTCTGATAAATAAAGTCAGAGTTGAGCTCCATGTTTGATGTTATTCTTTTCATTTGATCTCTTCACTCTAAATAACCTTTTATTATGTTTATTTCTCTAATAAACTCCACCAACTCTCAGGTTTACAGATGCAAAGATGAAAATACAATTAAAAGCTGTAATATTCATGGGATTAGGGATTAGAGAAGAGCTGAACCTGGACAGGAAAACACAAACTAGGCATATGTAAATAAGTTCTTTAAAGTTGCATTTTAAAGACTTTATTTCAGTCAGAGGTTCTGGGCGGATCATTAACCCAACAGACCTGATCGTCACCATCCTGATAAAACTTAATATGTTCCTGTTTTATTTCAGGTTCAGGGCACGAACCTAACAGACAAGATACTCACAGCATGTTAAGCAAAATTTACTGCTGATGTCAACAAACTTTTGGAACAGTTACTTTTAAAATGTACTTGGTTTTGGCCTTGAATCATGCAGCTCAGGCTAAAATAGCAGCCCGTTCCCAGTGGGATTAAGGAAGGGCAGATGATAAGTGAAGTGGTGCAGCGTGTTGGCATTCACACAGGAAGGTGTGACTGACGAGACTCGAGTGGGATCACAAACGACCTGGGACTTAAAAAGAGTCCTGATAAATCTGTTTTATTCCACCGTCCAGTAATTTATCTGCTCAATGTCTCAATATCAGGTTCAAAAAGAAATCTGAGGTTTGTTTTATCATGAAACTTTGATTTATTCTGAATTTGATTTAAAATGAAACTAGCGGTTTGTCTGTTTTATAAAACAGGAAGAAGAAACGTTGAACATCTGTTTACAGAAAAGAAAAAGACCCGTTTTTATGTTTCCCTCAAACATATAAATTAATACATTTTCAGATTCTTTGGGAAGTTTCATAAACTACAATAAGATTATTTACAACAACTGTTTGTAGAATTAGTCAAGTTCGATTAGAAATAGTCAAGAACATGTAATTTTAACATTTAGTGAGGAACTGAAAGCTTGTGTATACTTGAGGTATTTGGACAAATCCAAATGATTTCATGTTTTTTTTAAGTCCTTACGAGTGAAACTAAACAATTAATTATGATTAAAACAGTATTTCCTATTCAGAAAATAACACAAATTCCCTCATTAAACTTTCTGCTCTGAGATCTGATGGTTTCATATTTTAAAGGGTAAAAGCGAGAAGTCTTTTTAAATGTAAAAGTTGCTTTTAGTGATTCTTTTATTCAATGATTTCATGGTGAAAAAATCAGTAAAACATCAGATTTAACTTCATATACACAGATTAAATTAAGGATTTCTCACTTGTTAATTGGTGGAATTATATCAGGTGCATCATTTCAGATTAAAACAAAAACAAAAAACCAGGAAGTTGGAGGGTTGTTGTTTGTTAGTTGAAAACTGAGAGAAAATAAAAAATAATAACCTGAAAAACAGAAACATTCTCATCATTTAGTCAACATCATCCGTTACGTGTGATTGACAGCTCTCTCTCTCTCCTCTCCACTCCACCCTCCCATCATTCATCTTTCAGCTCCGTCTTTGGAGCGCATCATTCTGCTGATATTCTGACCTTTCAAACAGCTGCATGCATGCACGCACGCACACGCATGCGCGCGCACGCACACGCACGCGCGCGCGCGCACACACACACACACACACACACACACACACACACACACACACACACACACTCAGCCTGTGGCATGGTATTATCTCTCTGGCATTGCAGGAGCAGCTTTGCGTGTTCTGTTGACCTTTTGAGCTCTAAAAGCTTAACACACACAAACAGTCTTGTTGTTTCAGCCGCTCGATCCGTCCCGCTCACACCGACACGACAACACTACACAATACACAACCATCCACACAATATAACACATGCCACTTCCTGAGGATATCTGGGCTGTCCAAAACATCTGCCTCTTTAATTCACCTCTAATTTAACAACTTCACCAATACTTAAATAACTTTAATTACTTCTAAATCTGTTCAGTTAAATTGATCAAATTGAGTTAAATTATCAGAAAACACCACAAAGTGAACTATAAGTAACACATGACGTCATCCAGCAGTGAGCAGATATAATCTGTATTCCTAACAGATCTCAGAGGAAATAAATGACGATATCAACAATGTCATTTTTATTTCCAACTTTATTCTAGTTTTATATATAATTATTACAATTTAATTTCTAATGATTTCACCTGATAACATGTGGGTCAGTTTAATGTTTTGATGTTTTTGTTTGTGGTTATTTGGTCATTATGTGTCTCAGTTTGGGTTTTTAGGTTAATCTTGTTTTTTATTGTTGCAGTTTTTTCTGTTCCAGAAAGTGTTTATTATTTATTTTTAGTTTTTGCACCTTTACAGTTCTTTTTCCAGAACTGTCCAACAGATGCTTTTTTTATATTAATCTGTTTCCAGCTGTCTGATGATGTATAATAAATGTTTGAGGATTTGATGGCTTCAGTTTCAGGTTTTCATTGTTACCAAAAACCTGATAATATGAGACAGTACAAAAAAAAATTGATACACTTGAAGTATCAGCGTCGGAATTAAACTGGACTCCAAACAGTCCGCCTCCTTATATTGTTTCCTTCTCTTTGATTTCTTGCTTGTATGTTCTCTCAATGTAAGTCGCTTTGGATAAAAGCGTCTGCTAAATGACAGTAGTAGTAGTAGTAGCAGTAACACACATTCTGCTGCAGAGAGGTAAAACTATAACACAATTAGTTTGAGACTCCTGAATTCTTTTACAGTGAATTTCCTTTTAAAGTGATTTTCATCAGTAGTTTTATCGACTTTCTAAAGTTTCCTTTAGGTTTGGCTGTTTTTTACTCAAAGGTCAGATAAAAAAAAAAACAATTCTCAGAAGATGATGAGCTACACTCTCAGAAATAGAGGTACGAGACAAGAACATTTTTGTACCTATAGGTAAATTTTTAAAAAATGTTCCCTTAAAAGTACAATATTGGTCTTTAAAAGGTCAGAAATGCCCCTTAGAGTGTTCAAATTGATATAAAGTACAAATTTGTACCATTTCAACTGCATCTGCAACCCTGGCCAAGGCTGGTTAATCTCCATTTTATTAAGTTTCATCCATTATTTTCAATATTATGTTTCAGAATGTTGGTTTTAGACTTCAAAACGTGGCATAATTTTACTGTTTTAATGGAACAACTTCATAAGGTACAAAAATGGACCTGGACTACAGCGACAGTAGTCCAGATGAGCTACCGGATGATGAGCTACCGGTTGATACGCTACCTGATGATACGCTACCGGATGATACGCTACCGGATGATGAGCTACCGGTTGATACGCTACCTGATGATACGCTACTGGATGATGAGCTACCGGTTGATGAGCTACCGGTTGATGAGCTACCGGATGATGAGCTACCGGTTGATACGCTACCTGATGATACGCTACCTGATGATACGCTACCGGATGATACGCTACCGGATGATGAGCTACCGGTTGATACGCTACTGGATGATGAGCTACCGGATGATGAGCTACCGGTTGATGAGCTACCGGATGATGAGCTACCGGATGATGAGCTACCGGTTGATACGCTACCTGATGATACGCTACTGGATGATGAGCTACCGGTTGATGAGCTACCGGTTGATGAGCTACCGGATGATATGCTACCTGTTGATACGCTACCTGATGATACGCTACCGGATGATGAGCTACCGGTTGATGAGCTACCGGATGATAAGCTACCGGATGATGAGCTACCGGATGATACGCTACCTGATGATACGCTACCGGATGATACGCTACCGGATGATACGCTACCGGATGATAAGCTACCGGATGATGAGCTACCGGATGATACGCTACCGGATGATACGCTACCGGATGATGAGCTACCGGATGATGAGCTACCGGATGATGAGCTACCGGATGATGAGCTACCGGATGATGAGCTACCGGTTGATACGCTACCTGATGATACGCTACCGGATGATACGCTACCGGATGATAAGCTACCGGATGATACGCTACCGGATGATACGCTACCGGATGATGAGCTACCGGATGATGAGCTACCGGATGATGAGCTACCGGATGATATGCTACCTGGTGATACGCTACCTGATGATACGCTACCGGATGATACGCTACCGGATGATGAGCTACCGGTTGATACGCTACCGGATGATGCGCTACCGGATGATGAGCTACCGGTTGATGAGCTACCGGATGATGAGCTACCGGATGATGAGCTACCGGATGATATGCTACCTGGTGATACGCTACCTGATGATACGCTACCGGATGATACGCTACCGGATGATACGCTACCGGATGATGAGCTACCGGATGATACGCTACCGGATGATACGCTACCGGATGATGAGCTACCGGATGATGAGCTACCGGATGATGAGCTACCGGATGATACGCTACCGGATGATACGCTACCGGATGATGAGCTACCGGATGATGAGCTACCGGATGATGAGCTACCGGATGATATGCTACCTGATGATACGCTACCGGATGATACGCTACCGGATGATACGCTACCGGATGATGAGCTACCGGATGATGAGCTACCGGATGATGAGCTACCGGATGATGAGCTACCGGATGATGAGCTACCGGATGATATGCTACCTGGTGATACGCTACCTGATGATACGCTACCGGATGATACGCTACCGGATGATACGCTACCGGATGATACGCTACCGGATGATACGCTACCTGATGATACGCTACCGGATGATACGCTACCTGATGATACGCTACCGGATGATACGCTACCGGATGATGAGCTACCGGATGATGAGCTACCGGATGATGAGCTACCGGATGATGAGCTACCGGTTGATACGCTACCGGATGATACGCTACCGGATGATACGCTACCGGATGATACGCTACCTGATGATACGCTACCAGATGATACGCTACCGGATGATGAGCTACCGGATGATGAGCTACCGGATGATGAGCTACCGGATGATGACCTACCAGTTGATGAGCTACCGGACAGCATGAGCAGAACCGGTTCTGAGTGTGAATGAATGAGTCCGTTTAAGTGATCACATGAAAATCTGACAGCTTGGAAGAAAATTCAGATTAGTAGATAAGTGAGAGATGATATTGTTTATTTTTTAAAAATCTATATCAGTTTTCATTAATTTAAAAGGTAGGACCCCCCCACCCGGCTCCCCCGAGCACACTGACTCAGTAAACAGAATTTTCCTTTATATAATTTGATATGATTCACAGGAAATTAGACTTTTGTTTGATCAAAGCTTGTGACATTTTTAAAAAACATGGTGTCCTGACACTTCTGCCTTGAAGCAACCTGCTGTGGCACAACAAGCAGCAGATCCTTCAAGTTCTTCTTCTCTGTTTTTATTTATAAAAACATTTTATTGTTCTCGTGATAGAGGTCAGCAGGAGGAAGGTCGCGGCCCAGAGGCTGGAGAGTAGGAAATAGTCTGGTAAACTATTTTTATTGACATTTTATCTTCTTTTTCTGTTTATTTTTATACTTTACTTGCAGACTGATAAAAAGAGTCAGAAAGGCAACAAGGATTCAGAAACATTCAGCTTCACTGTTTCAATCAGCTGATCAACCTTTAATATTAGAATCACAAGAAATGGGTTTAATTCTAATGCTTTTTAACTGAATGATACATAACTTAGTGTTTAGTGGATTCTACTGATAATAAGTGTTTTTGGTTTCCTTTTAGACCTAAATTAAAATGATACGGCACTGAAAACATCATTTAAATATTTTGTATCTCTCGTTTTAAGAAAAAAAAGACAGTTTAATAATGTAATTAAATGAGAACAAAAAATCCAACAAATTGTGAAACACCCCTTACAGAAGAGAAGCTGTCAGTTATGTTGAGGATAATTACAGGTGAAAATACAAGGTGAGAATATTCTGAGCAGACATGGAGTCTATAATAATTAACCTGACAACAGAACTGTTTCCAGTAGAAATCATACAGGATGCAGACGGTTGTGTTTAAGTTACAACCACATCAAATAGAATGTGTTTTTAATGTGATGGAAAGAGAAATCAGCTGTTGTGATGAGTAAACCTGGAGTAAACCTGAACCATGTGAGTATTATTTGTGTTTACATGTTGCGCTCCAACGGGGATGAAAGCATGCGGTTAAAACTATGTTGTTGGTTCTCAGTTTGTTGTGTTGCACATAAGCTTGAACATGTAACCAGCTGCTGCGACGACCATCCTGAACATCAGAGACAGCTGTTTGCCAAAATGACCCATCAGCCTGCAGCTTAAGAAACACCAACTGGATGACAAGGACAGAGAGGAGAAACAGCTATTAGATCAGAGCCTTGGGAATAAAAGCCAAGCAGAATCAATAAAACCATCCAAACAGCTGATGTCTTGGCAGTTAATTATATCATTCTGGCACCAAGTTGGACAGAATATCATATTGATTTCAATTCATTTTCATCTAAATGCTGTTTTTATTCTCATTACATAGATTTTAAGACAACACATTGCAATGAGAGCTGGTTATTAGAGTAAAATAATTAACTGAATGTGGACATTAGAAAACGACAGTCGTTTCTGTTTGCTAAATGCTTTCTGGGGATTTGCATCCGACAATCAGATCGACTCAAACTAATTAGACATTTACTTTTCCTAAAAGTCCACAACTAAAGAGAGCGTGAAGTTCCAGCAGCAGAGATTTGCTGAGGGATACAGGAATATTTAATTTAGTAAAATAAATATAGATCTGTTTCCTTAAACTAAAGTTAATGAAATATCTAATTATTATTAGAAAGAACTCAAAGAAATATAAACAAATGCTGAATTTATAAATCTGTTTCTCTCACAGAATTATTGTCATGGTGGTGTGTGTGTGTGTGTGTGCGCGTGTGTGCATGTGCATGTGTGTCTGTGTGTGTGTGTGCATGTGCATGTGCATGTGCGTGTGTGCGTGTGTATGCATGTGCATGTGTGTGTGTGTGTGTGCGTGTGTGTGTGATTAAACTCAACCTTGATTTTACAGAAACCTTCTGCTCATCTGGTTCTTCTGGCATCAACTCATATCCCAGCATGCTTTGCACTCTCCCAGTTTAAATCACTGGGCGCCTTCTGTCACTCTATTCTCACTCAGTTTATTTTATTTAGTTTGAACTGACCACCTTTCTACCAGAACTCAGCAGAACACTTTGATCTTTCAGACAAAAAGAAACTTTTAATGTTTTAAATTCAGAAAACTTTTTCTTTGTTCTCTTTAATCTTAACGTGTCTTTGTTTTTGCTTCATCACTGACTTGTTTTCATTGTAATAAATCTGTTCCAAACACATAAAGAGAAGATTTACCTGTCTCAGGTTTATGAACTGTTATGTGTTTTATATGCAGACACACAAATGTCTGCATTGAGTTCTTCATCTGAAAAAGGGGAATCCTTCTTTAGTTGTGAAGTTGTAGTCAGTGTCTTACCTGCAGCAGACAGACGTCCATCATCTGATTCATCTGATTCTAAAGAATTATATTCTCATGAAGGAGTCGAGCTGCTCAGAATAGTTCAAACAAAAACACTTGTTTGGATCCAGTCTCACGTCCAGTCTCACGTCCAGCCTCACGTCCAGTCTCACGTCCAGCCCCACGTCCAGTCTCACGTCCAGCCTCACGTCCAGTCCCACGTCCAGTCTCACGTCCAGTCCCACGTCCAGTCCCACGTCCAGTCTCACGTCCAGCCTCACGTCCAGTCCCACGTCCAGCCTCACGTCCAGTCCCACGTCCAGTCCCACGTCCAGTCTCACATCCAGTCTCACGTCCAGTCTCACGTCCAGTCTCCCATCCAGCCTCACGTCCAGTCTCACGTCCAGTCCATTTTCTACCCACAGACCCAATTTATTATTTTAACTGTTTATTCTCTATTTAATACATGTGTGATAAAGTATTTTCTCCATAAAAGTTCATTTGTAAAATAAATATGTATAATTTACTAAAATGTGACATCAAATCCCAAATAAGACGTGACGACTTGGTGGAGTTTCAGGTGAAGAAACTCTGCAGCATCTGTGGCATGTGTCACATAAAAGGTGCCTCATTGAGTTTCTGTGGAATGATTGATGATCGGTGGCGAAAGGTTGGCGGATTCAACCTGCCAGACGTGTCTGTTGGTAATCTTTCAGAGTAAAAGGTCTGATCAACCTCAGATTTCCGTCTGGTAAACTAAATAGTGTCCAGAAACATCCAGAACCTGAAAAAATGAATAGAATGGTAATTATTAAACAGGAGTGAGACAACTGTCTGAGGGTTACGGGACCTTTGAATGAACTAAATATCCTCACTGAGCTTCATTTGAACAAAATACCTTCAGACAAATGCAGCAGAAATCTGCAGTGTTTATAAAATATACTTTTACTAAAGATAATGTTTTTAACAAGAGGGTAAAACACAGTTTGATTCCTTTTACATAAATAGATTGTCTAACAGGAAACACTGAATCATTTGTTTAGACAGTTAAAGCAGTAACACCTGTAACATACCTGGCTCCACAGCTTCATTAATCAACTTCACAACTGATGCCAGACACTAAAACAGGATCAGTCAGCATCTGGAAAATGTAATTGTCTACTCTTGTACACCTGAGACAGGTGACCTATCTCAGACTCATGGATTCCCGATTGCTTTCCCCACTTGACACGAGAGCAGAACGATTCTGTGACATTTAAAGAAAATCACAGCAGCTCTCATATTTCTGAAGTCAACGCAGGACTCGCTGACTTTCTGCTCAGATGAAGTCAGTAACCAGGATGATCTTTTTCAAACATGTAATATACAAAAAAAAAATCACGGATGAGAGGTCCTCAGAGGAAGATACAGATCCTGGTGCAGCAAAGATGGAATAAAACAGAGACCAAACTGTTTGGACATGGTTAACAAGTTAACCATTAATTACTTGTAATTAATAAATTAATCAACTGATCTGAAGTGATTCTTGGTGTATCTATTAAACAAACCCTGTTGGATCTGACCAATCAGAAGACGACCGCTGACCCTTCGCTGACCTTCATGTCTGTGTTTTCTTTCGACCTTGATGTCGTTGCTCCTCTGTTGTTTCGCCTGGAGACGCAGTGGGTGAGAAGTCATTACAGTGAATTAGATCCTGTAAATGGTTCAGATGATGTCATCGTTTTTCAACATCATCAGGTGACAAATTTGGTTAAAATGAGTTTAAACGTGTTGGCCGTGAGCTGACCTCCACCACGTGAACTAAACATTAAATCAACAACTCGTCATGTGTCGAGAGTGCAAACTGTCTTTACATGTTTTATTTTTTCTACAAGGTTAATTTAACAAAATAATAACAAAGTTTTAACAGTTTGTGGTTCTTCAACATGTAGCAGGTAGAAAAGGAGTCAAACACACTGAAAAAAGTTCTGATTTAATCATGTTTCTCGAAGATAAAAACCTTTTGTTCGTTCCTTTGTTGGCTTTCTATAAGAAACGACTATAATTTGTGGAATTAGCTAAATTGTAAGTGTTGAATGTTGCCAGGTGACATTATAAATAGCAATCGTTTGTAAAAGTAGGTAATCATTCCTTGTATTCTAATGGTTCACATATTCAAGTTAAATGCAGGAAATGAGACCTCAAGAAGGAGTGATGTAAGAAACATTAACCTCAGGTTAGAGAAAAGGTTTAACAGCTATGAGACCTGCTCAGAAAAGAAAACCAAACAGGGCAGATAATTTTGAAAAAGGTCATTTAAGTCATGCATCAACATGCTGAGATGAGATCACCATTCATCAAAGGAGACAAGAGATAAACACAAAAACAGATAAGAGCATCGTATGAAGGGAGGATGGAAAAAAGAAGCTTTCATACACAGAGAGAAGCAGGAAACTCACAGCCAATAAACAGAAATAATAAGGAAATAAATAGATAAATAATAATATTCATATTGTTTATAGACACAGCCCAGAACCGTCTAAACAAATCAACCATATGCTTTTTTCAGGGTCACAAACTCATGACATTAGATTGTTGCCTGAAACATGGAAGTCAGTTTAAATGTTTGAAGCCCTGCCTCCTCCATGTGACTGGAATGGATATTATTCTGATTATTAAGTAATAAAACATCTCAGATAATTGAAGTTTTGCCTCCTGTTGAGTCACACTTTTCCTGTATTTTTCCATTTTTTCCAGTGTTTAGTTGTATTGAGTTAGTTGATGCTTGTTGTGTGCAGGTGAGTGGGCGTGTGTTTTAGTCCCATGTCCCCAGAGTTTGGACAAGTCCTCAGTATGTCAGTAACAGAGTCCTGTTAAAGATTCGTTTACCTGAGTCAGGTGTGTTGAAGCAAGGAAACATCTAGAACCTGCAGGACGGTGGCCCCTTGAGGCCTGGACACGCCCACTCTTGTCCAGACAGGATTTCATGGCATGTCATGTCTTTTCTGTATGAATTTAATTATTTTTTAATCACACATGTCTCAACCTCATTAAGTTCATCAGAGGTTTTATTTGCCAATTTTCAGCCCAAATAGGGACCAAATTAGTTTATTTTTTTCAATTTCCTAACATGTAAAGTCTCAAAACTGAAATGGTTGTATGTATATATATAAATATATACCGGTATATCATGATCACAGTTTGAAGGCAGTAATAAAAGATTTTCTGCCTCTTGTTATTTTAAATTGAACTTTTCTGGTTGTATAGTTATAGTTTCAGCTGAATTTGGAGGTGATGATGTCAGTAACATCTGACTGATCATGTGACATCTACCAGGCAGTTTCACAGTGATGAAGTTGTTACTGGTAACTGATCTGTTAACGTCAGAATGAATTTACATTAAATCTTCTCCATTGTTCTACATGAACGTTGGTGGAGTTGGTTGTCTGCTGACATGTTGCAGCAACTTGACGTGTGAACAGTAAAATGTGTAAGTAGGCAGATGGTTTGTGCTGAACTCTGGAAACAGAAGACTTGTGGTTGAACTTTTCAGACATCTGCTCAGAAACTTGTTGATTCTCAGTGTAATGAAAGTACTGCTGTCATCTTCCCCTGTTACCTGTCAGGATAAAAATAGAAACTGACAGGTGCAGCAGTGGAAAAGTGGGAAGCTGACAGAAACACAGAGAGGAGGCAAATTAAAGTTGTTTTTTCTATTTGAAAGATGTAGCTCATGTTGAAAAATATGATGGAAATAGTTTTTGCTAACTGTAAAAGAAAAAAAGATGAAAAAACTTTTTAATGACCTGCTAGTTTTTATTCATCTCAGACTGAAGAGAAGTCACTACTTTTCTGTTGAGTTCAAATTCTAAAATCTTAATATCTACCTGAGAGTAAGTCACTTTTGAAAAACTCTGTTGGAGGCAATCAGAATGATTTTTGCTTAAAAATAATACACATTTCTATATTCCTCTTATTGTTCACACAATCATTTTCATCAGTTAAGAAGCTTTTCAGCATGTCGGGAGAAAAGATGAAAAACTCCAGAGTCGTGACTTTTTAATGGCTTAAAGGAAAGGAAAGCATACTGATGGGAGACAAAGAGAAGTCTTCTTTTGTAAACAACAAAAAAGATGTTGAGGAAAAATAATAATAATAATGTTGAGGAAGTGCAGAAAAATAAGGAGGAGAGAATACAAATGTCAAAGTCATGAGAGAAAGGCTCCAGTTTCAATCTGCACACAGTGAATAGAGAGGAGGAAGCAGAGCTGTGTGCAAAGACATATTTAATATTCCATGTCTGTCATTTAAGGTCTGCTGGATGAATATCTTCCTGCTGTTTAAGTCTTCTAAAGAGGAGGAGCAGGAGGAAGTGACAGATAGAAGTCTGAAGAGAACAAAGGTAGTATTAACTAGGAAAGGGCATTTAAAGCCACCGAGTATATAAAACATCTCACAGCTTGTAGAGAGACGCCACGCTGTGGTCAGTAACGTGCTGATGTTTTGTGTTGATTTTTACAAGTTACATCTTCTTTAAAGAGTCCATTTCACACAAATTTCAGGACTTTGTGGTTATTTCTTAAGTATTAACCAGTAATATGAAACATTTTATATCTAAAAAATGTTAGGAAACACTGATTAACAGACCTTTCAGTCTGTCTGCGTCAAAATTCGGCTGTTTCCGTCAGGCTTCGGCAGCAGCTCATTAATATTCATTATTCGAATTTGCTGGACTCTGATTGGCTAACAAACTAGCCTATGAGAGCAAGGTTTACTGTTTCCTTCCCTGCTGCACATGGCAACATCGGACGTTCTCTCTTCCTGTTTGCGACGTCTTATACTAACAGCTTTTAGCTAGCAGCATGCTAGGCGTGGTTTCAACTGCGGGAGCTGGTTGTTTTGTTTTGTAGTTTAAACCTTGTAAAGTTTTCTGTTGCAGGTCTCCTGTTTTGTTGGGGGGGTTTATGTTTCTGTTGGCGAGTTCTCTTTCATTTTTTAGGTGAGCGGTCTCGTGACCATCAGCGCCTCCTGCTGGACAGTGACAAGCCATAGCTGGGCCCAATCTGGCAACCAGCTGTGGGGAGCGTACTTATACCTGGGCGTTCCACCTATCGGACGCCAGACTGTCGTTATCTATAACCAAAGAAAGAAGCAGCTGCTGTCTACGCTTCACATGGGCAGTGTCCACTGCGTTCGTCTCGTCTCAACTGTGTGCAGTGCCTGTTGGTCGATCTGGCTGCCTCGTCTTTGCAGTCTTCACCTCAGCTTGACCAGCTTCGTCTCTTCACGGCAATCCAGCTACTTCGGATTTACTCGACCATCCTCGGCTCATCGCGGCAGCTCGTGCCACTGTGGTTCTCAGCAATCCAGTAATCATCTCTCACCTCAGACTCTGTTTGCCTTGCTTGTTCTTCTGGTCGTACCGCCGGTCTGTCTCGTGTCCAGCCCCATCACAGTACCCAGCATTCTGCCTCCCGCGCTCCAGAACTCCATGTGTCCTCCTCCTGTTGTATCAATAAAGCTCTTTATTTATTTATCCTGGTGGTCACTTGCATCTCCCCTTCTTTACATTATGACAGATACAAAACATTTAAAGTCAGCCAACAAAACTTCTTAGAATGCCAGAAAAAAATCCACATCAGAAAACAAAAGTCTGGAATAAGACGAGCGTGCGTTTGAGTCCTTCTCTGCTTTTTAGCAGCTCATACTTCATTTCCTCTGAAACCTTTTCAACATCATTTCCATTCACCTCAGTATCAAAGCTGACAATGGCACCTCATTTGTCTCGTTTCTACAACCCGTTTCGCCTATTGACCACATTGACCACGAGCCTTTCTGAATCAGCGTTCTCCATCCGCGAGCTGGAGAGACTCTGAATATGTTTAACTAAAGATCTGACGCTTCACAGGTTTATTGTGCTGTAAAAGGACAGATAAAATGATCAAAGAGTCTGATAAAACATTAAAAACTGAAAGAGATGATGAATGGCAAGGCCTCATCGCAATGAAAAGGAGAAACGATGAACTCAAACTAATTAAACTACATTTCATTAACTTGTTACAAAGGAAACAGGAAAAAATTATTACACACAAACTCGTCTGTAGTTCAAGTATTTTTACCTTTTTTTTAATTAATTAGTTTCATTATAGATATAATTTTTTATAACACACAACCTTGGCAGTTTTTGGGTTTTTGGTAAAAATTATAATGTCATGATCTGTTTTAAACTGAGTAAAGTTTCAGCGCTTTTCATCCCTTCCTAATGATCGAGAAGAACTAGATGAACCAATCAATAGTTTGTAATTAATTTATTTTAACTTATTAACTCTCACACAAAGCACATTATATTTATTCACTATACAAACAAACTCAGACATGAAACCAGGTCTTAAAATCAGGCCTGCAAACTGTCCTGCACACAAACATCTCTCACACAGTTATCCATTTAGTGACCTTGTTAAAAGCTCGTTAATAGAAATAATAATTGCTCAGTGGTGTAATCTCCTGATTCTACTGGGATTACTGGCTTTATTTTAGCCTGGACTTCATATCTCGGCTTTCTAATTGGGAGATATTGTAAAATAATGAGATATAGTGTAAGCCATCATGTTTTAATTATTTAAATCTCACCGGGTTAATGGTCTGAAGCTATGATGACATATACAGTAACTGACTGTATTTAATGAGATAAAGAAATTCACAGCACAACCAAATAAATATCTTCATTATCCATTTCTCTCATGGGACTTGTCATATCCACCATGTTGTAATTTAAGTTGTTCTAATACAACGTCATGTTGTGATTATCCACAGTAATCACATCGAGGGTCTGGATGGACTTCTAATTTGTTCTTGCTACAAGACAAAATAAACAAATGCAAACACTGCTGCTTACACTGGAGCTTAACTATTAATCACACAAGATCAAATCAATTAAATAGTAATACATTTTTTTAATCTTTAAAATATTTAATTATTTAAAAAAAAAAAGTCCAGTTCTGATTTCCCATGTGTTCTTCTTTAATTGAAACCTTTCCGTGAGCTTAATGAGCTGGTCAGATTTCAGGGGTAGAAGATTAGTGAACATTCATTTAACATTTGGTTCAATCCTGACGTTGCGCTGCCAGATGGATTCTCATGAGATTTGGAAATATGGCAGAGCCACGTTAATTTAATCCTAAATTTAATCTAAACTTAAAATTGATGCTTTGAAACAACATTATACTAGAAAGAAAATAATTGTGAGCACAGAACCCAGAGGAGAACCCTGCAGAACTCCACAAGTAACAAGTGACTACATGGCTACATATTAAAGAGCTGCAGATTAGATTTAATTTGATATGCCTTTATTGTCCCACGGAGGAAATTACAGGGAGATACAGAGAACAGCTTGACCTTCACTTTCCCAGGTGCCAGGCCCTTGAGGCTGGTGCACATTGCTCAGGTCAAGTCAAGGTCACACATAACAGAATACATACAGTACATACATATACATACATACATACATACATACATATATATAAGCATGCATAAACCTATGTGTTAGAAATAAGAAAGATGAATAAGACTACATCGGGTCCAAGGAGATTAAAAAAAAGGTCCTTACACCCAGTGCCCACAAGGGGGCGCTGGATGGAAGCACCAAAAAAATAGTCCAGCGGGTGGAGGGAGGTGGGGCGGGGGTGAACAGATACCATGCACACACTGTGAGGTCATTGAGGGGGCGTGTCTGCGATGTATGAGCAACGCTCTCAGATGTTTTTTTGTCAGGAAGTCTCTGACCTTGGGAAAGTCTGTCTTCCAGCTTCAGTGTTTGGAGTGAGAAGGGGAGGGGAGGGGGATCGAGTGTCCTATCTGCATTCACCTCAGGGGAGTTTGAAGTGTTGACCTTCGGCCCAGCCAAAACAAAGATAAGATGAGTTTTAGACAGAAACTGTAGAATTCAGCAGTCTTTTCAGTCCATATGGTACACTTATTCCAGTGGAGAATCCGAAACAGTCGAATCAGACCAAATCACATGAAAACAGCCAATCAGTCACTCCTCCACACTGAACCAAACCTGCAGCTTCTCCAAGGTGACACCCATCCTTCTAGTGAGATCCTAACCACATCAGTATGTGATCCAGACCCCCCGAGCTTGATAGTCCGAGTGCTGCC
>SSNP01000191.1:167084-220876 GCA_006937955.1 Pachypanchax playfairii
ATGAGAGCAAGGTTTACTGTTTCCTTCCCTGCTGCACATGGCAACATCGGACGTTCTCTCTTCCTGTTTGCGACGTCTTATACTAACAGCTTTTAGCTAGCAGCATGCTAGGCGTGGTTTCAACTGCGGGAGCTGGTTGTTTTGTTTTGTAGTTTAAACCTTGTAAAGTTTTCTGTTGCAGGTCTCCTGTTTTGTTGGGGGGGTTTATGTTTCTGTTGGCGAGTTCTCTTTCATTTTTTAGGTGAGCGGTCTCGTGACCATCAGCGCCTCCTGCTGGACAGTGACAAGCCATAGCTGGGCCCAATCTGGCAACCAGCTGTGGGGAGCGTACTTATACCTGGGCGTTCCACCTATCGGACGCCAGACTGTCGTTATCTATAACCAAAGAAAGAAGCAGCTGCTGTCTACGCTTCACATGGGCAGTGTCCACTGCGTTCGTCTCGTCTCAACTGTGTGCAGTGCCTGTTGGTCGATCTGGCTGCCTCGTCTTTGCAGTCTTCACCTCAGCTTGACCAGCTTCGTCTCTTCACGGCAATCCAGCTACTTCGGATTTACTCGACCATCCTCGGCTCATCGCGGCAGCTCGTGCCACTGTGGTTCTCAGCAATCCAGTAATCATCTCTCACCTCAGACTCTGTTTGCCTTGCTTGTTCTTCTGGTCGTACCGCCGGTCTGTCTCGTGTCCAGCCCCATCACAGTACCCAGCATTCTGCCTCCCGCGCTCCAGAACTCCATGTGTCCTCCTCCTGTTGTATCAATAAAGCTCTTTATTTATTTATCCTGGTGGTCACTTGCATCTCCCCTTCTTTACATTATGACAGATACAAAACATTTAAAGTCAGCCAACAAAACTTCTTAGAATGCCAGAAAAAAATCCACATCAGAAAACAAAAGTCTGGAATAAGACGAGCGTGCGTTTGAGTCCTTCTCTGCTTTTTAGCAGCTCATACTTCATTTCCTCTGAAACCTTTTCAACATCATTTCCATTCACCTCAGTATCAAAGCTGACAATGGCACCTCATTTGTCTCGTTTCTACAACCCGTTTCGCCTATTGACCACATTGACCACGAGCCTTTCTGAATCAGCGTTCTCCATCCGCGAGCTGGAGAGACTCTGAATATGTTTAACTAAAGATCTGACGCTTCACAGGTTTATTGTGCTGTAAAAGGACAGATAAAATGATCAAAGAGTCTGATAAAACATTAAAAACTGAAAGAGATGATGAATGGCAAGGCCTCATCGCAATGAAAAGGAGAAACGATGAACTCAAACTAATTAAACTACATTTCATTAACTTGTTACAAAGGAAACAGGAAAAAATTATTACACACAAACTCGTCTGTAGTTCAAGTATTTTTACCTTTTTTTTAATTAATTAGTTTCATTATAGATATAATTTTTTATAACACACAACCTTGGCAGTTTTTGGGTTTTTGGTAAAAATTATAATGTCATGATCTGTTTTAAACTGAGTAAAGTTTCAGCGCTTTTCATCCCTTCCTAATGATCGAGAAGAACTAGATGAACCAATCAATAGTTTGTAATTAATTTATTTTAACTTATTAACTCTCACACAAAGCACATTATATTTATTCACTATACAAACAAACTCAGACATGAAACCAGGTCTTAAAATCAGGCCTGCAAACTGTCCTGCACACAAACATCTCTCACACAGTTATCCATTTAGTGACCTTGTTAAAAGCTCGTTAATAGAAATAATAATTGCTCAGTGGTGTAATCTCCTGATTCTACTGGGATTACTGGCTTTATTTTAGCCTGGACTTCATATCTCGGCTTTCTAATTGGGAGATATTGTAAAATAATGAGATATAGTGTAAGCCATCATGTTTTAATTATTTAAATCTCACCGGGTTAATGGTCTGAAGCTATGATGACATATACAGTAACTGACTGTATTTAATGAGATAAAGAAATTCACAGCACAACCAAATAAATATCTTCATTATCCATTTCTCTCATGGGACTTGTCATATCCACCATGTTGTAATTTAAGTTGTTCTAATACAACGTCATGTTGTGATTATCCACAGTAATCACATCGAGGGTCTGGATGGACTTCTAATTTGTTCTTGCTACAAGACAAAATAAACAAATGCAAACACTGCTGCTTACACTGGAGCTTAACTATTAATCACACAAGATCAAATCAATTAAATAGTAATACATTTTTTTAATCTTTAAAATATTTAATTATTTAAAAAAAAAAAGTCCAGTTCTGATTTCCCATGTGTTCTTCTTTAATTGAAACCTTTCCGTGAGCTTAATGAGCTGGTCAGATTTCAGGGGTAGAAGATTAGTGAACATTCATTTAACATTTGGTTCAATCCTGACGTTGCGCTGCCAGATGGATTCTCATGAGATTTGGAAATATGGCAGAGCCACGTTAATTTAATCCTAAATTTAATCTAAACTTAAAATTGATGCTTTGAAACAACATTATACTAGAAAGAAAATAATTGTGAGCACAGAACCCAGAGGAGAACCCTGCAGAACTCCACAAGTAACAAGTGACTACATGGCTACATATTAAAGAGCTGCAGATTAGATTTAATTTGATATGCCTTTATTGTCCCACGGAGGAAATTACAGGGAGATACAGAGAACAGCTTGACCTTCACTTTCCCAGGTGCCAGGCCCTTGAGGCTGGTGCACATTGCTCAGGTCAAGTCAAGGTCACACATAACAGAATACATACAGTACATACATATACATACATACATACATACATACATATATATAAGCATGCATAAACCTATGTGTTAGAAATAAGAAAGATGAATAAGACTACATCGGGTCCAAGGAGATTAAAAAAAAGGTCCTTACACCCAGTGCCCACAAGGGGGCGCTGGATGGAAGCACCAAAAAAATAGTCCAGCGGGTGGAGGGAGGTGGGGCGGGGGTGAACAGATACCATGCACACACTGTGAGGTCATTGAGGGGGCGTGTCTGCGATGTATGAGCAACGCTCTCAGATGTTTTTTTGTCAGGAAGTCTCTGACCTTGGGAAAGTCTGTCTTCCAGCTTCAGTGTTTGGAGTGAGAAGGGGAGGGGAGGGGGATCGAGTGTCCTATCTGCATTCACCTCAGGGGAGTTTGAAGTGTTGACCTTCGGCCCAGCCAAAACAAAGATAAGATGAGTTTTAGACAGAAACTGTAGAATTCAGCAGTCTTTTCAGTCCATATGGTACACTTATTCCAGTGGAGAATCCGAAACAGTCGAATCAGACCAAATCACATGAAAACAGCCAATCAGTCACTCCTCCACACTGAACCAAACCTGCAGCTTCTCCAAGGTGACACCCATCCTTCTAGTGAGATCCTAACCACATCAGTATGTGATCCAGACCCCCCGAGCTTGATAGTCCGAGTGCTGCCAGATAAGGTTACATACTTTCCATTTTTTAAAAATTTGTCGATACGTCAGGTGACTGCCAGCTCCAATCAGCAGGTTCCCACAATCAGTAATCCAAATATATACGTCCTCCACCGACAGAGCGTGGGTCGGGTCCGAGCATGGTGGCTCCCCCTTCTCAAGCCTCAATTGTAGTAAAAAATTTTCCAGTGTGTAAGTGACCACGATACCAGATCCATAATTTCATATTCGAGGAATTTGCTGGTGGGAGACTCAGAGACGCACAAAAAGCAGGGAAAAAGGGGGGAAATAGCAGGAGCAGAGCAGAATGCGTGTGCCCTCACCAAGATATCAGCAAAAAAATTAAATCCTAAAACCTTCATCCAATCTGGACGTGAATTTGCTCAAATTAAAGCTGAGGGTCTGACCTTTAAACCCATATTGATTATATAACTGTATCTGGAATATATTTGGGAAACAGCTAAAATAACAAAACTTGTGTTAATGTCTAAATACTTCCTGGAAGGGTCTGGGGATCTCGCAGGAGGAGCTGGAGACTGTTTCTGGGGCGAGGGAGGTCTGGGCTGCTCTCGTGAATCTGTTGCCCCTGACAACAGATAAACAGAGGATGGATGGACGGACAGACGGATGGATGTTGTGAAGCCCAGTTGGAAATGTGTCTGTTCCTGGTCTGAAAACCTCAGAGTGATCTGAGTCTGAGTCTGACTCACCCAGTTTGATGCGTTTCTGCACATCTCAAGGTCATAATATCATTTCTGGTCTTTTCACATACTTTAACAATCTCACAAACATACACACACATTTTCATAATGAGCCTAAAAGGTTGGGAGCAGCGTGATTTGTTTCACTGCTTATTGCTCATTATCATCTCTATGGTTCAAATGACCTGCTGACCTTCAAGGTGTGAGTCAGAGACGGTGTGCACGTGCGCGTGTGATAGTTCCTGGATCTTTTCAGGTCAAGTGGGTGTAAATGAGGATATGAATAACTGAGAGTTTAGATGGAACATACAGTTTGTTGCTGCGCTTCCTGTGACTGTCTGCAGATCAAGAACAAAACTGCAATATCTGGATAAAAAACATAAAACTGTTTTTAATTTTATCTTCATGTTTTTATGTATTAACTGTTTATACTGATTACAGTAGAATATTTTTGTAAATAGACATTTTGTATCAGTCAGTGGGTTGAATGAGCAGCAGAACGATAAAGAATTACAATTAAATTTCTATTAACATTAAATACTTTTATTACATAAAACATGATAATGTGATAAAAAGTGTAAAGAACAAATAAAACAGTTAAACCTTTGGCCTCTTATTACCGTCTTGTTCCGTAGCTGTATGAGAGAAGGAAACTATTAGCTTTTAATACTTGACCTTTTCTGATTAGAAATTCAAAGAACACACACACATGCACACACACACACGCACACACACACAAGTGTGTTTTGGTATCCTTATGGGGACCGTCCATTGACTTCCATTGATTTTAGTAACTAGATTTATACCTAACCCAAACCCTTTTCCTAACCTTAACCATTACTGATCTATAACTAACCCTAAGACTAACTAAAACTCTATTCACACCATACCTATAAACCTAACCCCTAACCCTAAAAAGGGGAGTCCCCCTCATGGGGACCAGGCTTCGGTCCCCACAAGAACCCTCGGACCCCAGAAAGATAGTAAAAGGCAGGAAACGGGTCCCCAGGAGGTCAGAAATACAAACCCACACACACACACACACACACACACACACACACACACACACACACACACACACACACACACACACACACACTATTAACTCTGACATTCTGACATTCAGCTTTTTTATCAACCCGTTCTTGTAGTTTTTCTGAGCTAAAATTTGTATTTGTACAAGTGGTCATAAGTAACTTGTGCCGCTCGTCCAACAGCAAGATTTTAACCAACAATATGCTTGTAAATTAAGTCAGTCCAGTCGTTTGGCATTTATTATTTGATCTTCTTGCTTGATTGAAATCAGGATTTTCCGCTCATTATTTAATTGTTAATTTTGTCCTTTTGAAAAATGTTTTATTATTATCCTGCTTAAAGGCTGCCAAGATAGCTTTTTACCAAAACAAAATCCAGAATGCTCCTAACATGGGAAAACTGTTCAAGACATTCAATACTCTTCTCCGTCCTCCACCTGCTCAGCCACCCACCGAGCTGACTGCAGACATGTTCGCCACCTACTTCACCGACAAAATCGCCTCCATTAAAAATCAGTTTTCCGAGCCTGACCATCCCAGTCTGGTCCATCCTTCCTCCGGTCAATCACTCTGCTCCTTCCGCTTACTGAATGAGGACGAAGTCTCCCAACTCATAGTGGAATCTAATCCAACCACGTGTCCTCTGGATCCGATTCCTACAGATATCCTGCTGAGCATTCTTCCTGCCGTCAAACCTGCAATAACCCACATTATAAACGCTTCCATGAAAACTGGCGTCTTTCCTTCAGTTTTCAAGCAAGCCACTGTCACTCCGCTGCTGAAAAAACCGTCGCTCGACCCGGCCCAGGTAGAAAACTACCGGCCAGTCTCGCTCCTACCGTTCATGTCCAAGATCCTAGAGCGAGCCGTTTTCACTCAAGTCTCACAGTTCCTCCATGACAACGACCTACTTGATCCATATCAATCAGGCTTTAAGCTCTCAGTTGCAGAGTCACTACGGGTTGCCAGATCGGCTGGTCTCTCCTCAGTACTCATACTCCTCGACCTGTCTGCTGCTTTCGACACCGTCAACCACCTCATCCTCCTCTCGACACTATCTAAGCTTGGCATCTCGGGGCCGGTCCTCTCATGGTTCACCTCGTACCTTGCGGAAAGATCTTTCAGAGTCTCGTGGCATGGACAGATGTCCAGTCTGCATGAGCTGGCAATGGGTGTTCCACAGGGCTCGGTCCTTGGTCCTCTCCTCTTCTCTTTATACACCACCTCATTAGGCGAGATCATTCGCTCCCATGGCTTCTCCTACCACTGCTACGCTGACGACACTCAGCTCCTCCTCTCCTTCCCTCCAGACGATACCTCCGTCTCAATGCGGATATCTGCCTGCCTCTCAGATATCTCGGCGTGGATGAGGGATCGCCACCTTCAGCTTAATCTGTCCAAAACTGACCTCATTGTCTGTCCTGCCAGTAACTCCTTACCTCCTCAGATAAGCGTGCAGCTTGACTCCATCACGCTGATCCCCAAAACCTCCGCCAGAAACCTTCGTGTCATACTGGACAACCAGCTGTCCTTCAAGGAGCAGGTTAACTCCGTAGCTCGCTCATGTCGATTCGCTCTTTACAACATCAGGAAAATCAGAGCCTTCCTGACAGACCACACCACACAGCTTCTGGTCCAGGCCCTGGTCTTGTCCCGCATCGACTACTGCAACTCTTTGCTGGCTGGTCTTCCGGCGTCCTCGGTTAAACCTCTGCAGATGATTCAGAACGCAGCAGCACGTCTGGTCTTCAACCAGCCCAAGAGGGCTCATGTCACTCCGCTGCTCATTTCCCTGCACTGGCTTCCAGTTGCAGCACGCATCAAATACAAAGCTCTGCTTCTGGCTTACCAGACTCTAACACACACAGCTCCTACTTACCTTCACTCCTTCATCCAAACCTACATTCCCACGCGTCAGCTACGCTCAGCCGCTGAAAGACGCCTAGCGCTTCCACCACAACGTGGCATGAGATCATGTTCCAAACTCTTCTCCTCTGTTGTCCCCCGATGGTGGAATGACCTACCAAACTCGGTCCGATCCTCAGAGTCGGCACCTACTACTACTACTACTACTGTCATTTAGCAGACGCTTTTATCCAAAGCGACTTACATTGAGAGAACATACAAGCAAGAATTCAAAGAGAAGGAAAAACCTACTTTTAAGAGCAGACTTAAGACTCACCTCTTTAAAGAACACTTTCAGTCTTAATGAGGAATTGATTTATGATTTATGATAGCGATTTGGGAGTTTATCTCTACAAAAAAAAAAAAAATTGATACACTTGATGTATCAGCGTCGGAATTAAACTGGACTCCAAACAGTCCGCCTCCTTATATTGTTTCCTTCTCTTTGATTTCTTGCTTGTATGTTCTTGTATGTTGTATGTTCTCTCAATAAAAGCGTCTGCTAAATGACAGTAGTAGTAGTAGTAGTAGTAGTAGTCAATCAGGATGTGATTTTACCTGGAACCTGCTGAGCTTTGATTGTTAGGGAGGGAAACATTCCTCAGCTGATTTGTTGCATTATTGTGTAATAAAGATGGACAGAAAAAGTCAGTTGGTTTACAATTAGAACATTTAATGAAAACAGTGATATAAATTATTTACTGGGCAGAAAAATGTCAGAAACAGAAAAGCATAATAAAAAAGAACCATCCCAGGATTTTTTAATATATAAATAATATGCAATCGGGATATTTATTGACCTGAAAAAGACATTTGACACAATAGATCATAAGATAGAAATAAATTATCTTTAAATTTATCCAAGACTAAATTTCTATTGTTTGGTAATCAAAAAACACATAAATTGATGGAGGATGAATTGACAGTGTGTATGAAATAACATTTTTGGGTGTAACTTTAGATCACAAGCTCTGTTGGAAATCTCACACACATAATGTAATAAGAGATCCAAAACTATTGGAAATTTTGGGAGAACAAGACACATTCTGAACAATACAACCTTGTTCCTTCTTTATTGCACACTTATACTGCCATATTTAAATTATTGTGTTAAGGTATGGGGCAATACATATAAAGCATCGCTACAAAAAATTTGTAGAGCAATAAGTAGGAGACATAATGTTGGGTATCGTGAACACACAAATCAACTCTAATTAACTCGTTCTAAAATCACAACTTATAAAATTCATGGACATGGTGAAATATAAAACAGCACAGATGATGTTTAAAATAAGAAACAATATCCAAAACTTTTCCTGAAGGGTCGAGGAAAGTGTAGCTTAAGAGGTGAATATATTTTAAAGCAGCCAGTAGTCCTTAGTATTCTCAAAAACACGTGTTTATCGGTTTGTGGAGTGGTTTTCTGGAACGTCTGGATGGAAAATTTAAGTTAAGTAAAAATATGACAGAATTAAACAAATATATAAGGATTATATAAATAATTTGTATAAAAATGAATAACAGATCATTTAAAGCACATTTTATAATTGTTGGTACATTTATCAATGTTGTGTATAAATTGTATTGGTATAGGTGTGTAATTATACGCACTCATAAGATAACAGTGATAGATAAGTAATTGTTTTGTGTAATAGGGACAGGACTAGATAAGCAAAGGCTTCCTGCTCCCTTTTTAAATATTATGTTTTGTTGATGAGTTGGTTGATAGAAACTATATGTTTTAACATACATTTTTTTTATTGATGTATTTTTTCTTTTGTCTATTTCCTGTATTGTATATTTACCTTGTATTTTGTAGATACTTGCTTGAAATAAAATTTAAAAGAAAGAACATCTGAGATAATACACCTTTTTAAAACTCCCAGAAAAATATTTGAGACAGTTTCTATGATTTTGGTTGAACAGTCTCTGGATTGTTGGTGTTTTTTCTGTTCTGACTTGTTTCTCAGTCTAATTTCAGTTTATTCTTCAGAATGTTTCCAGTTATCTATATGCCACTGAAATTCTTAGAATTCTGTTTTTTCCTGGTTATTGCTGTTCATCAGCTCCCCTGATTGATTCTGCCACACACCTGTTCATCATCTGTAATCACACACCTGCTCTCACTCACTCATCAACCCTCCCAGTATTTATAGAGCTCAGACTCTGAACTCTGTTTCCTAAAACTTCTGTTTTTATGAAGTTACATAGTTCTGCTGTTGATCTTTTTTTTAATCAGTTCTTGGGGTTTATTTTGGGGTTTAAATTTGACAATTTTTGTTTTTTTTTCTACCAAATTCATGTTTACCTGCCTGCTGCTGCTTAAATGTTCAAAATCAAGGAAATTAACAATAAATACTGTAGTTTTATTGAAAAAAAAATACTTTGAAATGTCATACCATACCAACAACATAAATTAAATACTTAAAGTTAAAGTGGAATTATGAAACTATTTTTAAACACCAGTTCTTTCTGCTACTCTCACATCCTGCCTGAAATTCTGCTGAAGGTCTAGATTTCCCCACCAGACAACATCAAACCAGATGTTCTAAATGTTGAGGTTATGGGTTTCATTCTTTTCACTTCTTGCTCTTTAAGAAGGTTCAATGGCAGTTTGAATCCTGTGGTGTTGCATTAGTGCCTCCTTTTATCATCCAGTCTGATTCTTCTCAGTATTTAAAACAGAATCCATGATAATTTAGAAGTCCTGTATTAAGAATTATTATTCCTTTTCAGTGCTGCATCTCCTGCAGGATATTACAACATGTTACACTGATTCTTGACATGTTTCCATCATAATACAGTCTCTGTTTAATATCTGCTAACCCTAACATGAGCTATTATATCACCTGCTCTGAACTCACCTGCTGTTCTTTAGATGGACTAACCCTAACCCCTGACCCATTAGTTCTTGCTGTAATATTCTTTCTTTGTGCTTATGAAGGAAAATGATTTATCTGATTCTTTTTGTTAAACTATCTGTCCTTTTCTTTTCTTGGGATTCACATAAACAGTGTGTTTACTCACCAGCACATTAAAGTCACCAGTCAGAGATATGAGAACAAGCCTGAAGACTCTTGTGAATGAAGAAATCTCCCGAGAACATTCAGACCTCCTGGAAACCTTAAACAAGCCGACTGGAACAAACCCGAGCCCTCGTTCATCACATTAACCTCCTGGACTCATCTGATCCCCTCGACATCCTCCTTCAACACCAGTAACAGGAACCAATTCAATAAATCAAGTTAAATTAACAATCATTCAAACCATCACTAACCTACCATCACTAACCTACCTCTCCTCTGCATCTGGTTCAGATGATTCATGTTCAGTCCAGCTCTGATATTGAAACTAAAAAACATAAAATAACAGTAAAATGTAGATTTTGAGGTTTAAGCTTTCTTTAAACTGATTACCTTATATGTTTTAAATGAAGGTGTAATAAAAACATGGTGGAGGTGGTGTTATTGAAAAGAGGTCATAATTCTTAACACACTGTAGTGCTATATAACACAAGGTGCCAACTTTTTACACACAACATCATCTCACTTATGAATAGAAAACCATACAAACAGAAAAAAATCTCCAAACAAATGGATTTTTGTTGGCAACAAATGAGAAGAACCTGCCATGCTGCTCCATTTTTCCTCGTGTCAAAGAAAAGAAGTTTCTTCATCTCAGCTTTTGATTAATGACTTATATTTTTCACTGCGTCAGTGCCAGTGTGGAGTTATAAATACAGAAGTTGTATAAAATTGTCAGAGTGTGAAAATGGAAAGTATCATAAAGTTAGTGTAGTGTGGATTCAGACGAGGTTTGTGAAGTGAGGACAAGAGCGGCTGTTTATCCTTTCAGCTCAAAACTATACATTTTTGTCAGCTGAATGTACCAACCTTTCATTTAGGAACTTTCAAGGATTTTTTAAATCTTAACCTGATGAAAACAACAACAAACTCTTAACTATTTGAAGAAATTCTGCCCTCTGATGCTTAACACAGCAAGATGATACAAACATCTGAAGATAAACTGGAGATGCACTCAGATCTGAACACTAATGTTCATCTGAAGTTGATTCTAAAACCCACTTGGTTTTGTTTTCTGGACCGGCTTTCAGAACAGAGTTGAATTTCTAACTTCATCCGAAAGTCACAATGAGATTAAAGGTTTGAATAAAATAAACTGGACCGGTCCATCACAATATGACCAGGTTTCTAACAGTGTCCATCTGTGCACAATGCAAAGCAGTACTCAGGACCGGTCCTTGAAGCTCAGGGCCCCTGTAGCCCCTGCTAGAAGAACAGATGACAGGCAGCTCCAAAACCATAGAACCTTCATCTAAAGTACCAACTTCATGTCTGTGTCCAAATTCCCTCCGACCCAGTATAAGTAGGACGGGTCCTTCAATCGTGCAAAAACCAGAAGTTGGTGTCTTGTGAATGTAGACAGTCTACCCTTCCTTCTGTTCCCTCCCTAACACTCTACGCATGTGCTGTTGCCTAGCAACCATGAGGTTGCTGAGCAAAAGCAGTTAAAACGAGGTGAACAAGGTGTCCTTCTTCTCACTATTATTCTACAGTTACTTATTAAAATGTTCTCTAAATAGTTTTATTTCTGTATATTATTGAATTTTTGTATCAAATATTTTCTACATGTCATTAAACAATTTAATTTATTTCATTCAAAAATTATAAACATAAACACAAGCAAATAAAGTATACATAAACATATCAGTAAAAAACACATTTGAATGAAAAGGAGTAGATAGAAGGAAAAAAAATCTTAATTTCTGCCCCTTTTTACTAAAGAAAATTATCTGTCAAACATACACAATATTATAACCTCAGTCACTTTCTAATTTTTATATATAATCATTGACATTTTAATTTACCTTTTTATAATTAATACATTTGATTTTATACATTTTTTAAAAATATATCATGTTCATTTTCTTGTTAATAAATGATCAATTTACTATTAAAAAAAGGGAAAAATAAGTAAACACAATGAATTATGAGACGTATTTCTTTATCAGTTTATTCTGAAGAAGTTTAGAACATAACAAAACCAAAAACTTGATGAGAACTCTTCATCTGTGTCCTCCTCCTCTTCCTCACTGCTGCCTGAGAATAGATTTATTCTTGTTGTTCCGGAACTTGATAAAGGTGTTTTTCTGGTTTTTCATCCCTAAAATATATTTGAAAAAGCTGAAATCACTAACAAGAAATTACCTGTGTGTGTAAATACTTACACAGGAGGTACAAACGTGTACATACAACAAAAATATGCTTAACGCTAAAACCAAAGACCTAATTAAACCACCGCTGTAAGAATTTACTTTTTTTTTTTACCAATAGTTTTTTGTTTTTTTTTAAACTTACATGTGAATCCAAACTCCTCTCCCTCTGTGCTACCGCTCACTATGTCCGTCATTGGTTTGCTGAATAGAATTGTGGGATATGTAGAATGTGACAGGATCCAACAGACCCATCCTTAAAATTTAGGGAAAAATAGTACACATTTGTAGGAAATACTTGAAGAATTTTTGGAATTTGGACACTTCTCGTGTCCATCCTTGGAAGAATGCAGACCCTGAATTTGGACACAGACATGGTCTATATTGTGCTGCTGTGCTGGCCTTTACCTTCTTTACTCTGAGATGAAGGTTGGAGAAGCTGATCTTCCAAAATGATTCATCTCTCCTGTATGTCTCAGTTTGTTTATCTTGTATTCAGCATTCAGTAATTTGTTTCTCTAACTGATGGACATTATCATTAAAAAAGGTGATGGTACATCAATTTGATTTTTTTTTTTTCCCAGGAAAAAAAATCCACATTTCTGAAGTTAAATCTTGAATGTGTTCTGTGATGCTAAAATATGAGAGATTATTAGCCAAAAAACTTTTTATGGAGTTAATACGCTCCAGGGTGGATTTTACTGCCAAGTTGTCAAGTCTTTCCACATGTAATGTTTACATTCCCCAGCGCACACACCTTCAGCCCGTCTTTCTCCCAGTCACTTCCACCAGCCCCATTAGGGATTTCTCCAGTCACACCTTTCACTCAAACTGATCCCGAGTCACTGGTCTGAAATGACCAGCGGGCAGCACAACTAGAATCAACTCAACTGAAACGTTAATGTCACTTCAGTGTTCGCTTGTCAAACAAAGAGGAAGCAAACTCAAGAAAAGAAGGTGGATTCAGAAAGGAAGGGATAAAATCCAGCCAGTAAACTCGTTAAAACAAACTGTCTTGATGCTACTCTGGTATTACTGATAGGATTCATAATGACACACCAGGAAGGTGTATTTTTAGTCAGGGACAGGCAAGACTTCATAATAAAATGTTCCTGTAACAGTTTGCAGCAAATCCCAGACTAAAGGAAGTACAATTAAACTACAGATCTTTACAGTAATGACAGATAGCTGGTGAACCTCCCCGTCATGTGATCTGAGCCAGATGATGTCAGAATCGCCCCTATTTATAAAGTGACTCCTCCCAACAACAAATTAAAGAGAAACTCCTCCTCCCACACTGCTCATCATCATACAGTCAAGTCTCTCACCAGCAAAGTGAAAAAGAGGGAACCATGAAAGATGCATCTGAACATTAATGCAACTTTTTGAGTTTATTCTCCATCAGAATAAGAAAACAAGACAAACATGATGAAGGTTTGTACCTGCAGTTATTCAGTTTAAAGTCTTGAAAGAGAAGAAATCACCAGCTGGTAGAAACATTTTCACAGACATGTGGATCAGTCAGGTTAGAGTAATCCATCATGTTGATTTGATCCATAAAAATCAGAGAAACGGGGAAAAGTGCAGCTCAAGTTTCTCAAATCTGCTGAGAAAAGACAGAGACTTGTGCACGACGTGAGAAACTCTCCCCCAAAAGTTTAAAATACATAATTAAATAACATTTTCACCCATTTTAATTTACAAACGTGGACAGAAATATGTTGCGCCTTTAAACGGGGCCCTTTTAATCCTGTTGAGTTATTATCACAACAGTAAATGAGCAGAGTGACTGCAGTGCCAGGTGAATGTAATTAACTCCAATTAACAAATAGCTGGTGAGACAAGCTGCTGTGCAGACGACACGATGTCTTCTCAGGGATGCTGAACTCCTTAACACGTCTCTGCTTCCTCCTGAGGAACTCGTACTGCGTCTGCAGTCTAAAGTTTCAATGTAAAACATTTATGTTTGACTATAGTTTGTTTCTATAGTTGAAGGGAAACGGACACAATATTTAAGTTCTTTCACCAGCGCTGGTGACCTTCTGAGACTCGTGGCAGATCAAACAGATGCACATGGACAAATGAAACAAGTCTGAAGGAGTTTTTCAGTTTATTTTTAATTAGATAATTTAGCTGGAGGCAGCTTGGCTTTATATTTGGGATAGTTCTGCAACCTGGTGAGAGAAAATATTTCCTAATAAAGAGATTTAAGAAGCAAATAAAAATGTTTCCCAAATTTCTAAAGAAGTAATTTTAATATTTTCTAAAAAAACATTTGTGTACAAAAAAAGGGTTTCAAATATGATCCCAAATTGATGACTGGTGCTGATTTACAACTACAGGGTCATGATTGGTATCATAGAGGTTTATTTAATTATTAGTTTTGTATAAAAACTATAAAAGATTTTCGTTTGTATTTTTTAGATTTTCCTTCCAATTATTCATGCTTGATCTTTCTAAAATTGATATTAATGGTTTTCCAACTTTTCTGCAAGTTTGAAAGTTTATTTTGACTTTAGCTACTTATTTTATATATTTTTAACTTTGTTTTGACTTTAATGTTTTTCATCTGCAGACACACTGAAACTGCACAAGTAAAAATGGTAATAAAATAATTAAACCCCAAAACATTAAAAAAAAAAATCTAATGTAAAGATAAATATTCCAACATAAAAACCAATCAAGCCAGAAATAGAGTCGCTGCCGAGTCTTCTGCTTTATCAGGACACGATCACATGACCAGAATCTCTGCCAGCAGTGAACCGACTCGTCAGCTTCCACAGAACCTGTTTACACATGATCCAGTGTATTTATTACATCACAGCTGACAGATAAAAATATAGAAAGGGTAGCAGGTGCAGTCTCACCTTTGTTTTCCCACTTACACATCACTAAAAGAGACGTACAGACTTTGTGCACTTGACCTTTTTAAATTCACAGTTTTTCTAAAATGTCACACAAACGCAGCTCTCTCACTCCTCAGCTGGCTTCCCCACAAAGTTCCAGGCTAGTTTGGCAGCGTGAGAAGGTGTTTGTATGCAGCCGGCTGTGCTGTGACCTTTATGTTTCAACCTGGCTGAGAGTTGAAATGGAACCTGCGTGTTTGAAAGCGCTGTCTGGCAACACGGTCGGCTCAGACTCACGCCACACTTTGCTGTTTGACTTTGCTGTGAAAGGTTAACTGTTGGGTGTTTTGGCTGCTGGACGAAGGCACACATGAAGTCTATGCTAACAAATCTGTTCTGTGTCTCTTATGCTCCCGACTGCTGCTGGCTTTGAAAATTACCTGAAAGTTCTTTGATGTATATTTTAAAGTTGGTGGAGGGAGTCATGAGTCATGTCATATCAAGAAATGATGCAAAATGATCACAAATAAATCATAAAACATTTACCATTTTCTTTTTGAGTCTTTTGAGATTGTTCTGATCGCGCACATATGTGGTGACTTGGGGATTGAACAGTCTACCTTTTTAATTTGAAAACTGGCCGTTCCACCACTGAACCAGGGCTTGTTTCAGAAACTCTGTGATTTCGAAGACACAGCGTGAAAGAGTTTGGATGATTGTAGAAACATAAGTGTTGCAGAAAGCAGATGATGAGCACAGAAACACTCGACTGGACCTCAAAGAGACACAATTACCTTTAAATGACTCTATATTTACATCAAAGACATGAACAGAGACACAACAGAAGCAAAGAAACATTAAAATATGACAATTTGAGAAATTATTTGTGGGGTTTGAGTATAAAACCTAAATTAAAGAACATTTTCAACATTAAACTTTAAATTTGCTGTTTGAACACGAGAGTTCATCACTTCTGTTTATGTACCTGGACTGTAGTAACAATTATTTGTATATTTTCAAATACAATCTGTCAACATTTAAAAGCTGATTAATAATTAAAAATTCATGCAAAATATTTAAGTATAATCAAGTTGAGCCTCTGAATTATTGCTAACAGACTCCAATTTGTTAAACCAGTTAAAAAGGCCCTTCCATTAAAAACAGTTTTTCTGAGGTTTCTGTTGAATATTTTAGCTCCACAGGTGTTCTTACCTTCATAGTGGGTGAAAACAGGTCAACAACTTCTCTTTTAGTTTTAATCTCTCAAACTACGCAGGTGGTGATAAAACCCGAGTTCTAACGGCCTGTATCCGTTTCATCACAACTCCTTTGTTCGTTAGTATTCATCAGCTCCTGCAGTTGAAACCACACCTAGCATGCTGCTGGCTAAAAGCTGTTAGCATAAGACATAGCAAACAGGAAGACATGACGTCTGATGTTACCATGCGCAGCGGGGCAGGAAACAATATACCTTGCTCTCATAGGCTAGTTTGTTAGCCAATCAGAGTCCAGCAAATTCGCATGATGAATATGAACGAGCTGCTGATGAAGCCTGATGGAACGAGCCGAATTTTGACGCAGACAGATTGAAAGGTCTGTTAATCAGTGTTTCCTGACGTTTTTTTAGATATAAAATGTTTCATATTACAGGTTAATACTTAAGAAATAACCACAAAGTCATGAAATTTGTGTGAAATGGACTCTTTAAAGAAGATGTAACTTGTAAAAATCAACACAAAACACAATATTTGCTGTTATTTTGCACCTTTTGCAGTTTTGGGGTCTGTTTTAAAGTGAAGGATTGCAGCAGGATATCTACACACCTGTGTGCACTTTAACAGGTGCGTTCACATGTCTGTGAGGCAGAAAAAACCAACGAGCAGTTAAACAGCTTTCATTTAGACGGGAGACAGTTTAAGCTTAAAACAACTCAACATGCCCCACAGCTAGGACAAAAACCCACTTCGTCAGAACCACTTAGCTCCACGGGACCTTGTCTGAATCAGGACCACACACTGAGCCAACGTGTGTGTGTGTGTGTGTGTGTGTCAGGTCACCCACAGTGTCAGTGATTGATTTCAGCTGCTTGACGTATTTCATTTAAGTAAATCAATGTCCTGTCAGGCCACGTTAGCCACACGGATAGAGACACAAACCTGAAAATGCCATTCTGTCCTTAATGTCTTCCATCTGCTCTGGATGTCTCTGACATTACAAACTCATTTAACAGCACTTAGTCTCCATTCCTGTTCAGACCTGTTAAGTAACCTTTACCACTGCATGTATCAGAAACCTGCAGCATGATCACTAATACATCAGAACACGGACTCATTACCACGCTAACGGGGAACCAGGAGCTCCACCTGGTTTTATAGTTCAGGTTCTGAACTCACACACTAACTGCATCATTTCACAATGAATCTAGTTCCCAGTTAAACCTAAAAGCACAACAAAAAAAAGAATGAATTTAACACAACACAATAAAACTCACTTGTTTTTATTGATTGTCTCAAGTTGTTTATCTGCTTTTGTCTGTAAATTGATAAAATCCCAAATCTTTCAGGTGCTTTTTTTTACTAAAATACAGTCACATCATACTAACATGTAATTCTTGATTGTATTTGGTTTTCAACATGTGCACACGCACACGTGCACACACGCACACAGAGAAATGTGTGAATGACTCAGTCTGCACTGGGGGTATAAACTAATTTAGCATCCAATTAAATGCTCCATCAAATTTCAAATATTAGCACAGCTGATGAGATTTAAGATGCTGCTCAGGCCAGAGTAACTAAATAACACCTGAGTGGGCTTTCTGGGAGGGACTCGCCTCCCCAGCAACAAAACAAGAGTTCTATTTATAGAACACTGATCCCAAATGTTTACATTTATTTATGGTTGAATGCTGCATAAGTAAAATGAATACATGACCTATAGAATGTAAAAATTTGGACCATTATTTCAGATAAATCTTATATTTATATACAGTATTAATCTGAGAGTTACTTTATAATTTGTCTCTAACACAAATTACTTTAAACAATTTGAAATACAGAAGCAAACAAACCTGCACAGGATTTACAAAAAGGCAAAATAATAACATTTATTAACTTGAATGTGAAAAACAAAGTAAAAAACAATAATGAAATATAGCCACTTAAGCTTCCCTGCAAAGATGAGAGGAGGAATTAGTTTTATTGCTGCGTGAGTTTAATAATCATTGAGGAGTTTTTGTGGAACTGCTGCTATTTAGCTTGAAACACTCGAGTTAATTTATCTTAATTTAAAAACTGTTTCAGGGTCACAGAACTTTAAAATATTTATCTAAAAACGTGTGATTCATTAATGTTACAAATTTCCCGTTTAAGTTTATTTTTCCCATGACCTATTTTTTTGCGAAATAAACACAAACGTTAAATTTGTAGAGACTAACTGAAATGTGGGGTAACCTTTATGATCCCAGTGTTCCTTTTGGTTTCTCAGAGTTTTGGGCTGTGTCGTGTCCAAAGTCTTGGAAGGATGCAGACCCTGAATTTGGACACAGGTTCTGATCAGAACCCTGTTGGTTCTGTTTGTTGTTTGTTCATGTAGTTTTAGCTTTAATCTTGTCCTTGTTTTTCTGTTTCTGTTTTTAAGTTTTCATTTTGTTTCAGTTAAGTGTTTTTTCTTCATTTCCTTGTTCTTGGTTCTCTAGTTAACCATCCACACCTTTCTTTCATCTGATGCACCTGGTCCTCCACATCCAGCTTCCTGGTTCTCTCTTCTCCTCCTTCATATTCATGTCCTTTTTGGGTATTTACTTTTCTAAAGCAATATTTCATTTAAAACTCATGTTTTTGGATTTTACCTGCCTGTCTGCGTTTGGGTTGTGCACTGCAGCCACACCAGTTCCTAAAACAAATCTACTCATACCCTCAGCTGCCTTTTCCTACTAGATAAATCTGAGTGATTTGAGTTTTTCAGGACTTTTACAGAAAGCAATACGATTGTGTTTAATGAGTTTTCAATGTTTGTGTCAGCAGAACATTCTTACTGTGAGGGTTCCCTCTACAAGAAAAAGGTAAATGAGTTTAAAAGTGACAAGCAGAGAAGGATTTATACAAATGGTTCTTTATAATGCAAATGAAACAAGGAGGGGAATAAATAGCAGAACATTCATCAAAGGATATTAAAGAGTTTTTCAATTCTCCACATTTCCAGAGCTTCTCTGTAACAAGATGTCATCATGTTATTATCATTTATATAATGTCTCCGCTATTCATTGTAATAGACTTCTCTCTTATCTATCTTCTTATCTTCCATCATATTCTTGGAGGCAGATGTAATTGGCATCAATTTAGAAAGTTAGTACATCAGCCTGCTCATCCTCTCATCAAAGACGCTGATGTCACGGCAGACGAGACAAGAATTCTTCATTTAATCAGATCCGAATGTTTCTGTTTACAGATTTTTCTCATGTATTCTTCATCCAGCGGGGAGCGGGCTGTCAAGTTCACTTTTCTTCATTATTACCATGTTTTAAAATGGAAGAACATTCCTTTCCTTCAAATAATACATGAAAATACTCAATGCCAAACCTCAGAAATACCAGTATCTGTAGTTTGAGTTTTTCATATGAGCTTACAGGGACATGGCGCACTGTGCAGCTTTTAGAAATGACTTTTATTTTGTAGTAGCTTGTAACTCTCGAAGCTTGCTGTGATTTTTAAAGCAAAGTTGTGTCACGCCTCAAGTTTTCAAAGTTTTTACCATTTTAAGATACATCTTTTTCCGTAAGTTTAAATGACATTTTTAATGAAACCTACATGTTTTAAAGCATTTAAACTATTCTGAGGTTTGATTTTTTTTAACAGTTGTTCATTTTAGGCATGTTTTCAGAAGATGCATCTCTTTCTTTGGTCAAGCTGTTTAAGTGAGCTGAGTTTATTTAATCTAAACTCAAACTAAAGACTGACTGGATGGAGGTAAGTGATGAGGAACCCGAGGACGTCGAGACAATACCGTTTAATTTAACATCAGATACAACTCAGACTGTTAAGCTGGAAGTAAAACACAAATTCAAGCAGAAGCTTCATGAACATAAAAATATAAAACTACTAACACAGATAAATAAACATGGAGTACAAAACCTGAACAGTTTCCCCAAAACAAATTTAAAAACATGGATCATGACATGGATTAAACTCTTATGTTCATATTTTAAAGTAATGGCCTTTAAAATCAGAACATTCCCATTTCATTATAATCTCACTGCTGTCTCTATTCTCCAATGTGCATGACAAACCAAACCAAAAAAAGTATTTCAGTCCATTTAAAATATTTTTAATAGTTTAATTTTGAAGATGTCAAATTACTTCCAATGAGGAAAAACTATGTTTAAGATTTCACAGATGTTACTCCCATAAAATGTTTGCTGTCATCTGATTATTGCTAATTAATTATTCTGCCATCAAATATGATTTCATGCAAGAATTTAATGAGTCTGCTCAGCAGGAGGCCAATCAGTCCTAGTTTCTGTCATTACTAAAAATGATCCCTTTAGGCCTGCAGCCAGCAAGACAATTTATAATAAACAGTGAAAGAAGCATGTACGGTTTGTCAAATAAAACCTTCCTTCATACAGATTCTGGAACAAATCCAATAACCTCAAATGTTAAAAGGAAATAAAAATAACAAAGAAAAACACACAAAATGAACCTCTTTCTCTCATGCATGTAAAAATAATCACGTTAATCTTTTGTTAAATTAACAAGAAGTCAAACTGTTGGTGCACGTTGAGTTATCTTCACATCAGTTTCTCTACTCTCACGTTTTACTGAGAATTTATACAAACGTCTCTTATTGCAGCCGGATCCCATTTAAACTGGATTTTATATTTTATATGAAGTATTTTGTCACAATATTGTTATGAAAACAGCTGAAAGAAGCCATTTGAAGTCTGAGAGCAGATCTCAGCAGAACCTGTTAGTTTGGACCAGAACACGACAGGTTCTTCTTTAAAGCCTTTATGAGATCCAGATGTTTGTGGAGAAATTCACATCTGCAGAATAGTTTTTATTCTGTAGGTTCAAACCTGAGCTGTGCAAAACAAACTATCCCAAAGCCCTGGACTCCATGGAGGACAAGCGAGCAGGTGGATGAAGGAGCTGCTCGGAAGAAAAGGATATCAAAGTTTAACTGGACATGTTAATGTGAAGGGATGAATGAGGTGGTTGATGGTCCTGAATGAGATTTTATAGATGTGGAGTGAGACAGGTGTGAATGACCTGTCTGACCACTAGAGGTGCTTTTACACTATAAGTTACACACATCAATATGCAAACCAGGAGCGACACAGTTCAGTGTCTTGTTCAAGGACATTTAGACATGAGGTGAAGGGAAGCTGGAATTGAACCACCAACTTCAGTTTGGAAGGCTCTTCCCTCTGGGCCACAGCAGCTGAAGTTATCAGATTAAAGCTGATTTAAGATTTAACCAGAGAAGCAGGAAGAGGATCTAGCTGGATGATAAAAGGCTTAAAATCCTGAATGAGGTCAAATATATGATCAGAATTTGAAGGTGGAGAGCTGCTGGTAGAAAGGGAACAATGTGGTGGTTGATTTGACTGAGTTTATGATGAATAATCTCGAGGGGGGAGACAGTCAGCTGGACGTAGGGTTGAGTTGATAAGATTAAAAAAAGGGAGTCTCTTGTGAGTGTGTGGTCATGTGATCCAGGACACACGGAGGATAAATGTTGTCAAAACCAGAAGAAGAATGAATAAAAGCATCACTGCAGGATTAGAACCATAAATATTAAGAACCAACACAAGGAAGTAATATTGAAAGTATGCAGCTGAATTCCTGGATCACAACTGAACATTTAATAGAACAGAAGAGTCAAAGTGTAAAACCTTATTTCAGAAGAAGTACCAATCTGCAACATCTGCAGTAAAGAGATTTCTGAAGGGACTAAACAAAACAGGAAAAACTTGAAATATCAAACTCACAGACGTAAGACGGACAGTAATTCTTGCAAATGTATTTTATTTGCGCCACAATTCACTTTTTCTCTCCTTTTTATTCACTCATGAGCCAATTTTAATAAACTAATACAGTTTTCAGGGTTCAGTAACTTCATATCAGAATTGTTGAATGCTACACGCTCAAAGTCACCCTGACCACAAAGTACACACAAAGTCCAAAACAAGTAGAAAAACAAGACAAACTGACAAATCTATCACAGTGACAGAGTGACACATAGTGACTTAAAGAAACATAAAATAAGAATAAAAAGGAGGAAATGAAACATCAAAGCCAAGAAAAACTGAAAACAAAGTACGGAGACCGACCACAGATCTGTGAAACCAGATACAATGAGATAAAAAGATGCAGAAAAATTAAAAACAAAAAACTACCAAACAAAAGACAAATTCAGCTCAAAAAGAACAAAACAGCCAAAGACGAAGATCCAAATTAAAAACAGTGACAACAAAAATGGAGCTCAGAAATGTGAAGTAACTGCAACAAAATGTGCAAATGCAAAAAAAGAGAATTTCATCCAGAAATAGTTAAACTTCAGCTTTAAATACACTGATGTTTGTTATTTAGTTGTCATGTTACATTCATTTTCATGCTAGATTTATTCTTTCACCACTAAATTCACAGCTGTGTGTGCAACATAAACATAGAAATATACAAATCAGAATTCATTTTTATTCACCAAGTATGAGAACAGACAAGGAATTTACTTCTGGCAGATCGAGTCTCTCTAGTGAAAACAAAGAATAAATAAGGAAAATCAGACCAAATAAAAGAAAATTACACTGAAAAAATATAAACTAATTTCTATAGTACAGTTTTCTTAAATAACATGTTTTTCTTTATTTTTACAACATCTTAATATTGAATTTTACGAGTTTGTTTTGATTAAATCCTTCCGTCAGTTTGTCCCAGTGAACACCCCCCCCCAGGTGTGCACCATGTTTAATGTCTGTCAATCACAAAAAGAACATTTCATTCATAGGAAATTCTTTTAAGCTGCATGTTTCTCTCAGATCCGTCCATCCAATCTGTTTTTATATGTAGTTCTGGTTGTATTTATGTAGATGTGACCTGCAGCTCCTGTGATGAAACACTATTCTTCCTTTCTGCCTGAAGACAACTCGAGTATACAAACATGACTACGAGTCATAAATCAAGAAGGAAAGTCGACAAGAACTAAAACACCAAAGAAGAGAGTGAGAAGCTGAGGAAGTACAGTCTGCTCTGTCTCTTCCTAAAAACAGCATCACCGTTGTCTCCATTTCAGTCTGTTGTCCAGGTGAACACCCAGGTATTTATACCCCTCCCCCCCCATAAGCACTACATTTCCAAATTTTCAAAAGAAAGATAAGTCTCAAACATTTCAAGTTGTTTTTAAAGCCGACTGTAGTGATAGAAACGCTGTAATTGACGAGGTTTTACTGACTGTAGCTGCTCAATAAAACCAGAAAGATAAAAAGTAAAAACAAAAAGTCTTTTTAAAAGCATGATGGAACCTGTAAATAAATGACTGACAAACAGGTGATTGTACCATTATCATGATAAACCACCTGACCCTCATGATAAAAACCCTGCAGTGTGGATGCAGACTCACAAACACATAATGGATAGAGGACATTATAAATATGTTCTTTATATCTCAGCTGTGTATTCATGAGATTAGAAAGAGAATCACACCACCGCAGTACACACAGATCCACTGGTTCCAAGCATCTGATACCTGGAACAGAATTCAATCACAACTTGGCTGAAAACTCTCCAGTTCAGCTCCAACGGTCAGTTAAATACAGTTATTATACATTTACAGCATTTCATGCACAAAATGAATTGCAGAGAAAAATATTTAACAGGGGACAGAAATAGAAGGATGCAGGAGGAAGTGAGAACCTGAACCTGGTCAGTCTGATCGATGGACGGTTTGGAAGGTGCCAGAATCCCGTCTGCTCTTTATAACTGTCTCCAGTCTGTCTTTAAGAAATCTCCTTCAAATCCAACATTTATCAGTCCATATGGAGCTGTCAGATGAAACAATATCTGAATCGATAAGACACGGCCACGGGGTCATTTTACAAAGTAAGATGGTGATTTGTAAATAGAAAATAATCGTCTGACATTTCTTTGTTTTTATGGCTGAGAAGCTGCTAAATCGATTCTTCTCTCATGTCTGAGTTCATATATGAGAGAAGTGCTTGAGGCTGGTTAACATAAAGATTCAAACAAAATGAGATTTTATTTACTTATACAAACAACTAACAGTCTGAGCTGAAATCTGCTCTGAAAATCACTAACTTCACTTATTTTACAACTTTCTCTTGTTTCGGAATTGTTGCCCTTTTCATGTCTTTTCCCTTAAATGTAAACAGATTTATTTTGTTTATTTATGAAGCATTTATGTGAAAAAAAAGTTTAAATTTAAGCTAAACAAAGAAAAACAAGACAAGAAAGCAAATAAGTTTGGAATAGAGTTATAGAGACGGACGCTGAGGTTGATGAGGGTCTAAAGGTTGGATCATGGATCTGACCTTCAGTTTGACTGATGCTGCTGACATTTACACTGACTTAATACACACACACACACACACACAGGACTGTAAGCAGATTATCTCTGTCAGGTTGCTCATGGTCATACAGTGTAATGTAGAGAAACGGAGGATAATGTGAACCACTGCTACTCAGTGGAACTCTGAGCTCAGTGTCGGTCCATCTCACTATGGATCTGATTCAGTTCTACAGGATCATTTAAAGGCAGCCAGAGTCCAGATCCATATAAATACAGTGTAACAGGCTCATTTGCACATAACCAAACTCAACATTCATCCATTAGCGTGATGCATTAACAGAAGATGTTTCAAAACTTTATTTATAAAGCGCTTTTTGTGCATTAGTGCAATTAACTGTTATTAAGTGTTTTACAGGATAAAAACATAATGTCAACCCCCATATACATACACCAATACACCCCCCGATCCAACCCCCATATGTTAAAAACACCTGCAGAGCAACATAAAAAACAAAAAAAGTATAATAAAAAGGACAGTAGGCCGAGTACAGATGAGCCCAGTAAAGTAGGTGGTAAAATGTCATCTGCACCGGCAGATAGGGCGCCAACTCAGGGCGTCCAAGAGCTACCCAGGGAGCACCCGGCAGCCACAACCGATCGCCATTTGATAAGTAGAACGACTAACGATGTATACAAAGCTGCTGGTGTCTTTAAACTTTTAATCAAACCTGATTTTACAATTTTTTTCTTTCAGCCACATAAATAATAAATTTAGTCAATAAGGAAGTTTTTTTATACACTGTAAAAACATGCCAGAAAAAAGGTAAAATTTACCAACATAATTTAAATCAAGCTCGTTGTTGCTGCTTGTTATCAGATTTCATCAAGCAGAAAAAGATGGTGGAGTTAAAGAGAACCATTTAAGTTTATCAGAGCAACATTCATGTACCTGAGTTAATCACATCAACATGAAGAACAGATTAATTACACTATAATTAATTTCACTAAAATGATCCCTCTTAGAAATAAAGAATTATATTTATTCTAATTAAAGGCTTTTGTTCTCTCAGTGCTAATGACACAGTGTTAGGTCTAGCATAACACACAGAAGGAAGTTACACATCACCAGCAGCATCTTCCCATCATCCAGAGTCACATGAAATAAAGAAACTGATGCAGCAGGACGAAGCAGAAACTAACCATCAAACATGGATGATTACATGATTATTTGCTGTAAAGCACCTTTATAATGAGAAAACTAATCATTTTTAAAGAACATATTGTAAAAAGGAACAAAGATTTTAAAAAGTGTCTTTTTGCAATAAAATTGCATTTGTTTTTATTTAATTTGGCTCCTCAGTAAAACTGAACTTTTTATTACTGATATTGATTCAATTTAAGGTAAATGATTGTTTCTGGATATCAGACACACCTTATGGACGTGTTTCTATGGAAACATATCTGTCTTCTCCTTTTCTCCATCATGACTTTAGCTTTTACATTTCTGTCCACAAGCTGACGAACACAACCATTAATCTAAGTTTCATTTACACATATTACTACAGCTTCACACCTGCTAGCAGCAAAGTAATGCCTGTTTGTTTTCTCATCACGTTTATTTTGCATCATTGACAGACTCAGAAACAATCTGGATAAACAAGTTCCTGTTATGCCTGAGCTCAGTGAGTCATCAGATAAACTGATTTATTAACACTGTCAAGTTTCTCACATTTCTCACTAAACTTATAAAGGCTACAGAAACCTTTTAATGACTCTGATTATTTAGAGAACTTTTGTCTCATTAGATTTTCTATGACCCAAGACCAAGACCCTCCGACTGACTCGATGAAACTGAGAACCCTAAGAATGTTCTGGAAACTGCCGTTGCAGTTCGTCACCAAGAAGATGGATGGATGGATGGATATCCTCTTTCAGCCTCAATGTTTTAATGATTTGTCCTTTAGGGATAAATTCTGTGTGTTTATATTTTGACATGTAAAATTTTAATGTAGCAGCTGATGAGTTACAGGATGGAGTTAAAACTTAAACATAACCAACTTTTTTAACGAGACTCATAAAAGACAGACAGGCTGCTGATGTCCTCGGAAAGAAAAGGGACATTCAGCACATATTGGACATGGGACATGAAGCTCGGAGATGTATGTGGACAGCTGATTAATGTGTCAGGAAAATGGGAAATGTTCTACACAATCACATGACGAGGTGAGAGATCTAGAAAAGACTGAGTGAATGGATATCCAGATGTTTTGGTAATTGATCCATCTCTAATAGGTGAACTTTATAATTGTCCCTACAAAAAACCCTGTCCGTGTAGATTCTGTTATCTAGGACACGGCAACCCCCCAAAAACCTCATGAAGAGACTCACTAACACCTGCACTGAGACACATTACAGGTGACTGTATTTTCAAAATAAAACAAAATAAATTAACATTGTTCCTTTTTGCCTTTAAGTCTGGCTTCCAGCTGTGTTCTGGGTCTGACTTTTACTGTACAACACCAACTGAAAACATCATCTTCCATAGTTTCATATTTTGGATGCAGCTGCTGATGTTTGTTTCTGATTACAGAGATTATTCTGTCAAATTTTAAATCTTGGTATTTCTTTATCAACAGCGTGTTTTTATTGTGATTTATATAGAATAATCACATGCATTAAAGTGTTACATTGCTTTTATTAAACACTCACTGACCAGTTAGTTTTCACATAACTTCAGTTAAATAAGAACATCTTGTTGGGAAATAACGGCACACGTCTGTTGTCTCTGAAAAACAAAGTGTCTGTTAAACTTGTCTGAATCACTGTTACTATAAATAAACCTTAACTTTACAACACAGTGGGTGGGTGGGGTTACGGTTTATTTACTAAAATAACTTCCTTCCCACTGTGGCCCTCAGAAACTCAAAAGGCCAGCCACTTGGCAGGAGAACAAGTATTTTTTATTAGACTGAATTCCTGGATGAGGCAGTGAAATCCATTTAAAATGAGGTGAGAGAAGAGTGAAACCAACAACCTGTAAGATCAAAAGATGTCAGAGGGACCAGTTGGCTAATATCTGCAGCGTTTATTCAACTCATTTGGAGGTGAACTATTTAAATATAACAGGTGAGGATTTGATTTGAAAACATGATCAAACCAAGACTGTATTTTATAACATTTATCTGACGACTGGGATAAAAGATGTTGTAATGAAAGAATCAGTTCTAACAACTTTCCTGTTAAATGAAGTTCATTGTTCTGAGTGTTTTGAACATCAAAGCAGAGTTTTTACATGAATTCTATGATTTAAACACAAGTACAATTTAAACAGCACAGTTATTGTTTTCAGCTCTAATTACACGTTTTCGTAAGTCCAACAGCGCTTGTAACACAAACTAACTGTTCTGTTTGAAAACATGGACTGTGAGAGATGTTCAGCTGAGCAGAGATGCAAGATGCTCAGCATCAGTCAACATGTCCACGCATTATACAACCATATAGGTCGATTTTGAAAGCTCCAAAAAATTCGACCTGTCGGCGCGTTTCCGGGCTCTGCAGAGACGTACTACCAACGACGCATGCACGCACCTTCCCAGAGGAGCTGATAAATACTCATGCGTGAGGTTTTGCTCTGTTCAGCCGAACAGCAATATGTCTCATTTTAATACAACAGTTAGCTTTAAAATGTAAATATACATATGGACACACTGTAAAGCTGAATATTTCATGTTAAAAAGCAGAACGTTAAGGTTAGCTGATAGGGGTCGCATACGGAATAGTGTTTTCAATAATCAACCAATGCAGTTATATTTGACGTGAGGTCGAGCTGCATCAGTACCAGGAACAGCTGATGAGTGACGTTGGAGGGTCACTCGGTTCCAGGCAGACACTTCATGTTACACTTAATATGCACTTTTTTAATTAATAAAAAGTTAAAGTTTTCTCACTTCTTTTGAACTGTGAATTTAACTGGTGTAACTAAGTTAAATTAAATCTTATAGTGAGCAGTCACCACACCAGTTAGTATTATTAAGTCTTTTTATGCATTTCTCAGATTGCTTCATTTGTATTTTGTAGTATTTGTTTAAATTCCATTCTGTTCTTGTGTTATTGATTTTCTTTCCTCTCTCTGTTTTGGCAGAGTTTCGTTAATCTGCTTTTAATTGCTGTTTGAAACTCTAGATGTCTGGTTAAGTGTTTTATTGTCACAGTAAATCAGGAGCACAACCCTCTTTTCTTCATCTTGCTTTGATTAACAGTTTTGTGGCAAAAGATGTTTAACTGTGAGGGACAATAAAATTCTGATCATGCTAACAGCTCTTTGTCCTGCTGTCCTCCCTCCGTCTGCTGCTCCTTGTCTTTAGCATCATTAATCTGAGCTCACGTATCCGGGTTATCAGGATGTTTACAACAACGTGTCACTCCTTCTTTATCACCGATTTAGATGACCTGAATCTGAATGTTTGATGAAAAAGAGAGAATGTGTGACTGTTCTGAGGAAACCTGGAAGAACCATAAATGAAACCGAGCCAGATGTTCATCTTTCACATGATGTTTAACAAAAGGGGGAAGAATGGATATGAGGTGAGAGATGGTGAAGGGACTGAAAAGGGCACAAAGGACAAATGATGAGGTGAAGGAAGGATTGATAGGAAGAGTTAGAGATGAATGTGGGAGGAAGGAAGAATGAGAAAAGGACATGAAGGATGATGATAACAGAGTGATGAAGAGGAAGTATGGATCATCTTAATATCCCAGATTCTTTCAGTTGAACAACGATCACCATGCAGATCTTAAACATCTTGTTACTGTGCAGCTCACTTATTTAAACCCGAGTGGTGAGACCTGATCATCAAGAGAATCAGCATAATAAAGAAGTTCAGAAGTTTCTCAGATTTCTGAGAAACTCCCAGATTACTGGGAACAAGTAACAGGATGTTTTATAGTTTTCTGTATGTTTGAGCTTCTGTTACATGATCTATATAAACTTGTGTAATTTGTTTCAGGGTTTTCCAAAATGTTTCAACATGCTAAGGCCTTAAAACAACAACAACAACAACCCAGTCAGCTGGGCTGGGATTTATATCATGAGTAAACTGTTCCCACGAGCAGGACTTGTAAGGTGAGGAATGATTTTCACCTCCGCAGACAACTTTAGCAATATTAAAACAAACACTTTGAGTTTCAGCTGCAGTTTCATGTCAGATTTCTACTTTTCTGTCTTTATATGAAACATTTTACAAGTAGGTCATAAAGTTTTTAAGTTGTTGTTTGGATTCATCTCGTCTCCCTCGTCACCGTCTTCTTTCCATCTTGTGGATTTTGTTTTCTGATTTCTGTTGGGTCTCTGTTGTTGTCCTGTGCTGGAGGGCTTCTGTGCCATCAGCTGATCTATAGTGTAAACAACAAAAACAACATGGAGTTATTAAGCAACGAAAGTGGGGCAGAAATGTTCAGCTTAATGCAGGTGTTTGATTTCAGATGAAGATCTTTCTAATTAAAGTTTAATACAACTTTTATACTTCCTATCCTTTATTTTAAATAGGATGTGAGTGAGAGCAGATAAAGGAGGGTGAGTGAGTGGATCAGCAGACTTTAAATCAAAAGGGGATCCTCCCATCAGTAAACGAGCTGTAACCCTGACAGTGTACCAACTTCCAGGTAGCTGCAGATTGTTTGTCCGGGGGGATTACGTTAGGTAAACAGGAGATTTAGCATAATGTGGGCCATGCCTGTTTTGGCTTCAGCTGGATATGGGGTCATGTAAGCATTGCCGTGGCAACCCAATCCACTGTGGGAGGAGGTGATAAGGGAATTAAGGAGGAATGAGCTGTCTAATCCCTTTAATTTGACTATCTGTGCCTCTCTCGAACGTCCCTCCCTCTTTTCACTATTTTCTTTCTTAATTTCACCCTCTTACTTATTTTCAGCTGTTTTGTCTTCTGGTATTCTCCTCCTTCTTTTTGACCTTTAAAGTTGGGATAGAATAAATAAACACGACACAAAACAAATATAAAGCTCATTTTTTAAAATCCAATTTAAATAATTGGATTTAGCATCTTTGCATCATGAAACCACCTTCTTCTGTGTTATGGATTTTTTAACATCATTGTCATTTCACCAATATGTTAATTAACTCACATGCTGCAGTGAAGCAGTGACTTTAAAAACACCTGCAGGCTGCACAGGAACAAACCCAGTCCACAACACACCTCACTTTACAGAGAACTGGACCCAAAGATTCACCTGCAGGAGTCCTGAGGTCAGACCGGATGCCCCAAAGGTCTAAAAACCTCCATTATGTCTCTTTGAATTCCTGGTGTTTTTCCTTCTATACTTGTTTATTTATGTACCGGTGCAACATTTCCAGATGAAAACATTAGGTTGGAAAATACTGAACACTGCTGGCAGCTACCTGCAGGAGCAGCTGGACTGAGTGCTGCAGAGAAGACGTGCACGTATCATTGTGCACACAAACAGTCACAGAGCTTTATCCACATGGGATAACAGCTGAGAATGTATCATTAAGATGAAACACTTCACTGACTTCTGCAATTTCCCTCAGCCCTGCAGCAGACACTGTATTCATACCAAACATGTAAAGTAAATCCAACTTAAAGCTCCACCCGCTGGATTTATATAACAGACACATTTTTATCGCTGAATCACTGATTATTGATCCAAAAAGTGTTTCATCTGGACTCTGAACCTTTAAATGCTTTTAGATTGTCAACTAAAATAACGTGTTTCATGCTGCAAATTTATAAAGAGGAACAATGAGAATTGCTAAAATACGGTTTGTTTCTACTCGGCGAACCAGCGAAGGATTTGTTCTATTGACGAGTGTTACAGGTGCAACGGGACATACAGTATTTAACTCTACTGACTTAAGATAAAAATGTTCCAAATTTAATAAACACTAAATTGTATTTCGGTAGCAAATTGATTAAAGGGCCTCATAATTTGAGGGACACCCCTGGGCAGGCCCAGAACTCACCGGAAGGATTCTGTCTTCGTGTCTGGGAACATCTTCGGATCATTGATCTCAGGAGGAGACCAGGAGAACCACCAGGGAGAGGAAGGTCCACAAGCTGATCTCTGATAACTGGATAGAAACACAGTCACAGAAACACGATGTGGATCTACTTAAAACCATTTAGATTTAAAGCAAGTCCACCTGCATGGAATGTTAGTTTTGAGTCCAGTTGTGTCAACAACTGGAAACATTTCACGAAAACAAAAACTTTTAAACAGCAGCATTTAATCTTTGTTCGTAAATGTTTATGCTGTTAAAAAGGAACTGAAGTAAAGCAGAGGAACTTTGTCATTTGACTTAATAAAATAAAATGTTGGAAATTTTTTTCTTTTGACAATCCAGTCTATTCTGTGAAAACATCATCGTTCCCTCAGCAGCTGGAGAGGTTTGTCACATGTGGCGTGTCGTACGTCTTGTTGATGTTTCTATCTGGAACAATGACTTTAAATCAAGATGTTCTATAATGTTTAAACTAAATAAATACTTAGAGATGAATGCAGACTCACATGGGACTTCCACAGAACAACTTGTCCTGCATTGTAACATCATCTTTGTTATTGATGATACGTGTTTATTTCAACATGTTTTTTCATGAGGACACCTTAAAAGTGTGAATTTTCTAAAAGGTTAAATGGAGTTAGTAAAAGGTGCTGACAGCAGACTGATTTTCCAATAACAGAGAAAACTTGTTTTATAAAGCCCTTGGAGATGTTTCTGATCTAATTTAAACTAGAGTTTGTGATAAAAGGTCCTTTTTTAATCAGTTATCTCTGTAACATTCAGGTGGAGGTTCATGATGCTGTCAGTTTGAAGGTCCTGCAGATTTATGACTCTGTATTTTTGTCTTTCATGTAGTTACAACTTAAAGGTTTGTTCATAAATCCCCGATCATCTAAACCAGCCTGCAGGTTCCACACAGGTTCACACATCCAGATTCTCTAATGATAAAATAAAGAAATGTTTTTGTAAAGGTGATATAAATACTGACTTTAATGTGAAATCAGAACAAAGAATAATTTGAGGTCTGAGATGTTAAAAAGCTCCTCGTCTTCTGAACAGCAACAGCTTTGATTCTGCAGGAACGTTTACAAGTTAATACGAGATCCTGAAGTGGAACATTAGAACGTTTGTCTGGACTTAATGTAGTAAACACTCTGTTTTACTGCTTTGAAGACACATTAAAAAGATAAATCTGATTAAAGACCATACAACCCTCCTCTTAGATTAACCAAACAGTACAATGTGGAAAGAGTCAGTAATAAAACAGTAATTCATCAGATCAGGACGGAATTAAAGATTCGGATGTTTTGATGAAACTGAGGACTGAAAAGCTGCAAACAGCTGCAGTCAGTCACCAAAACATGAGAAACTTTTCACATTTTATAATATTTGCATCAAATCTAAAGATGCAGGATGGAGATTGTTTTAGATACATAAAGAAACGACTGATTAGCACTTAAAGTTCTGGAGTTTAACTGTTTGTTCTTTACAACAGCTGCATTTGTTGCAGTAACAATCACAGAAACCATCATATCATACAAACAGGTTGTATTTCATTCAGGTATTGCACATAATTTAATGGAGGGGCCCTTCAACATCGTTATGAGGAATGTTGCACGTGAGTCTCTAATGACAGATTGATTTACAACCTGCTGGTTGGTGTTGAGTGACCGAGCACCGCGTTCCTCCTGGTCACGACACCACAGGTGGAATAATAGAATATTGTCTGAAGCACAATTATTTCTTTATTCCAATTTTCATTTATTTGAACTATGATCAGTCTTTTAGTTTTTCAACTGTTTCCATTAGACTCGTTCTAGTTCCAGATGGAACCAAACAGTCTGAGCAGCCACAGAATTCACGTTTAGCTTTAAACTAAAGAGCTGTGAAATGTACCTCGTTCATAAAAATACTTTTTATCAGCTCAGAGTAAAATTAATTATTTACAACTTATTTGTTTGTAGAGAATATTTTTAAACCATAAAACTGCAAGTTTTTAAGTTTATTTGTTATAAGATGTACATAATACGTTGAGTTTTAGATAATTTTTCTTAGATATTTTTGTACTTGTTTAACTTTAAAAAACAAATTCTCAATGTTCAAATGTGACAGTTAATTAATACAGAATGTTGTAAATTTAAAGCTGAATATTTGATGCAGGTTGTGAAAGTATCTGACTTCTAACATCTAAAAGATGTATTATTGAGAATAATGTGGCGGGTGCAGCACTGTGACATCCTATATGTTGTTAAAATAACCCAAAAATCTAAAAAAACAATCAATGTACATTGTTTTATTAATACTTTCAAACCTTTATTAACGTTTCTGCCTTCATTTGGGTTCTAGAACGTTCCAGTACAATCAAGTCCTGATCAGAGAACATCGTCTCCTTCCTGCAGTCTGCAGAACCGGCTCTGCTCCTGTGGGTCCAGCGATGAAATAGATTTCTAAACTGGATCTCTGGGAATTATAGAATTTATTTTGTTAGATCAACAGGTCAGTTCATGTCTTACTGCTGCAGCTCTGACCTCTAACTAGACTTCCACCAGGTTGTTTCTCTGACATTCTGGAAGATTCAGTTAAACTTTGAAAACATGCTTCATGAGATTAACTGCATGTTTACATTGATCTTTATTTATCAGTATATAAGGATTTAGCATGGCTGAATAAAATGATGACATGTGCAGCCATGTGTGTAATGAATAAAGGAGATACAAGATGTTTGTTCTGATTATCTTTTTATTGGAAAACAGTTTTCATTTAAAATCAGAAGAAAAAAATTAAAACAAAATATAATTTCATCACCTAAGAGAGTTGTATAATGTTGTTGCATTTCCTCTTTAAGGTGGCGTTTGCGTTTCATCTCCGACTTAAAGAAACTAAATGTTAAACATCCAAATACTCACAGACTGAAACAACTGGGAACGTGTCAGAAAACCCAAAATGTTTACATGTTTACTTGGTTCCGTTGAGCTGGACAGTAAATCAACAGTCTTGTGGTATGAATAAATCTAAAAGTTTAGGATTATTTCTATAGTTAGTTTATTCCTTGTGAAAGGATAGCAGTAATGTAACAGACTCAGTGCTAACGCATTAGCGCTGCAGGTCAGCAGAGCTGCTCTTCATGACAAGCAGAGCTCCTCTGTGTGTCAGAACCGGGCCTGTAATTGAAACAAATGGTTTCTTCAGAGAACTTAATTCACACTTATGTGTATTCAGATATAAACCTGGTGGGTGAGAGCTTTTATCTCCACAAAGCGACACAATGACGGCAGCGTTTAGCCCATCTGGACCCTTTAGTTTAGAATTAGAATTTCAAATGTGGAGCCATGGGCCCACTAGATGTTTAGAGCAGAACATCTGTCACATGGGGAGAGTCCAAAGTGCTTCATGAAGACAGATCTGTTCAGAGTTGAACCATCCATACTCATCTATTTAAGCTTTTATAGAAATCTGATACTGCAGCAGGTTCATCATCAGTATACAGTCAGGTATCAGATAAAAACAGGTGCATTATGGGCATTTCTGTTTGTCTTTATCCCCTGATGCAGATGACATGCACGCGCACGCACACACACAGTGTGTCTCCCCTCTGGCCTTTTGTGTGTGAATTGATGTTCCGTAGAAGACAAGATGAACCCCTCTGGGTAGAAACAGCTTCACTGAATTTCACTGTGAAAGAAAATGTGTGTGCATGTGTTGCGTGCGTGCACGTGTGTCTGTGTCGGTGTAACTATAGTAGAGAACGATGAGTTTTAAATCAGATCTGTGTCTCTTTTCCTCCCTGATTGTTGTATTCTTTATGTCATTGTTTCAGTTGAACACGTTCATCATATTTTATAAATCATCAGCATCTTTTCTTTCTCATTTCTGACCTTCACTTCTTCCCTTTGTGTTCTAAGTATCTTATTTTAATTATTTCCCTCCCTCGTCTGTTCTCCTTTCATCCTTTTACCTCTGAACACTGTAAAGTTTTTGATATTTCTTCCTCCTCCCAGTTGCTCTATTTCTAATCTCATCTTTTAAATCTTAATCTGTAACATCTTCCTCTCTGCTGTTGTTTTGTGATGTGAAAGTAATAAACAGAATGTCAGTAACAAGTTGATCCAGATGTTTGGCTCCATAGAAGCAGAATATAAAGTGGATCAGTGTTTTTTCCAATGAAATTTCCTCTTATATGATAGAAAGATTTCATCCCTTCAGCACATGAACACATGAACATGTGTGTGAAGAGCAAAAGAACAATTCACTGATTTATTCTTTGTCTAATTAAAATATTCCAGAGAACTTTCTTCTTTAGTTCTGAATCAGTTGGTGTGCTCATCCCAGATTAAATGCTGTCTAGCCTCTATGACTAAAACTATGATGTAAAAATAAAATGTACATGAATGTCAGTAAGATGAGATTAAATATCCTTCCAAACCATTTGACATGTTTTCACCCTGATAGTGTTTAATGTTGCTCTCTAGTTGCATGTATTTGAGTCAGAATGCTGCGTTTATGGAACGTGATGTTTGACTAGTGTTAATCAAACACAAGTTAGATTAGAGTTACAATAACAGATGAAGACGTGCACCTGCTCTCTGCACAGGAACGAAGGATCCTTTAAATACACGAGCAATAAAGTCAAATCAGTTTTTAACAGCAGGGACGTCATCATGTGTAATATTATCACTTACTGTCTTTAACCAGCATTAATGTTTCTTCTTTAGCTGTTTGCAGAACAAACAGGATGCAGGAACAGTTCAGCTGTTTGAAGGAAACATGATCATTTCAAAATAAAGTCTGTAGACTGTTGAAAGAACAGCAGCTTCTGTAATACACATAATCAGTGTACTCAGGTAGTACATAGTACTCAGAGTACATAACTAATCTGAACTCATCACATACTTCCTGTTATAATCATAAAAACAACTTACACCGAGTCCTTTGTGGCTGATCAGTGGCTCTTCTGCTGTCTGAATAATTAATATATAATATCTTTCATTTAAATGGGCCAATTTAATCCTGCAGTATTTTTAAGCTGATCTACAGTTGGTTTATTTTACAGACATTTATTGGCGCCTTTTGATGAAACTTCAGTTTGAACTGATTCCAGTAACAACAAACCTTTGCAGCTCACAGTCACATGATACAGAAATATAAATGCAATAAAACATATTGGATTAAAGCTTCAGTAGCAACAGAGAGACTTCTACCCTGTGGACAGATGAGTAATGAGGAACATTTCCTCCATCACTCTGTATCTGCTCCTCTCGTGTTAATGCAATGAATCATTTCTGTGAAATTGATTAGCTAATTACTGTCAGTCAAAACGTTTCCCCCCAAAGTCGACCTCCAGATGTAAAGAGTCATCAGAAGGTTGAGTGACAGTCGTCTTCCAACACGTTCTCACTCCCAGTGCGTCAACAGCCTGACGAATGGTCAATGTCTTCAGGGTTAGGGTTAGTTACATCATTTTAAAAAAAACAGCTTTATTTTCACGTCATTATAGATTTATTCTTATGCTGGTTCATTATCTTCATCATATGTTACTAATTCATCAAAGATCAGTTCTTAAATTTTATTAAATTAATTCAAAATAAATATTACAAATATGTGTTTTTTCAGAGTTTGACTTTAGCTGCTCATTATGATACATCATAACTCATTATTATGTTATTGAATTATTCTGTTAACAATTAACAAACAAATTAAAAATATAAAAGCTGCAACATCTTATTTCCCTCAATAGGAAACAAATTATGAAAAGTCAGTTTTAGGTTAATTTTCTGTCATTTGTTTCTTAAACAAGTTTTTATCATTTAAAGAATTAACAGAAAACATTTAATTTTTCTATGAATTATTAACTGAATCTGAAAAGGATGAAAAAGTTGGTGTGAGTTCAGATGTTTCTAAAACAGAATCAGCTTGAACTCCAGAGTTCTGCTGATACCGAGTCTGCAGAATGAAAATCTGTGTGTTTGGGTTTATAGATGCTCGCGCTGGAGCTTCTGTGTGTTTTGGCTCGTGTCTCATTTCCATATCCTCCCTTCTGTATTAGCATGTGTGTTACTGGAGGATGTTTGGCTGATCATAAATCAAAGTCAACAAAGATTCAAACTCCAAAAGCAGAACAGAAAGGAATCGAGTTCAGCACGGCCTAGCAGAAAAAAATAATAACTTTATAAAGTTGCTGGTATAAATCAATCAGACTTTTTAGCATTTTGCTGAATCAACATTCAAACCATCTGCTCCAGAAAAAAGAGGATTTCTACATATTGAGTGTTTTCAGGGAAGGTTGGTGAGACGTTACGATGAGATTCATATTCTAATGTTAATAAATCTAAAAAGCAGGAACTCAAACATATTAACGTTCTCATGAAGAACACGATGAGATTCTTGTGTGTTTGTGGAAGACAGTCAATATTCCTTGTTCACTCACTCCTTCATCCCTCTTTCATTTTCCTCCTCTCATTAAAACTCCTCCATATCTTCCTCCCTTTAATGACATCATCAATAAAGGTAGGCAGACAGTTATGCAACACTGCTGGAGATAGATGTGCAGGTATTGTGTTCCACATGTGTTTGTGTTCCAGCTGTCTTTGTGTGTTTAGTGTTTATGCTACAACAGACACGTAAACCGTCTGAATTTCCAGTTCATTATAGTGATGAATGGTTGTTTTGGGAGCGTGTAAGTGTGAGAAAGATGAACATTATAATCCTGTGAATGTAAACTCATACAGCAGATACTGTCAGCACATGAAATCAGTCATGTTCGAGGTATTATTGGGTTTTATTCTGAGGATGTGCCAGTTCTGCTACAGCCAACAGATTACTGACACACCTGTGGAGAGACATAGTATCACTCTGATGAATGTGGCATCAAACTATGTAAAAAAAAATATGAATTATGAAGTGATAAAGTAATTATAATATAAAAATGAGTTTGTGTTCCAGCAGGAAGCAGATTGTTAACAGGTCTGATGATACGAGGTTCTGTTTTAACATCTTTTTATTTGTTTAAAGACAACAAAACAAGATTCATCACAAAAATAAAAAGTAAAATATGATAAAGATTTTATCTAAATTCATCCTCTGATGTAGAAATTAAAGCAACAAATGAAACCAGTCAGTCATTTTCTTTACCTGCTTGTTCCTGTTCAGGTGAGCTGGTGTCTCCAGCAGGCATTGGGTGAGAGGCGGGGCTACACCTGGACAGGTCACCTGTCGAGGACAAACCAAAAGGTTACAATAGGTCAAACCACAAGTGGTCAGAAAACTAGAGAATCTTGAAAAACATCTGGAAACACACCCAATGTGACAGCTGGAATGGAAGGAAGGAAAAACCCTGAACCTGGTTGATTATTGATTAACCTTTATTTGATTGGAGTCTGTAACATATGAGATGTGTGATCAGTTTGTGTATTCGTCTCCGTCAGTGTGACTCAAACCTTTCTCAGTTTTTTAGAATCTGATCTGAACCTCCTGACAGCTGGTCACTTGCTGGCCCAGAATTTGTACGTGTGATGTTACTTTATGTCTCTTTGTATGTTTTGAAGTGGCAGCGCACTCCACACACAAGAGATCACCCAACCTTTCCACACACAGAGTTAATACGGAGTGATTTATAGGTGATGACAGCATGGCTTGCAGTACCTTCTCAAATGTCCCTTTCTGTCACTGGAACATTGTGTAGTGTGGCATGAACTGTTTTCTGGGTGTATCTGTGACAACATGAATGCTTTTATTTTGATTTAGCTCAAAAGGTTTTGTTCTTTATGTAAATAGATGATGCCGTCTAAACAAACAGCTGTTATTGTTTGATTAGACTGTAATTTTTGGATGTAAGCACCTGTTGATGGACAGCTGTGAGGGTGACACTCTGATATAAACATAAAGGATTGTCTTGGCTTTAAATGAAAGTTCCTCCCAGTGTTTTGTTTTTAATCGCACAGTCTTCTCTAAGCTCCTCACATCTCAAACACTGAAGCCCAGATTGTGTTACATAACCAGTTTAAGATCATCAGGCTGAAAATAGCTTCTGCAGTGATGCACACTGAAATCTGAACAGGTATTTTATTTAAACTCGTTGTCAGAAGAATTTCTAACAAACGGAATCAGTGATCAGGTGACTTCTTACCTTCAAAGATGGTTTTTAGAATAGAAACTTTATTTAGAATTCAAAGGATTTGGAATAAAAACATCATAATCTGCAGATTAACATGAATTAAACAGATGAATTCAGACACGATGAGCCTGAAACTTTTATTGCTCCTGTTTTAAACCCAGTTTAAGTATTTCATATCTTTATATAATTTAAATACATTCACATTGAAATGATTATTCCTGTAACTTGTTGAGGTCACACTGACCTGTAATAAAAAAGAACTGGATGTGACTTCAGATTTTATGAAGAGCAGATTAAGGTGGACGATCAGATGGGGATCATGTGATCAGTTTTCTCTGAATGCAGATGTTAAATGAGTGTGTAAAAGCATCTTCTAATTACAGGAACGTGTGCACATCTGTGCTGCTGAATGGAGGATGAATAGATTATTAAACTCAAACTCTGATGAATTACCTGCTTCATTAGACTGATGAGGCTGTTTCACCTTGTGAATCTTTGTGTTTTTAAACATGACTGACTTGGTTTTTGTTTTTTGTTCTGATGATTTTCTTTTAGTCTTCCAACATGTTTTTCTGCAGCATCAGTTTGTATTCTAGCAGGTCGAGGAAGGTGGCGTCCATCTTGGTTCTGGTTCTGCTGGCTTCTTCCTGGTAGAATGGACTTGTGTTGTTCCTGTCATTCTTCCTGCAGAAGAGTGATAGTGTCAACATGCAGATTTGATCTGGTTTCCTGAGATTATCATTCTGTTGATCAATATTACATTTAAACTATTTCTCCATTAGATGTTAATGAAGGATTTAAGAACCAGAACCAGAACCCAATCCTTTCACCTCCTGATGTGACTTCATGGTAACATTTATTCCCATGCATGAAATCACAACATCACTGCAGTCATTTATTAAAGCTCCGTCCTATAATTACTCCCCTACAGTTTGCGCCTCCTTGTTGTATTGATTGTGTGTTTATAGATTCTTCTGAACAGTTCTTCACACACAAACATCATCATTAGGAGACAGAGCAGACCATCATTTATGCTCTCAGATCAATGTTGCAACAATTTGTTTAAAGCTCACACCTACACAATCACTGAGACATCACACGTGTAGTTCCACACACAGATGCACACCTGACGTGTCAGCGCTGAAGCCAGAAGGTGATTAGTCTTAAAGCAAACGAGGAAGTTTCCAAGAATTCACGGCGCCTGCAGCTTCGAGAAGAAACAACAATCTTTACTTATTTGTCTTCTTTATTCCCAAAGGAAACTATAATGTTGCTGTTGGCAACAAATGTGTAACAGAAATAAACTATATGAAGTTGTTGGTGCAGGAATCATATGATGCTCTTTGTTTGATATTTAAAGCAGATTCTTGGTGTTTTTTATATTGAACCACTAACAGCTGTTTGCTGGTCTTCATCTGAGTTCTTTATTCACTGAATTTTGAGTTTTATTACTGGAATAAAACTCTTTACAGTGAACTTGTTAAAGATTTTGGCTTGTGTGAACATCCAGTTATTTGTTTTCATCTCTTCTTCCAGGATGGAGTTTAAATTTCAGACCTTTTTCCTGTTAAATTCACACTTTTTTCTTGATTATTTTAATCTTTCTATAACTTCAGCTTGTTTTTCTCAAACAGTTTATCTGCAGATATAAAAGTCCTTCTGCATGAACTAACCAAAACATGAGGTTTTATCTCATCTGCTGTAATTTAATTGTTTAAAATTATTTGATAAAAATATATAGTTGATTCTGAATGAACAAACCATCATGTTAGTGATGATGATACAAATCTATTGATTATTAACTGCAATAGTTTCTATTATGATTACTTTACAAAATATTACAATCATATCAAGAAATAAAACAAAAGAGATTAAACTAAATCAGATTTATTCTGTTTAAGGAAGTAAAAATAATTTTTTGCTTCATTGAGTCTGTTTCCCTCTGATTCCTCGTCTCAGAGCTCATGAGGACAGAGACCAGGACATGGACAGCTGATGAGAGGATAAACACGGCGACTGAACGGCTTTTATTTTTACTTTAAACTGAATCTATTTATCCTATAAATAAATATTACCACAGTAATGTTTAAAACAAACGGATTTGATTCTGATATTTTGTGTTCATCTTATTTTTTGTGATGATGATCAGGATCTCAGACCTTTGTGGATGTTTACCTGCGTGTGTGCACATGCGTGGGCATGTGCGTGTGTGTGCATGAAACAGGAGCAGATTTATGAAATAAAGTGGCTGAGGCAAGATGAAATAAGATGAGTAATTCAGAACCTTTGAGTCTCATCGGTGTGATTAATGCTCGCCTTCAGCCGTTTGGCTCTGTGTGTTCTAAAGTAGAAGAACTATTTACTTTCCAAAGAATATGTTTTAGTCTCATGGCTGAGGAAATGTGAGTGTGTGTGTGTTTGATGGTAAACACACCTGTCAGCCTGAACCCGTCTCTCATCAGAAGCACAGACCTCCAAACTTAGCTTGGTGATTTGGGAGTTTTAACATTCATAAAGTAAACTTTTATTAAAAACTAAAAAATGTGCTGAATTAATCATTAGTTTTGATTTGTGGCTGCAGCTGCTACATGATCCAAACTGAAATTTGAGTTTTTTAACTTTTGCATCTTTGTGACTAACATTTCACTTTGCTCTTCTGGATGGTGATTTATAAAAAACAACTGGGACGGCGGTGGTGGACAAACAGAAGAAGACAGTAGGGATCCATGTAGCGGTCCTCAGTGATGGACAGTGACGTCAAGAAGAAACACGAGAAACATCGAGGTCCGAAAGAGGAAATAAAGAAGTTGTGGAGAGTCGAGACCTCAGTGGTACCAGAGGTCATCAGAACACCTGGTACTGTGACCCCTGAACCAGGACAGAGACTCCAACAGGATCCCAGGAGCAACCTCAGATCTATGTTCAATAGAACACAGTTCTAGGATAGATACTGTGTAGAACCCAGAAGTCTGGCAGAGGACCTGAACCTGAGAGGTCTGGACTCAGCCTGAAGAACAACCAACGCTGTAGTAAGAAGAATCAACTTTCATGTAAACAAGAGTTTATTTTACATATTTTATCAAAAGTTTATAAAGATTTGCATAAAATACAATAAGAACATAATAATATTAAAACAGAAAACTCAAGTCAAACTCCCAAACCAACCTGCAGATTGGCCTCAAAGCCTGCCCATCAATAAGTCCCGCCCCTGACTGCATGGTGGCTTTTCATCAGTGGCTCGTTCCTGAACAACATCACTGGAACGTTGATCATTTTGTGTGATGAACAAGCTACTTTGTGTTTTCTTATAAAAATTTGTGTGAAATTTAGTGAAAATATCAAATTTTCACATGAATTCATGCAGCGAGTTATAAAGTCCCTTTAACTCCTTCAGACCACTGAGACATTTAGAACTGAGTCATTATTTACTGAATTATTTTTATTTCTCTCATTCAGTAAACAAAAACAACAGAAATTAAAGTTTACTGGATTTTAAAGGTTCTGAAACATTTTCATCTTCTGTGTGTTCTGGTGGATTTTTCATGACGTCTGTTCAGAGTCGTGAGTCAGTTTTTTCCTGTTTGACCCAAACTTATGGAAAGTTCACTCAGTCATCATGTAAAGCCTTAAATTAGACACTTTATCACATTTACAACATCTTATCAATGTATTTTGGGTTTGTGGGTTGGAAGAGACAAAAACCTGGTTTAAGAAGAAAAACAAAATCCAAAGTGAAATATGTCAGATTGAAAGTTGTTCCGCGCATCATGAAATAAAAGTGAACTTTCAACATGATCTACTGAAATACTGTGATTTTTGTTCTATAACTACCAGGAAATCTGCCCAGAAGGCATGCAGGGGTATATATAAAGAGAAAACAGGACCAAAGAGACATGTCTTTAATGTGGACAGAAACGGTGAGAATAATCCTGGAGAAGAGCTAAAATATCCCAAATGAGAACACAGAAATCCCTCTGGACTTCAGAGATCATTTTTAGCATCATTTCAGAGACTTGGAACATGAGCTTAGCGTCATAATGTGTGATGACACCGTGTAGAGACGGAGCCTGGAGGTCCAGAGAGGAAGTACAAAGATGAAATCAGATGTATGAAAGGAGGAAAGAGATCTAAAGGGTGGGTGGAGAAAACCAAACCGGGGGTTGAGTCAAAGTGGACTGAAGGTGGAGGATGACACGTGTGTTTAAGTCATTATAATGAGAGTCCTGACAGGCGGTGTGGGATATCTGCTGTATGTAGCCTGCATGATTCATTCTGTGTCTTTAATTCTCACGATGAGTCAGTGAGACGGTTCACATGAAACTACCTGTCTCACACGCCCAGGTTATTTTGAAATAAGGGCTGATCTTTACTAAACCCAGTTTGTTTCATTCACATTTGATTTCTGTTGCAAATAAAGTTCAACTTGATATTAATGAAACATGAAAACTGGTGATATGAAGTTATTTTTTTATTTTTTCTGGATCTCTATAAAATGACACTACTCAGAAATAAAGCAAAGAAAACTGTTTTTATTCAAATTGAAGGCAAAAGTTTAGTATTTTATTAAACAGAATCTCATCAGCAGTAAAGAAAGAAAGAAAGATGAGGGATAAAAGCTCATTATTATGCACGTTATGGGTTCGGCCATAACAAAATGAAAGGCTGTTTGATCCTCTGCTGTTTAAGTGGGAGCAGAAAGAAACTGGAACCGTGTGATTTAACAGCTTTTGTTCAGTCTGAGCTGCTGGACATGAAGGAAATGAAGAGAAGCAGGATCCAGACCTTCCAGCTAGAACAAGTCATGTCAGCAAACTGGCTGTATATCCCCAATTACCAGTGTGCATGCACGCACACATGCACACACACACACGCATGCACACACACTCAGCCTCTATTACCTGTTCTAATGGAACTGGCTGAGCGGCTGAGGAACAGAACAACATCGTTATCATACTGTTCTCTTTATTGAGCCTTTTCATAATGTTTTGACAATTGCAATATCTTATTAAAAACTCAGAACTGTGTTCTTGGATCTTGAGCAGAGAAATTTGGGTTTCATGAATGTGTCTGAGAAGTTAAATAATAGAAAACCCATCAGTCTAATCTCAGATTCTTCATGTCATTAGAAACAACATGCTGTCACACATCCACACTGCTGACTGAGTTCTCTTATATAAAACATGTTCACTAACAGACCCACAAATCACAGTGAATGAGATCCAGACTTCCTTCAGGGGCTGTGAGAACCCACACTGCAGGTCTTTATGGTCCAGCGTCCAGACAAAAAACCTTCCACATGAAAAAGAAACCCTTAAGAGTTTCCCAGGAGGTTCCTGGACAGCTTCCAGATAACAAGAGAATCCTCTGATCTGGTGAAAGTCAGGCTAAAACAAGACTCTAACAACATCTTTATAATTTAACAGGATGATTATATCAGTCTGTAATGATGTTTATCATCAGCTGTGGATTAAACTAACTGTAGTTAATCAGTTTTAAGGTCATGTGAACCGTACGGTGAGAGTTGCATCATGCTGCTAACAGTCGGGTCTCAGCTGTTTTCACTTTTTCTTTTCATATTTTAACTATTCAAACTTTCTTTAAGCAACATATTCTGTTTTATTTCTGCTGACCCAGTCTGAGCTCGTCCTTGTCTTTATCAGTACCAGTAGAAGCTTTTTGCATGTCAGTTTCTGTCTGTGAGGTTTAAAGAGATTTTTCTCATTGAGCTGGAGAAGTTTCACTTCTATAAATGTTTCCCTCTCTGAGCTGGTGCGTTGAAGCTTCTCCAAAAAAAGGCATAGGAAGAAATCACTGTTACACCAGCCTGTTTTGAAGCAGAAATGTAATCAGCTGACATTTTACTTGGATCCTTTTAGCGGATGCAAATAGGAGTGTGGGCTGAAACATTTACAGTATATCCAGATGTGAAGCTTCACGTGTTGGTTTGATATTTAAGGATTTAGTTTCTAAGATGTTGCGGGACCGTATCCTTTACATCCCCTGACAGCGTGCACACATTTAGCATCTTTACATCTACTTAATAATAAAACTCTTATCTAAAACAACCATTTCTGTTTGAACAACATTTCAACATTAAGCAACTATATAAAAACTAAAGGATTATTTTTTTATTCATCATTTGAAACGTACTTTTTAAGCAGTTAAAACATCTTCAGTTTTTGGGCTATTTGCTGTTTACTATGTATTTTTAGATGGTAAATGCAAAGAGGAACGTCTTTAGTGACTCTGTTGAATTGGAACATCCATCAGCTCCTTCCAAGAGACGGTAGAAAGTAGAACACGGTTTCATAACAAAACTAATGATGCTGCCAAACACATTCTGAACTCTGAGGAAACCCAGAGTGTCTCTGCTTCTTCTTTTTGTTGCGTTTTTATTCATCAGCACATCACAAACTGGTTTATGACTGGAAAATTTTTACAAGTCTATTAACAGATTATCAGTTTTCTATTGTCGATTCAGGAAACCTGTTCAGATGAAATCCAGCTGTCATTATAAACACGTCACATTTCCATAGCATTTAGTGACGTTAAGGTTTGTAGTTTTTCCAAAATCCAACCCTTTTATCTGTTTTGTAAAATAAAAAGCTCATGATTAAATTCCTTTGTGTTTAAAGCTAGTGTGTTTTTTATTTTCCTAGTCATTGTCTTCCCCTTAAACAGCAACTTTTCCTTCAAGATATTTATCTTTGCTTTACTTGATATCCAACATCAGATTTACCTTTATTTACACAACAGCTGTTTTTACTGCAGTGAATATCATCTAAAATAATAAATCAAGTTAAAATGAACCCAGAATGAATCAGAATTGACCAGAAATACAGATCCAGTTATTTCTACACGCCAGAACTCCTCGAGCTCCTGCTCCATTTTAAAACAACCCACAAACCTGATCAGCAGCTGAACATTTTTCATCATGTCTGGGATGTTGATACCTGGCAGCGCTGCCATGACAATGAGAATAATGAGACCAGCACAGAGTGATTACCACGGGAGAACTAATTAAAGCCTCTGGAGGGGTGCAGCCACTCTGACACAAAGACTGCACAGAAGCATGTGTTAATACACTTGAATAGAAGATGTGAGAATTTATCAACAAACATTAAACCCAGTGACACATAGTTAATAAGAAATGCACAGAAACACACAAACACAAGGACATGATTAATTGTTTTGGTTATAGTCATTCACAGCTGAAAACGCTTGTAAACAATTTAAATTAAGAAAGACACTTTCCTCCAGAAGCTTCTGCTCTACAATCAAAATGTGCATCCCACTCAGTTATAATTATACTAATAAGTAATTTAGCTGCTGTGTTTTTAAGGCTCTATGGGTAATAAAAGTAGAACTCTTTATTCTACGAGTAAAATCTCTCAGAACAAGTTTAAAAATGACATTATTACAGGAAAACCACACTTAATAAAGTTTAATTTTCTTTAACTCCCTCCTGGTGCTTTTACAGACATGTGGTTAATTTTAGCTTCAAGCCTCCTTCACATACATCATGTCCTGGTTTTTCCAGGACTCGTCAGCCAGGAAGGCTCATTAAGATAAACATTTTTAGACAATAATACTTTTTTGAGAAATGGTTAAGTTAGTAATTTCATTTTCAACAAAGAGAGAAAGAAAACAAGTTTAAAAACAACATAATTTACTCTGAAGCTTGAAAAACTCTGTAAAGGTCAAACAGTTTCTTTCCAGCTGTCTCTGAAAATTCTGGATTTTATCAGAAGAAAGAGATATTTGGGGTTGTTCTCCATGTTCTGTTAGTGCACTGAGTGCATGTGTTCTCTTTTTCTGTGTAATCTGAGTGGGCCGATGTAACAAAACACTGAAACTATAAATACACCTGGAAGAAGCTCCAAAACAATCAAATATGTTTCAATAAATTATAAAAAACTTAATCAGTTTTACTTATTAATCAAAACTCTTATTTTTTATTTTATTTTAACTTTTAATTTGATGGAACGTTAATGTTTTATTACATAAAGATGCTTTTACTGTCAACGTACAGAAATCTGAAGTGACTTTGTTCAGGTTTTCTTTTTCTATATGTTTCAACCAGTTGATGGTTGAGGTTGCTGGTTCAATGCTGGACAGTTACAACCTGGGCAAACAGGAGTCACAAGCTAACTTTCACCTGTTAAATACAGTATTTATAAAACATACTAAAACACATGTACTCCATCTTGTAAGGTGTTTAACTCACCTGCATTTCTTTAACAACCACTTTAAAGATATTTATTAGAATTAATCTTTATAAACTTAAACATGTTAAACATACTGATCTGAACGTTGACGCGTCTTTGACAGACAGAAGTCACAGATTCAGTTTTAATTTAAACTAAAGTGAACTACAGCAGATCTCAGCATCACCACTCGTGTTTCCTTCTTGTCTTCTTGTCAGTCCACATCCTCGTCTCTCGCTGCCATCTCTGGTCCTTTTTAAGATTCCCAGGGTGCACTAGGAAGTGACAGGAAACAGAGAATAACAAAAGGAACAGACAGATTGTTAATTTCTCTGCTCGGACAGGCCTGAAGTCCAATTCAGTATGGAGACAGAGCAACATATTGTCACTAATATTCTCCAGCTAATAGTGTTTTTCGTCTCTCATTCCGTCCGTCTCTGTCATCCTGTCTCTCTCGTCTTCCAGAGTACAAAGAAAACATCCTAACAAAGAAGACTCATCAGTTCTGTGTCCTCTTTCATTCTCTTTTTGGGTGATGCTGCCTGTTCCTGTCTGTCTCTTCTCGTAGGAGTCTGAGAATCTGATGCAGCAAGACAGAAATTTCAGGTTCATTCTACTTCATTAAACAGCTGATTTTAAAGTCCAGATTCGAAAGTTGAAATTCAATTCTGGAACGTTGTTAAACTGATACTTTCAACATTAAAACCTGATTCTTGACATTTTATTTTTCACTTGCAGAAATGTAACTTAATTTGGGAGTTACAACTGATTATAATCAGAATATGATGTAAAAATAAATATTTATAACTGAAATGACTGGATTTAGACATGACATGTTATATTTAAGGTTCTTACCTGATATTTTCTAAATTAGAGATGCAGACTGATGTTTTATGTTTTATGAGATTGTTAAATTAGTTGCTCAGGAACTGGATGATCAGATTGTTGCACAAAGCGTCAAGCGACAAATACTTTATTCACTCATACAAAAACAATAAATTTTGTCTCCTAACTGATGAAGAAAAGAATCCATCAGATAAAACTACGTGTCTTCATGACTTGATGCAATGATGCAATGACAGAATCATGTTGTATTTCAAGGCTTTAGAGCACATAAAACCTAAATGTAGAACCCTAAGAGTCTCCAGGTTTAGACCCCGTGGAGGGATTTAAGAAGCTGATTGAAAGTTGGTTTGTTTTAATCATGATGGTTTTTGTTTCTCAGCACAGAGCAACACGAACACAGTGCTCCTTTTTATATAAAGACTCTGATGAAGATTCTAAAAAAAAAAAAAACATGTTTATAGTTTTTTTCTATATTTTACTTTTGCAGAAATTAAATTGATTAAAAGATATTTGAAATAAATTTGATCTGATGTCTTAAACCAGATGCACCTTTTCTCTAAATCCTTTTATTTTATTCTTTGTTTGGACATTTAAGAAACCAAATGATGATTTAGGAAACGACCCAACAGGAAAACAAACCAGAAACTTTGTCATAACGATCTGAACTCTGTAGCAGAACAGATAACTGAAGACCTTCTACACCATTTAGATAACTGATGATGTATTCAGGAAATCTACTCAGCTGTACTTAACATGACGTAAATGGTTCATTACATTAACAGATATGCAAATTAATGCAAAACAGTGTTGCTAATGACTCCTAATTTCATTGTAAGACACATCTGGTGATGATTTAGCTCCTCAAAGTGGACACAGATTTTAAATGTACCAGCTGAATGTCTGTGTGTTCTGTTTCCTCATTAACATGCAGACATCTGTTATATTCTGTTTATCAGTCAGATCCAACTAAACCTCTTGACTTTATCATCTGAAAAGTTTGATTTTTAATTATAAAACAGTAATTTTTTTATTATTTAATTTAGATTAAAAAAAAATCTGTAACAATCACAAGATTTTAAACACGAGCTGTTAAAAGTTTATTTCTCCCAGTTTCTTCTGGAAGTTTGAGTTGATCAATAAATCCTCAGAAAAGTTATAAAATCTTTACTCGTTAATTTATTTTAGTTAAAGCAACAGTAAAGGGTTTGAAATTTTTGGGCTCGTGATTGACCCCGTCAGGCCAAATGTGTAACAGCAGCCTTAACTTCGTGCATGCTTTACGTGCACGCATCTGAACCAGTCCTGTATTCGACAATTTACAGATTTGCAGGCATGACTTCGACTGAGATAATAAATGTGATGTTATGATATTTAAACCAAATCAGCTGTGAGCACGTCAGACAGCTTAAAAATGTTTCTACTACAGGATGTGTGGAAACTCCTGGAAGCATCAACTTTTCATGGACTCAGATAAGCGTTTGACTCACATGCAGAGCTCAGGTTGGACTCAAGTTGTTAAAACTGACTTTATTTTCAACAATGATCAAACTCAGGGGCAATGGGCAGGCAGAGAGTCAGGTTCGGATGACTCCAGGTTTCACAGAGCTCAAGAGAGTCGCGTGTAATCCAGCAAGGAGCACAACAGCTCGGAATTAGCATCCGCTTCTCCACCCACGCATCTTTAACGAGCAGTTTAACGAGCAGGTGTTCCAGCGTTCCAACCAAAGATCTTCTTCCTGAGAAGATGACTCACTCAGTACAGTCACAGAACCTGACACAACTCTTCTCCCCATGTATTTAGTAATATTTTCTTACCTTTCAGGCAAAAATGACACCGACTGCGGGTCTTTTCTCATGCCGAATGCCAAACCGATCTTTACCTCCGTCGATCCGACTCAAGTTTCTCCCTTTTTGTCACACTGGAAAAAAGTCTTGATTCCTTTTTCTTGGTTGGGGTTCTGGGCTGGAGTGAGCGCTCTTGTTCTCGGTAGAATCCGTGCTTCAAACGCTAATCTCTCTGCAGCTTTTAGCTAGCGATAGTAAACGCTACTCCTAAGCATGGACGCGCATGACTCCATGATGCTTTCAAGTGCCTCTGGAAAGTACGGTGTGTGTTCGACCCGAACAAGCTCTATTAATAACTAATAAAATGATTTTACATGCATATAGAGACAACTACAGTGAAAATGCCTGGGCTCTTTCTAGTGACCAGGACATTGTTGGAGCACGTATGAGGAAGAAATTGTACAGTTCTATACATTTATTTGTTGTTAAACTTGCTTAGAGTCCCTTTAAGGTAAGATGCTGGAACACATTTCCCTTTAAGAAGCAGCTCGCTGACAGAAAGCTCCAAATATGTTTCAGTTTGTCAGGAAACTTCTCTTATTCTGCATTTTTTTGGCTAAATAGTTACATTTATATTTTCTAATGACGTTATGTTCTAAAATAGAACATGTAAAACAGAAACTTTTAACAGAGATGTGAAATCAAACATCTGGAGAGGGAGATGAGACAGTAGACTCCAGGGACAGGACAGGGACGTGTGCATGTATAAAGACAGGTACAGATAGTATAAGCTCTTCTTAGCCTTCTCTCACACTCTGCTTCAAACTCTCCAGATTAACTGCTGCACCTTGACCTTTAAAACATCTTATACTGAGCTCAGTGCAGCTCACCTGGGAATATTCTCCTCAAAGCTTCTCTTTTATCTGTGCAGCACTACAGTCTGGAGATAACCAAGAATCCCAAATATCTGCTGACCTTTACTTTACTAATATACTGCTGGACAAATGCTATAGCTGCTATATATAGATGTCGTGTTGCAGATTGTTACCTGTTCAGGTTCCAGTAGAGAAATGACTGTGTCAGCTGACTTTCACTCCTTGTCATGCTCAAAACGATGATGGCGGTTCTCTTCATGGCTGAAAGCCGGTCAGTCTACGAGCACTGGTCCATAAAACAAAGACAGTTTGGTCTCATAGGAACATCTGAGACCTCAGCTGAAACATCCACCCCAAAATAAAAACATCATTTGTTTTGTTGTAAACAAACATATTAACATGAGGGTAATTTTCAGAACATTTGAGTCACTGATATCTTCAGAACCTTGTCCACAGGCAGCTGGTGATGATACTTCATGCTGTTAATGTGACTTTTATCTACTTGTTGCTGAGTGAATGTAAATGTGGACAGTTTGTGTGGGGGGGGTTTGTTGCGTACACAAAGTAGAACAGAAGGACGCATGATGCAGCTGGCCGTCTACAGAGTGGAAACCTTGAAGGTTTGCCATAACGTCACAGCAGACTGAGCAGCTCATGAGTGGACGGTGGACAAACAGCGAGCGCTGCATCTGCTCTGCCTTTCTACCCTTCTGTCAGACTTTGTTGGTGTGTGGACAGACGATCTGTGTCCTGCGTAAACAGGAACCATATCAGCTGAAGTTCAGCTCCAACAGCAAACGCTGGGACTCTGCTTGGTTAGCCACATGCCACAAAGATAAACTATGATTTATCTTTTCGCCAGCAGCACACCTCTTACACTCAGCGGTGCGTCCGTGTTTCCATCCGCTGGATTCTTCTTACTCAAACATCTTTCACAAACTGAAATTTAACTTTGACAAGTTCAAGCTTCAAAAGAAGTTCCTAAACTTATGAAAGTGCACAGCAACATGATTCAAACATGCTGACACAGAATTCCTCCAGTCTCGGTTAAAGTCCAGTTGAAGAGACCGAAGCATATGTTCAGCAACTTGTTACAGAAAAAAACAACAAAACTAAAATTAATACATTATATAGACATGAAGTTTTGGTTCTATGCTAACAGGGTTTCATCTCAGAAATGCTGCAGATAATTTTGGTTTGCAAACAAAGAGATATTTGACCAAACAGGAGAACGCGTGTGCAGGTTGATCACTGAGAGATCAGCTGGGTAGACTCACCTGATATCTATCAGCTGTGGGAGAATAAGAGACACTCAGAAAAACACAAACAGAAGAAAAAACTCATGAATCGAACAGAGAAGCCGAGACACAATAACTGAGAAGTAGCAAAACGACTCACACAAATACCTGATAATAATATAGAAGGAACCCAGAAGAACCAGAACTCAGAATCAGATTTACAAGACTGCAAGAAATGTGAGTACAACAAACAAAACAACAACAAAAACAATCCCAGAACTCCCAAACACAGTTTAGACATTTATTAGACTGTTTTATCAGAGTTCTTATTTCTGTTACATAGACAAACAAAATGTTTTTATTATTAATATATTATATTTAGTTACATTCTGCATAGATCATTATCTGTGTTCACTCTTATCATGAATCAATCATCAAGCTGATTCATTCAAACCTCAATAAAATCAGAAAAAAATCTAATCTGTTAAACTTCTAAAATAAATTGGAAAGTGTTTGTTAAATCATGTGACACTGTGTGAGTTAAAGTACAAAGAAAAACACTGAAACGCTCATTAAACAGCTTTTATTCTTCTCTGACCTCCAGAGAATCTGAGATGAGCCTAAACAGGAAGACAGACGTTCTCCTCATCTTATTGATCCTATTGTACCCCCCCCAGCAGACCTCACTCCTGCATTTTTAACTCAAACCTGTTTCATCTTGTCTGATTTAAGGAGTCGTGGGAGACCTTGAGCCGTCTTCACAACATTTCCAGAGGAAGAACTGAACTACTCAGGATCCTGAAAACCAGATCCAACGACTCAAAGACCAGGAGGAACATTTTAAAACTCTTTTTGGGGACAAGCTGAGATAAAAACATCATATATAATGAGGGAGGCATCAGCGACAGACCGGCTGATTTTTCGACTTCATTAAAATTCCCACAGCTTTATTCTATCACCTTTTGCTGCTGACTCTGTAACTCTGGATCTATTTTTCTACAAATGAAACTTTTTTCTTTCTCTTATCTCTCTTTGTACCATTCGCTCTGTGGGA
>SSNP01000191.1:229462-306774 GCA_006937955.1 Pachypanchax playfairii
GATTTTTCTGAGAGTAAAATATATACTGACTTCTCTTCATGAGCCAGATGCACTCAGGTTCCGGTTTCATTGTTCTTCTGAAGCAGATAAACTCATTAGACGTTATGTGTTAAACTTTTTTCAGAGAGAAATGAACTCGATGGTCCTGAAGCACATTTAACTTTCATCTGGACTTTTCATCTTCCTGGTTTCTCTCCAGAGACTTTCAGCTGAATAAGTCTGAACATTCAGAACTTCTTCACATAAATATAGAAACTCTGAACTGTCCCTTTAAACTGGAAGCACATGACGATGTCTCTGCAAATAATTTCTGTTATAAAACAGGATCTGTTTCCTGACAGCATCGTGCATCAAGAAACAAACCTGCAGCACACAAACACTCTATAATTATATAAACCTGAATGAACCATTAACTGTGTGCAGAACAAACATCATGGACATGTGCAGCCTGTCAAAGAGGGAAACACCGGGACAGACGTTTGTCTGTGTGTATCACCTGATTTTTGATTTAACCATCTGTGAAAGCACCTGTTTTATTGCATGATTCCATTTTGTCACATCTCTCTCTGTTTCATCTGTTTCCTTATTTGTTACAGTCCACTGTCCCTCAGACTTCACACACCCTCCGTACATATCAGATGGTTCTGCAGATCTAATAGAGAACAACAACACAGATGTCAGAACAGCTGATCTTATTTAACTCAGCTGTGTGTGTTGCCTGTAGAAAGAGAGGCAAAGCTGTAATCTAATATTTCCCTTAAACTGATGGTTCTGATACACATAAAGAAGCAGAATCAGGATTAAATGTCGTTTTATTTATAACTTGTTTGTTTCATCCCTTTAAGTGTAAATGTGGTCAAATAAATCAGAATTTATAACTTGTTGTTGGGCCTTTAAAATCATTATAAAACACACAGTTTTATAATTATTTTACTACCTGATGCAAAGTTCCACTGTGACCTACATGTCTCTGTAGAATCATTGGTTTCTGCTCCTGGTTAATAAAAGCATTTTGTTCAGAGACTAAATTTAGCTCACCTAACCTTTAAAAGGCACGCAGTCATAAATGTTACATATGTTTTCAGAGTGAACGACTTCATGTCAGGATTAAAGATGGTGTATAAATTGAGACTGCCCTGAAGTTCAAAACAGAGAAATTGAGAAATAAAATGTACAACAGATCTGAGATATTATCAAAAATAAAATAATCCACATAAATAATGAAGATAAATAGAGACACAAGATGTTACAGACTTTTATATTGTGTGTAAATTTAAAAAATAAACCTGGAATTTACATGTTTACTCATTCTTTGAATGAATAAGGGTTTTAATAAAAACAACTAAAAACAATCCTAAAACGTGTAGATCAGCTGGTAGAAGTGAAGATGAGATCTAGATGTTGACAGATGGAAATATACGAGAGAGAATCAGAACAAAGACTCATTAAATCTGAGAATAAAACAAAGTGGTTTTACTGAAAGAAGTTGTTGATGGAGGAGTGAGACAGAAAGAGAAGAAACACATGAGGGTCAAAATCACCTGATGAAGGAGCAGAACATCAGAGAAGTGGGTGAGAATCAACCAAAAAGGGTTTTAAAGTGAGTAAAAGGAGGAAAGAAATGAGGTCAGTGAAGGTAACATGGTAGAATGAGCAAATCTGAAGGGAAAATAGTGAAGGAATGATGATGATGATGATGATGATGATGGTCAGAGATGGAAAAGGTTTGGAGTAAAGATGAAGAGGATCTGCTCAGATTAGCGAGGCAGAAGACCTTTTTATTTGAAAGCTCTGCTTTGTGTGTGAAGACCTGAAGAACTCTGGATGATGATGATGATGATGATGATCTGTGGCTTCTGAAGCTCCACGTGCACGCGTGCATGCATGTTATTAACTGACAGGTCTTTGGACTGACGGTGTGACTCAAAACACTACAGAGTTCTGCTGGATTATTCTATAAACTAGACGTTTTCTTTTAGACATGAGACACGTTTTGATTCTGAGGTCACATGAGGTCAGATAGAAGCTTTCAGCTTCAAGGAAACAAGAACAAGTTGATTTAAAAGATTCTTCTAATCATAAAAAATAACCTGCTACTGATACAATGAAATATAAAAATATAATTATCAGAAATGACAAATAAATAAACAATAAGAGGTTGTTAAATATAATTAATTCTCATGTGGACAAAAGCATTTTAATGAATTATATAATGAAAGAAATGAGCACTAACACATTAACAAGAATAGAAATACTGAGACAATCACTTTCACTCTGTTTCTTTATTTTCCATCATGTTATTGTCTGACTCGCTTCTGATCCTCCTGCATTTCAGCCAAAACATTTATTAATCCTCAAGATACAACACAATATTACACCATCAAAACCAGAAGACACAGCTCCGTGTGTGTGTGTGTAGTTATAAATCATTCCTATTTAGTGTGTGAGTGTCCATGACAGTCTCATTCTAAGCAGCTCCTCTCTGAATATCTGAAGTCACAGGGGCCACTTTAGCATTTGGAGAGGTCCAGAATCAAAGTATGCACACCCATCCACACACACACACACACAAACAAAAACAAGGGTGGTAGTAAATGAGCCTCTCTCAGTCTGTGCCAATCTTATTTTCTATGGCAGCTGCACACACTGAAAATAAATCCAAGGTGAGCCTCTGCTTTCAGCCAGACTTATTTTCATATACCGCATGCATACACGCGCGCACACACGCACACACTGACAATACTGCACAGCTCTCCTTGTCAGAACAACCCTCTAATCTAATTCTAATCCTAGACGTCAGGTTTATAGATACTACCTACGTCTCTGATGAAAAAAACTTAAAACGTTTTTAAACTTTAACATCTTAGTTTCAGTCTAGTTGAGTATTTTTTTTTTTACATTTGGAATCACGGACATGTTCCTAGTAAACTGAAATGAGTTCTAAACAGAACTGGACTTTAATCTCAGCAGCTGTACTTCTACAGTCGAGGCTTCCCATAAAATTCTGTGTTTGCTTTCCATTTAAATTGATCCAGACCTTTTAGTCTGACTCACATCAGGGCGATATGAGGAGATCTCATCTCTGAGGATTAGATGCTCCATTTCTTACATATTGAGGGAGAACAAATAGGAGTCTTGCATTTCAGAATTTATTAAAATTATGTTCTACTTAGTTTATGTCCTCCAGACCTTCTTCAGCAGTCCAGGATTTTCATGCTTTACTGCTTTATTATAATCAAAAACATTTGAATTATCCTTTACAATGCAAATACAAAAATACCAATCAATTCTAATTCAGTTTAATAATCAAGAATATTTAAAACAACCAGAGTTAAAAACAAATGGCTCATTAAAACCCAATAAAAGCAGAAAAACAAACAAATTCAAAAGCAGATTAAAATAACTGACAAATTACAATAAAATCAACCAACATTCTCACTCTCTGCTGTTTCACCCACATTTCCTGATTTATATCATCAGTTCTGATGTTTTAATTGATCCTCCCATCAGAACCATGTACTGGGAATAGATAGATGGACCGTCCTGGTCTGTGAGACACTGATCAGAGGTTCATACCAAAAGGATAAAAAAGGAAACTAACATTGAATATTTATTTATTTATCAGCAACACAAATGTCTCCCTTTTTTAGCTTCCTGTCTCTTTTTTCTATCCCCGTCTCTCCATTTCTGCTGTCAGCAGTAAACAGTACGCCGCCTTCGCCCACCCATAACAGCATCTCGCCTACAGCAAGAAAAAGCAGGAGGGCAGATAAAAGGGGGCAACAAAACAAGAGATGGAGGTTGTCATGAGGGAAAGACAGGTGGGTAAAAGTGACACAGGTTGAAGGGCAAACAGGCTGTGAAGTTTCCTCAAAAAAACTTTGAGCACAAAGTTTCAGAGATTTACAAGAGAAAAGGTTTCTGCTAAATAAATACGAGGTTTATCAGCAGGTAGATGAAAGATGTTTTCAGTATTTACTACTACATCAATTCTATGTATGTGTATATATGTGTATGTATGTATGTGTGCATGCATGTGTGTGTATATGTATATGTACACATACACACATATACACACATACATACACACACACACATACACATATACATTTACACATATATACACATACATATACACATACACACACATACACATACATATACATATACACATACACATACACACATATACATGGTTAGGGTTTGGACTGTGTCCCACATGGACTCTGAAAGCAGCACTAAAGTCTGACACAATGTGAAGCAGCAGAAACTTGGTAGTTGTGGAGGGATGGATGATGATTTGAAACTAACAACACCTGAAACACAATGTGTTTTTATAATGAACCATTCAGAGAGAGAGAGAGAGAGAGAGGGAGGGATGGATGAGTCTGCCCCGGTCTTCATGGCAACGCCAAAATTTTTAAGAAAATGTTTCTCAGCATCCGTCTCACACATCACATGATCCCAGCTAACACAATCAGCTCCAGACTGTTTGACCCTAATCTGATGCATTATTTAAGTTTAGTTTACATCTCCATCTCAACTATTCAGAAGCTTTTGGTCTAAAATCAACAAACAAAAACAACTTGAGTGGAAACAAAAAGAAGCAGCTCTGGAACCCTGATGTGTTTTAAAAATCCTGAATCCAGCTGCATCACATCCAACGTCACGTTACGATGCTGCAGCGGAACAAGCTGGTAAAGAACAGGGATGATGAAAACATTACAGGTAGAGAAGTCTCTAACTGTTTTTATTAATTCTAAATGAACATTATATATTTTAAAGTTTAAATTCTGCCCAGTTTAAAGAATAAGAACATCTCAGCACTGTGTAGCATATTAAACTGGACTAAAGTCACTCCACTGAGTAGAAACATGTGTTTTTCCTCTAGGCGGCTTCACCTCCGTCTGTAAACTCACTGAATTTCATCACGTCATTGTTTTTGATAATTAGGTTGCTGATAAATGTGTTGCATATCTGCACCTATTGAATTCCTGGGTTAATATGCCAGTTGTAGAGTGTAAAGTGATGTGCCCACTTATCATCCTTATCATTATGAAACACTCACTGTGTGCTGTGGGGTAGCATGCTATCTATCACACAAACCATGTGTATAGTCAGCTTCTATGTGTTTATTTAAGATGAACAGAATCTATTTCTAAAAATGACTCTTTTAGTTGAAAAAAGGAAAAAAAAAAATTCCCTGCTAATCTGCGCTCTGTATCACTAACATATTAAATTCCTTAAGTGGTTTTATGTGTAAAGTTTACAACTAGTTTTAAGACAATGTTTTTATTATGTGAGCAGAAATAGAGTGATGAAGCGACGTGTACATTAAATATATGCAACTTGGGAAACCAGAGATCAAAGCTAAACCCTCTCTAAAAACTCTGAGCACAAATCAAAATTAATTCTACTAGAACTTTGTTTAACAAAAAAGCAAGTTTTTATTCTAAAGATTAAAAACATGTGCACTACAAAAAGCAGCTTGCTGTTTGATTCAGTGGTTTAGAATATAAAACATAGATAAAATATATAAAACAACAACAGAACAATGTTAAACAGGATTTTTGGACAAACTAATCAGGTAAAACTGGTTAAAAGGTTATTTTCATTTGGGTATAAATCCTTGTTTCAGTAAACAGACTCGATTTTCTGCTATAACCAATTTCTTCAGCACACCTACACAGAGCTCTTTAAGACGGTCTGTTGATGAATATCATCACACCTAAATTACTGAATCTGCCAGTTTAAAAACAAACAGTGCAGCTGCTTCATAATGTCTGGATGAACATGCAACCTGATGCAGACTGGTTGGAAATGTCCAATAATGTTCTCCTCACACATACAAGTAAACAGTCCTGTGCACTGTGTTACCTGCTCACCAGGTCACAGTGCAGTCAGCTGGTCTGTGAGTGAAGATTACTGAGTGATATGAGCAGAATAAACAAGATGAAACTGAGTTCTACACCTTCCTGTTATTTGGGTCACTTTATACAGAAATTAAAATCCTCCCAAATGCACGGAGCTACTATTGTTCTCAAAGTTGTTCTAAAGGGACAGAAAGCTTAAACAAAGTCACCATGACATCATTTAAGATCCCAACCGCTGGTTTAGCAGCACCACAGAGGGAAACTGCCAGGAAACTGACACAGTCTTGTCAGAACATCCTCACTTCCAACCAGCAGCTTCCAACTCCCGCGTTTCTGCCTCTTTCATGAGCTCTTTCACTCTAACAGTGACAGCAAACCCCCCCAGTGGCAGGAAGAACAAACACACCAGGTCACAAACTCCCATGTGAAAGTAGAGCCATGTGTATATTTGTATTGGAGAAGCATGCAGAGAGATTTGGCACTCAAACACATAAAGACATGCAGCAGGAGGATGAACACAAAGAGAAGTCCAAACATATAGACAGAAAAAAAAACAAAAATGAAGAATGAGAAGTTTGTCACATTTTCTCATGTTTTAATCTGTAATTTTAGATTTCTTTTTTTAGTAAAAGAATCAAAAAAATCATGTAATCTGAGGAATCAATTTCCCTGTTTGTCTGATAGTTTGTGGAACAAAACTCTGCAAGTCCAGACAAAAAGAACTAGCAGAGTGATATTAATGATTCATCTTCTATTGTAAGAACGTACAAACACAACAACAAGTTCTTCTGTCAGTCAGATAATTAGGCTGCAGCATTTTTCATTTCATCATTACCTTTAATTCCTCATTAAAATCTGTTAATATTCATGCACATTCAGTAAAGTTGTGAGGAAAGCTGCAGTATTTAGAATTCAAACAAGAGGAAGTGAAAATACTGAATTATCAGAAGATATCCAGCAAACACAAGCCACCGTGCAGAACACTCAATACAGCTACAAGTCCTTAACGAGCATCACACACCTGGTTTTATGTCTGACTACTCAGTCTTCATCCTGTCAGGTGTTTGCACCTGCTCAGATTTAAACCCGGTTTATTTAAGATGTGTATTTGTTCGGCGGCTCTTCGTGCATCGTGCATGACCCTGTTAGTCACCATACTGTGATTTTATAAAGAGTCAACATTACAGCTCAGGTGTGAGAGAGCTGCACTCAGATAACATGAGTTACAAGAGTTGTTACAGCAGATGACTCATGTTAAAATGGGTTTTTGAAGCGTCACAGTGACTCAGCAGTTGTACTAATGTTTCTTAAACAAATCCTGACAGTTTTTAGTTTCCAAATGAGGAACACTTCCTCCCCAGGCACATCTCTCATGCTGTGATTAAATCTGTCAAGTTATTGTCAACCTGTTTCAGTCAACAAATTAGTTTCAGATGGGTATGAAGCTGGAGCACAATCCTCTTATCATTCTACATTTGAGTTTGCATTGTATTTTGCATTCAAAGCATCAAAAGGGACTTTTTTCTTTGTTTTTTTTGCATTAAGCACTAGCATTAAAAAAGTAAAAAGTAATGAAAGTGAAATGTTTTTTCACCCTAGCTTGTAAAGATGCTGCATTTAAGTACAAAATGGCATACAATTGTTTTTATTTAGGCCTCACGTCATTAAACTCTAAGTATTGTAAATGAAGGTTGTATCAACACACAGGTGAGTCTCCATTTAAACACATTTCAGGTTTATCCACTGAGTGTTTTTCAATTATTTTATGCCTCAATTCATTTCACTCATATAAACAGACACTTAACAGACATTATATATCTATAGGCAGCAATTACTGTGAAGCAGATGTTGTTTCGGGAGAACAGTTGACACGTGCACGCACATGCACACACGTGCACTAGCTCCACTGGACGACAAAGAGCCAATTCAAGATTTAAAACTATCACATTCAGTCCAGTTTGACTCGTTAAGGCTGGTAAACATGATAAACAGAGTTTTTTCTGTCACCTGGTTTATTTCTCCAATCCAAACATGGTTGTATGTTTCTTTAATTAAGAAAAATCTTCATATTTTATATGAATAAACAAGGAATATGTTCAAACTTATTAAAGAAGCTGCAGGTACAGACACCACCTGGTTCACAACACTACCAGTATATTAGAGCAACAGTTCATTACAAGAACACTGAGAGAAGAAACAGTTTTAGTTTAGACCTCCTGGACTCCATCTGGTTGGTGCATGTGCATTAACAGCTTGGTGCAACTGTAAATACAAGTCTTGATGAATGTCACTGCATTATTAATGTCAGTTATCATCTCAAGTGTTACTCTCAGAAATATGTATGAGTCTGTTAGCTTGTACCATCAGCTTTTCTAGGTACATACGGTGAGACTGACACATATGTGCAGCCATATCTTCGTCTCTACAGGTCTGTCATGGTTCCTCTTCTGTATCCTGAGCCCACAGGGTTTCTGTCAAATGTTCATGAATCTTGACCTACATCTCATCTCATCTTGATGAGGTCAACAAGGTTTGCTTGCAGCCCTTGGCGAGATGTTCATGAGTTTATAGCAAATGTTCTTTCTTTCCTTGTCTCTCGTCTTTTATTGTCTTTCACTCAGATACAAGTGTTATTACACCCGGGATCATGTGCATTTATCTAAGACAATAATAGCTTGGACACATTCCTTTAAATTAACTTGTTTGTTTTTGTTTACAACCATTTATAGTGGAACTGATAAATAACGTGTCCTGTAAGCCTGTTGAAATGCAGCTGCATGTATAATGTTTATTATCAGCTTTTTACTGGATATTTTTACACATTCAGACTGACTGACACACAGTGGAGCTGATATAATGTCACTGAGATAACATTAAAATCTGTCACCTGACCCAAAAACTACCAATAATATCAAACCTTTTTACCTTTAGGTACAAAAATCACCAAAAAGAGACTCGGGGTCTTTTGTTCATCTTCACTTGTCAGATGTGGCGATATGTTACTGCACACGTGCTGCAGGAAGCAAGTCTGATATACTACACACTGATCCTCCTCACTCCTCACTCCTCACTCCTCACTCCTCACTCCTCACTCCTCACTCCTCACTCCTCACTACTCCATCCTCCATCCTCCATCCTCCATCCTCCTCCCTCCTCCCTCCTCCTCCTCCTCCTCCTCCTCCTCCACCTCATGGTAAATGCAGTGGCAGGTCCTTTCTCTAGAAACATGACAGGTACATGCTGCATTCAAGCTGTAGCTTGAAAACTCAGGTACACCCCAAATGTAATTTTGGTTTCCTAGCAACCAGCGCTGGTCACAGTTTAGACGTTTGTGCCCTTCGTTCATGTTTTGAGCTCAACTTCTTCATTTAGTGAAACACAAGCCACTTCCTGTGTTAAATGTCTCTAACTGAGAATCTACTTTAAAGACTGCAGTATTAATAACCTACATCTACTTTATTACTGATATTTACTTCATGCTACTGTGTGTGATGGATACTTGTTGTAGTCAGTCACATCATAAAAATATCCTTAAACAAACTGATCCAAGTCCAAGTCACCTCTCAAGTCTCTAACAGTTTAAATCACCCTCAATGAATGTCTGCAATCCAGTTTTTCCATAAGGCTTCTCTTCTTTGTGTTTATAAAATAAAAGCATCTGTAATCTTGGCACTAAATTTGTGAAGTCAAGGAAAATTAGCAGAAATCCAACAATGTATAAGAATACTTTGATGAGACTAGAGTTTGTCATTCACAAGTCATCAAATGTTTTTATTAACAAAACACTCACCTCACTGCATCATGAGTTGGTGACAAAACTACAGATTTCCTGGCCCAGAAAGTCAAAATGTGCAACAAATCAGTGAGTTTGAGTTCAGCTGCCACCAAAACCTTGTTACAGTTATCTGCCTTCAAAATAATGTTTAGAAAAGTGTCTAAAGGTAAATTTAAATAAATAATTATACATCAAATCACCAAATTAAAACTGAACTTATTTTCCATGGGACAGTAAAATATCTTCATTTCAACACCTGACATGTTGTTTATGTTCTAGGATAAAAATATAGATTTATGTAATAATTTCATTATCTCTTTATCTGCACTTGAATCCAGTGTTTTTGGAATCATATATACTATATATACTATTTTAATTCTCTTGTCTTACATTTGTCAGTTTCTTTGTGCATGTTGTGTTTTATTGATTTTGCAGTGGACCAATTGGATCTTTGTGTGTTTGTCTAAATGTGTGTGCATGTGCATGCATTACTAATGTAGTCATCAACAACCCAGTTGGTACTTTTAGTTTGTTTAGCTTTATTGAAATAAGTTGTTGCTCACATATAGATCGATAAACAATTACTGGTCTCTTTGCCTGACGGAGTTTCAGCGAGTTTCTTTTTGTGCTCAGAGGGACAGAAACAACATGATGAGAGAGAAATAAAAGAAAACTCTACAATTTCCCTAAAGATTGAAGGAAAATGGATGAACCTGTTGAAATACCCATTTTCTCTGTTTCAGCCTAATGACAAATTATATAATTTCCTTTGGTCGCGGTCGTTATTGTGATGTCTTTCATTGTGCTGCGATGATTCTTCAAGTCATGTGACTTGTTAAGGTTTTGTCATAATCAATTCTGTCTTCCCAAGAAACACCATCAGGCTCTATTTGACTGCTGCCACTGAAATTTAACATGTTAAAGATTTAACATCCAGATGTTTTAAAATCTCATGTGTGACATTACGTTAGTATTTATGGACAAAATAGAAGCACAAGATTCACAGATGAGGTAAAACTTGTTACTATACTGCCACCAAAAATACCACAAAAGTTCTTTATTATTGTGCTTCTCATCCTCTTCCTGCAGCCCAGGAACAGGTTAAATTTAGCCCTGATATAAAGAGTTTTGTCAGTGTGTTGATGACGCTGTTTATGTGTAACATGACAGAGAATCTGGATCTATTGATGCACCGGTTGATGTTCGGGCCTTCAGAACTGTAAAGATTAAATGTAATGTAATTATGTGTAAATGTTTTTCCAGGTGAAAAGTTTGTAAAATATTTAGTCTCAAGAGGTCAGAGCATCTGAACCGAGCTCTAATGAGATGACTAGAGTTGAATCAAGTCATTTAGAGGCTGGAATATTTGTTAAAATTAAAAATCACAAACTACAATTGAAGACAAGTCATCATACACCTTAAGCACTGAACTATTACGACACATAACAGCTACAGAAGAACAGAGTGACTGTCTTTAATTTCTGTTTACTTCATTTTCTCCTCTTCAATCAACCATAAACAAACATCTAATCTGCAGCGTGATCTGACACGTTTCTGTGTGACATTCAGGAATCAAAGACGTTTGTCCACTGACGTGAGTCAAAACTTACACAGATAAAATAATCAGATTTCACACCGTCTGTTAAGACGTTTCACCTTTGATCACCTGACAACAGATTTAAATAAAAGCAGGAATGTGTTTGTGTTGCATTCAGGGATAAAATCTGTTTGTGGATTGAAGTTCACAGACAACCTTCACCCAAATTTAACTTCAAATCCCACCAGATGAAAATATTTAGTGTATTTATTTTCCATCTAGTTAAGCTGAATGAATGAATTAGATTTTATTTTAACCATGTTTAGACATTGTTTATATGAATAAAAACAAATCATTTCATAGACAAGTAGTATAGAGCTAAGGATGTTTAAAACTCATCTACTGTTCATGTATCAGCTGTTCAGACCTAAAATACACTGAATGAGAGAAAACAAACCAAATATGATACAGAACCAACTGAAGCTGTTCAACATACTGAGGAAATATAGAAAATACCTGATATAATAAAATGTTTAAGGAACATAAGGATTTAAAATTTCTGCCAAGAACGATCTGAATTTAAAAATGAAAGTCATGCACATTTGAAATGATGAAACAAAAACATATACATTTATTTAAATATATATTTCTCAACCAAAGGTCAAAATAATTCTTACTGTGGCCTTTAAAGGTCAGACTCTTATTGTGTTGTTTGTATCTGCTCAACAAAGTGTAAAATCAGCACTTTCCATCCCAAAAACACACAATGCAACTAGTTTCATACGTTTAAGATCTGAAAAAGACTCAACAGTGACGGAAGGTTTGAAATGAACTGTTAGTGGTCAGTTATGAAACAAGTTACTATCAATAACCTCATATTGTGGTGAAAAAGCAGGTAAAAACTGGTTGACCTGATGAAAACAGATTTTTGTGAAGATGTTCAGCTTTTACACATGAAGGCAAAGTGAACTTGTTATTTAAATTACATCATTTGTATTAACTTTACATGTTTCCTCTCTTCCCTAATAAAACTGATTATTACTTATAAACACTTCCAGATCCAGAATCCTGTGCAATGACTGATGCCATTTAAATTAATAGTGACCCTGTAAATTGTTTCATGGGAAGATTGAAACAGGAATTACAGAGAGAAACTGGATGAGCTGTTCTGTTAATCACAAAGGGGCTTAAAGTAGAGGACTAATGAGGACACAAGTGTTAGCATCACAAACTCACACAGAGAAGTTCACAGGCCACCAAATTCATAGACTGATGAAATACTGGAATTCTTTTATTGGAATTTCATTCTATGTACCCAATTCTAAAAAAGACTAGATGTTGTGTAAATGCAAGTAATACAGAATTTTTAAACATCTGGAAAATCATGAAACCAAAAATACAGCAACAGAGGTTCTGGACTGATGAGCAGCTGGAATCCTGCATCAGATAAGAACAGAACCACGTTCCTCTCCTAAACCTCCAGCAGCTGGTCTCATAGCATCAGATGATTTGGGTGCAACTCTCATCACTTCCCAGATATTTACAGACAGATGTGAAAAGAAGAGGATACACAATGTTTAATATCTGATATGCTGTTTCTGTTCTTTTTGATAAAAATTAAAATATTGTTTTATGTAATTTGTAAATACTGTTTTTATTTACATTTTACAGAGTCAAAATATTATGGGGTTTTAATTTAATCTGTTCTCATTTGTTTTATTCTAAGAGACAAATTGAAATAGTTTTGTACAGTTCTTCTTTTTGCTTTAAATATTGACAAACATTGGCTCTAAATGATTTAATAAGATACAAATTAAATGTAAATAAAAGTAAATAGATGATCTGAGACTGTTTGACTCAACACAGTGCATCACATGTTGGTTCACCTCATTTATGTTTACTGTATATAACCCGACACCAGTAAATGGACCGTGTATATAAATTAGCTGTCATTTGACCAGATATAATATAAAGGTGATGACGAGCTCACAGGCTCCATCCAATGAACAACTTCTCTGTGTTTCACTCACACAGCCTAAATATGTTTTTTTTCTAAATCCCACAGATTTATGTATCAGTCTTATGACTACGATATTACAGGTTTGTGGATTGTGTGCAGTCAGGTGTGACCTCTGAAAGCATTCAGCTGTAAAGAATATGATGGCCAAACAAAATCATATGCAACCACCAAAGAAAAGTGTTTTTGAGCGGATTGTGGTGATTCCTCTCAAGCAGAAATACTTCACACATCGCTGCTCTGTCGGTGCCTGGGCCAGGATTACTGTGTCAACATTCAAGGATGAGGTGTGTCATGGATTTTTGTTTGGAATGAAAGTGTGAAGAGTTACAATCAATGAAGAAAAAGATTCTTTTAATACTAGAGTTTCCAGTTATTCGTCTTTCTTGCATAAAACAAAATACAGAAGCTGTTTTCTACTTTCTCACAGTTCCACACGGGAATGTGCACGAGCAGCATGGAGTCTGAAAACCTGATGTGACAGTGGGATTTATTGCATGTTAATTATTTAAAGGTGAGTGAGCTGTGTTGAATTTTAAAATGTCTGTGACTGACACAGACTGCAAATTTAAAACTGCTTTAAAAAAGGAAGAAATAAGAAGCAAGAAGCCAAATCTTTGACAGAGATTACCTGTGATTGTTTCCCCTGCAGGTAAGACGTGTGACCTATAAGATCCGTTTGAAAGAACATTCACCTGGCCTCTAAACCCCCAATCTGTTGGGATTTGATGGCATCTGTAAGAAGCAATCTACACAAACCCCACGACACAACCCAGAATTTAAACAACTCTTTTTCATGTTGTGGTACCAGATAACCCGGGACACCTTCAGACCCTCCATCTCCGGTTTGCTCAGAGGGATTTTGATGACAGAAAAAGGTGCAACTCAGTATGAAGTGATGTTCTGATTATTTAACTGTATCTAAATAAATCATTTGCTGCTTTAGATAAATGTTGGTAAAGTAATAAAACACATGTAAAACTCTTTTTTTGGACGTGCTGTGAATTTGATGGAACACTGAATGAAAACGTTTCAGTAAAGAAACGCAGTAACAAAACCTGATGTCCCACCTTCCCGTCCATCATCTTAGACTTCCTGTGGTCCAGACGGTAAATCTAGTTTGTCAGGCAGCATCAAAGAAGGAGCCAAAGAGTTTCTATTATTATTAATTAGGCTTTGGTTTAGTTTATTATGGTTTTCTTATAAACAAGAAGAAGTAATAACACCCTTATGAAGTTATTCTTGACATAATTTGTAGAGCAAACAAACCCTTTTATAGATTTAAGGTTGTAGTTTTCTTTGCAAGTGATGAACAGAATGTGGAAGGAAGAGAGTTGGACCATGAGAGTGAGTTTTGATCACGCTGTGGTTTCTAAAATCGACTTTGATGGTAACAGAAGATGACGAAGAGGAGAGCTTCTGTTCTCCTTGTGTGAGAACGCCGAGCAGAGAAAAGGGAACCAGTAAGTGTATGGAGTCCTGCGGGTTATTCAAAATTTATTCTAATTTGAAAAATGTCTTCAGACAAACATGCTATCATCTCTCTCACAGATATGAAAAATGTATCCTGTTCTTTTCATCCTCCTGAGTCTGACAGATGAAACCAAACAGTATAAGATTCCCATAATAATTAATTATGGATAAGTTAGTAGAAGCATATCCAGAGTGTCTGATGGAGGAAGCATCTTCCAGTTATCTGCACAGGAGCAAAGTTTGAACTGTTACCTTTAGACCTGCAGGATTTTAATCCTGATCTGGAGTATCTGCATCTTCTTGAAGCTTCTGAATCTTCATCTGTTTGCCTGTGAATATATTTCATTTAAAGCAGTACTAAAATAACTTTTACAGCTTTAAGCTGCAGTTCTGAAACTTGTCTAAGTGGACACTCACCAAAAAACATGTCCAGCTTCATATTAGACACTCTGGACGTCTCTGGTCCTCCTATATTACACTTAATAACTTCAGTAATTCGGGTCGCAGCAGGAAGTGGTGTTCTGATGATTTATGCTGCCCTGATGAAAAATGCCTCCATAGTACAAATTAACAACTTATTTCATAACGAGATGTCATTAGAGGTTTATACAGTATTATTGTTTATGGTGAATGTGTCCTGTTAATTATTTAAACATATTTTTATGATCCTTCTCTGATATTTTCTATATAAAAGCCCTCTGGGTCCTTATCGACCATTGTTGGGTCCTTCTCCTCTGGGTGTGTCCAATCATTTGCCTGTCGCTCTGACAATGTAAAGAAAGTAAAAATAAAATCATTTTTAGTGTTCCTGTCCTGGGAGAATTTATTTGATAGGTAAAATGTATTTATGGAAAAATATAGAAACAAAAACAAACAATAAATCTGTTTATTGAAGTCAAGACTGTAGAACGGCACGTGTGTGTAGCACATCTCAACAGGTAGCATATTTCTGCAGAACACTGGTTCCAGCAACGGCTGTCTGAGACACGGATGCAGAAAAGTTATTTAGTACTGATTTAAGCAGGATGTTTCCTTGTACTGACTGGTTTTATGTTTCACTGTTAAACTCTGTTTTGAGCCTGATCAGAAACTTGGAAACTGCAAGTGGTAAAACAGACATTTATTACATTTATTACATTTCATTTGTCACATTAACATTTAAATCAGAAAACCTTTGCTGATGTTGCCGTGAAGATGTATAATAATCCTAAAAAGGAAGAAGAAAAGTATCTAAAATATAAACATTTATGTTTATTTCCTGTAAAGGTCGTGACCCCAATAAACAAACACATATAACCACTGACTGTAGAAATATGCTGCTTTCTTTGTGCAGCCATCTTTATAACACTGAAGAAAACAAAAACATTTTAATGAAAATATTTTCATTGTGTTTTAAACTCAGGACCCTCAGAATGACCTAACGGCTCCAGGAGGGTTAATGAGAGTTAATTAATTCTGTTAGTTAACTTAAACTAGTTTATTACTTTTATTTTTGTGTTGTTCATTTTTCTGAGTTTCTCTTCTTCATGACCCTCTTTGTGACCCAGATTTAATGAATTTCTGTTTTGTTTGTGTTGCACATCATCTCTTCTGAAGGGTTTTATTTAAAGAGTTATATTGTTTTTCACACTTCTTCTCTGTCAAGCTGCCTCTCGTTCCAAAGCCCACATGTCTCTCTCTTGGCTTATTAGGACACAAGTGCTCCACAGTTTGTTGCAGAATTCATTGCCAAGCTTCTGCAAGTGCAGCACAAATACACAAACATAACTTCACTAAAGGATTGCCTTGTTAAAACGCAGCAACACTTTCACCACTTAAACCCAATTTGCAGACTATTATCTGCCAGAGTTTAGGAGGTATATTTGTTATCAAAAGCCTCTAAGTCTCTACAAGGTGGAGAATAATACCCAGAAGACACAAGTGAGAAACATAGATCCCATTTCAAATATTTTTTCCTTTTTTTTCTTTTTCAAGTGAGTCAGTGAGCTAAACAAGGTTCAGATAAAAACCTTTTCCTATGATGAAACCAGAGTTTTTAAGTTTAACACCAGGGAAAATACAGAGTAAGTTTCCAGCTGGAACAAGAAAACTATTAGCTTAGCTTAGCAAAACGACTCTAAAGTGAAAATCAATCAAAGAAATCAGTTAAAAGCTTACTAATTGATACAAACTGATGAGTGGTTTGCATAGCTTGTAAACAAAAATTACCATAATTGAGAATTTGCAATTTTAATGACACCTATTTTTACTGTTCTGCTTTTAATTGGGCTTTAAGTGCAGCTTCTTCTGCTGATAATAAGAGGCATTCATTTGTGTCATTCATCAGAGTTTTATGTGCAAATCTGAACTGATTAAAAATAATGAACTTTAAACTGAAACTGTCTTTTTACATGAGCTCTTCTCTTTTCTTTTAAAGGCACAGCGTTGGGGTTTGAAAGCAGTTCATCCATCTTCAAAATGCTTCCCAACGACTTGAAGCACCAACAGAGGAGTTCTGGTGACGTCCACCTGAGGAGAACCTGAAGCATCCAGTGGTTCATGGAGACAAACTGTCTGAGCTGACAGCTTGTGGACTGAATGTCTGCAGGACGAGGATTCAGCTGCAGCATGAGGTCCACATCGTCAGCTGGTTGTCTTGAATTAGTCAAAGCTTCTAGGAGGTTGTGAGTGAGAGAGTTTCCTCGCTCTGCGGTGGCAGAGAAGTCATGCAGTGATATCAACATTGTGCTGTTTGAAAAGGAAGAAGAACCATTTATATATTTAGAAACATCATAAAATAAATGTAACGTAACAAAGCAGCTGTAATTAGTTTGTGTTTATAAGTTTAATAATACTTATTGGACAAAAACATGATGTAGTTCCTTCTACAACTTAAACTGAACAAAAATAAAAACTAAATCTTCTTGGTCTCCTGCCGGTGACGTCAGGTTGGAAGTGTAGTACTGAAAAATGCTGCAATGTTTAGTGATGAAACATCCGTCGATGGACATTTTAAATAATTTATATTAAATATAAGGTCAGTTTCTGTTCTGAGAACTTTCAGTATGGAAAACAAACTGAATCTTCTACAAAATGAATTTACACAGAAAACTGTTGAACTGGTGAAGGTATTTGCATATTTTTATTTCTGAATGTTTTGTTGGTGATGAGTGGAGTGAATAATTGTCTGGGGACCTAAATTCTCTTCGCAGCGTCTTAATTGGACTTGTGTTACAGTAAATTCATGTGTTTGAACACGCTAACTGCATGGCTAGGAGCCCCAAATTACCTTGAAGAGTAATTTGTTTTTGTCACATAAACCAGAGCAGGTGTTAATGTCGTGATTCACAGCTGCGTGTTTCTGAGGTCTCTTCATTGAGTTTTATTCTTCCTGTTCTGTGCAGCGTTTGCAGCGTTTATGGATAAATGTGATGTTAAACACCTTCTGTCCAAAATGTAAGTGCTAAAATACTTAACACAGACACACAAACACACACAACTCTTCCACTTTCATTTGCATCTTGTTAGCAGACAACAACTCACATTTCAACTGTTAAGCAATATTTTGGCTGAAACTGCAAAATTGCTCCAGAAACTTAAAAAGGAGAACTTAGCAGCAGCGTTAGGGTGTGAAAACCCTTCGAGCTCAAAGTGTGTTGCTGTTTCTCTAAACGAACAGCTCCGGGTGGCGACACTGTGTTGTAAAAGCTGCTAGTTAGACTGAAGGCCAATTAGCATTCTGTGTTTTAGTATTAAATATCAACACAATTAACACTCTGGTTATCTGGACAGGAGTTCAGGGTGAGGAGACGACGGGGCTGCTGGGAGTGAAAACACATGCGTTCTGTTTTTATCCCAGAATGTTTCACATGTTCCACAACTGCTGTGATGAAACCGGATGTTTGACCAGGTTAAAGTTGACGTGTCAGAAAACATGTGAAACACAGTAAATAACAAGTTAAATCTTAATGACAACACAAATAGAAATCACAGATATTTTGCAGAGCTTGATTCAACTCGGCACTTAAAATACAAACAGACTGAGAAAAACACACGAAACACAAGACAGCGGATATAAATGTGAAACAATATAATCAGTTTATTGTATTGACAGCAAAAATGAATACATTTGCCATTTTGGGAGGAATTCCACAGAGACATTCTGTTTTTCTGTATTTTAAAGAATGCATAGCATATAGTTTATTTACAGTAATGATAATTTTTGCAGATCTTTAGAGATCCTCATGATTTGAAATGAAATACAAATATCTGCCTTTGCAGCATTTTCCCTCATATTTTCCAAGTATTTATAGTTGCATAAACAGTCTGGGTGTTTGACTGATTGGCTGATTACTCAAACTGGCAAAGTATAAACAAACTGCTCCTTTCTTAGTGCTCATACTAACTCGTCTCTAAGTAGGTGTTGTGTTAATGTTTTTAATTAATTAAAGCAATGAAAGACTGCAATCAGAGCTGAGATGGTTCAGATAAGTCTTCTGTCACCTAAAATGACTTTAACATGGAGTTTGTTTTATTTAACATCACAGATAGTAAAACTATATTATAAATGGAACAAACCAAAAATTACTGCAGTGTGATTATAAGAATCAGAGTACGCTGCATAAATATCTATTATAACTGAATATTTACTGTCAAGTCTAAAACTATGATACAACTTTAGTTTTACTAGTGATGGTGTGTCAGTTAGTGTTTATCAGTCTGAACCCTGATGCTTGTTTAGATTGTACAACACCGACCGACTGACCGACTGACCGACCGGGACAAAGAATCCTCAGAGGAGGTGCTTGTCAAACTCCTCCCATGTGTGTGAGTCTCATCCTGTTTTGCTCCATCTTCAGGGGTCTGTGGAATGACAGCATGTTGGTAGGTGGTACATTCTCTAACTCTGGACTATGAAACTTCTACATTGAAGTAAATAAATAAAATCTTCATGTTTGCAGCACAAATATAAACTGAGAAAGGTTCATGTTGTTCTGTAGCACGAGGCCAAAACACACAAACAGGAAAGAGATTTTAATTCAAACTGAACAGGGTTGACTAAGATCTGCATGTTTGCAGTTTCCTCTTGTGTTCTTGGTGTGTGTGTGTGTGTGTGTGTGTGTGTGTGTGTGTGTGTGTGTGTGTGTGTGTGTGTGTGTGTGTGTGTGTGTGTGTGTGTGTGTGTGTGTGTGTGTGTGTGTGTGTGTGTGTGTCTCAGCAGGACATCTGCACCTACACTGACTCTGAAGTAAAGGCCATGAAAAATGGAACTTGTCATCCGCTGGCCTACTTTTCATGTTGATGCTCAAAGTCTTGTCAGCAAGAAAGGAAAATTTCAGGTGATCCTTGATTTACACACGTGCGCGCGCACACACACACACACACACACACTTACTCTGAGTTGACTTGTTTAATTGTTGCACTGTGACTGTGTGAATGCCTAAATATTATTTACAGATCTTACATTTGTACTGAGTTGACGGGTGTTTTGACAGCTGACGTACAGTATGTGAACACCAACTGCGGGTTGCCATGTCTGCATGCTTCCCTCACAGGTTGTGTTCATATGAGAGCACATAATGTGTTGGGAATGCACGGAGGGTGGTCTGCCACTTTACATAAATTTGCCTTTCGAAGAAAATATGCATCTATCTCCCATTTATTGAATATGTATACATGTACATGTCAAGTGTGTACGTTTCCTGCAGTAAAAAAGTGTTGGCAGTTAGAGAATGTGTGTGGGTGTGTAAGTTAATGCACCTGCTGTCAGCCATGTCAGGGGTCTTTCTACTTCACCAGGAACTATTATAAGTGTGTTGGGAGCATGAAGACTGTGTGAAGGCTTGCTGATGGGGAGGTATAGGGTGAAAGCACCAGACTGTGTGTTTAAGTGGCTGCTTGTGTGCTGCACTGCATGAAGTGTGTGAAATTACACTCACTCTGTGCTCCTAGTAAAAATCACGCAATGGATAATCAACACTTAACAGGAAAATGTTTTCTGGTTTGTGTCCATCATGATTTCCTGCAGTTTCCAGTAAGTGTGTTGACAGATTACTTTATTAATCTGTAATAACTGTGTGCACAGGTGGTGCAGACAGGAAGCATCCATCCACTGGCACAGCATGGAAACAAGGCGGGATGTTCAGCTTTCTCACTCAGACTGGTTAAATCCAATACACAGTGTTAAACTGATTATCAAATCTCACAATATCCAAATACTTTATTGGCTTGATATTAAAAAAGGACCAGGATGGAAGCAGGAAGGCAGAGAGACTGTAACAGATTTTTATTATTGGAGCAAAAAATGAACCAATTACTGAGGAAAAGGAGGAACGTGATGACACACAGTGCAGACAGTAATCTGACAAATCTGAGGATCATACATGATGCAGGTGAAAACCACTAACAGGATGCAGGTGGGAACATCACGACAGGAAACAAGACCAATGAAAACAAACTGCTAATTTAAATACACATTTATTTAGATAAAGCAAAATGGACAAATAAAAGAATCACTGAAAGAAAAGCATCAAATCCAAAGTTTTGACCAATTACGAGTGCAATTACAGTGAAAACTATGGCTCCCCTGATGGGACACAGGAGATAATAAAATAAGCTCCAGTGTCTTGTCAGGGTTTTTTGGAAAACAGTGTTTTAAGTTGTTTTCCCATGTTGAGTGGAACATGTGATCATAATTTAGCTGCTGTTCTAACAAAATAATCTCTTCTTCTTTTTACCAATGAAGAAAATTAACATAGTTGAAAATCAGATGCAGACAAAAATCTCTTTAAGTCCTCATAAATAAAGATTAATAAAACAATTTCATTCATTTATTTTGACATAAACGACACATAAAAGGTTATTTAAAATTCCCTCCAGAAGACAGAAAGTAGAAAGTGTCTGAGTCTCTGTGTTCATTGCTGTTTGACATCAGTGAAGCTCCATTTAACCAGGTTCCTGTTTAGCTTAACTGAAACTGATCAGGCACGTATATGCTTCCCGTCCCGTCTCATCTCCACCGTCTTCTCTCATGTCCTGGATTTATTTTGTCACCATCCTTTTCCCTCTGCTACAGCTGACTTCCCCAGTGTTGTCATCTCATGCGTGATATTTAAATCCACCACCAGCCTCATGCTAACCCCGTGTACATCTAACTGAAAGTGATCGGGCCGAGTCGCGTTGCGTGTGGGAACCACCTTGTTGTTCCCTGAGAGTGGGCCGATTATATATTCATAACAACACATGATATATTCATCCTGGGCAGCAGAGAAATCTGCTCCATTGGTCTGGTGTGTTGTGGGTGAACGTGCGTGCGTGCATGTGCATGTGCGCAGGAGTGGCACCTTTCCTTTCATAAAAGCCTATTTTGTGCCAAAAAGCATCAAAATGCACCTCCTGATAGTATTTACCAGATGTTTATTGATCTGATGTTTGTTTGAACGTGTTGCTTTGAAGACAGAATGAATGAAAAGTCATTAAAAAGATTCATGTAATAATTTACAATCCATATAAAATGGGATTTTATGTTGATTTTTTATTTGTAATGAAGAATAATGCAATTATGTTTATTTTTAAATTGTCAAAAGGTGAAAAAAGAAACGTTTTCCAATTAAATTAATATAATTTAAATCTACTTTCATAGTGTTCCAATATTTCACATCCAGCAGTGGGCAACTAGTACAACCTTGTTAATCAATAACACCGTGTTAACAAGGTGTTATGTTGAAAACAGCCTCACATAACAAAGACTAAAGTGTTTTACCCTTTAAAGCAGAATACATGAAATAACCGAACTGTTAAAAACTGAATAGTGATTATATAATAATTACAGAGTTCTATATCTTTTATTGTTACATAATCGTACTGCAGATGGTACTGAATTATATCAGAGACAATAATAAAGTGCTGTTCAGGCTGATTGGAAGGAGCAGACTAAATACTGCATCATCAACATGTTCTATAAGGTAAATCAACTTAAAAACAATTGAATGTTTCATCTTGAACTCCATCAAACATTCGTAGGGTTTTACTTTCTGCTTGTAGTATCAGTACTACTCAACTCTTAACATGTTTCTGAGACAGTGGAGTTTTCTCTCTTGTACACAAAATGCACATTTTATTAATGTTATTTATCTTACAGGTTGGTGTCACTGTGTTCTTTGTTTATTCTCATTTTAGTTTTCATAGTATTCTTTGTTTATATCATGCTTGTCCATCTCCAGTGTTTTTTCTTGGATTTATCAGACCTTCACATCTGCTTCTCGTTCCAGTAATAAACCCACCCAGTTCATTGTTTGAGCTCAGCTGTGTTCCTCAGTGTTTTTACTTGTGTCCATTTTTAATGTGGTTTTTGCGGCAGTTTTTTTTTTTTGTGGTTAATTTCTTTACATTATTTGCTGAGTTCTGATGCTGTGAGGCAGCAGATTGGGTCCAGTATGTTTCCACATCCTGACAGTTGGTTTATTTGGTATTTTACAAACATACATGCTGAATAACTGACAGCTTGTGCAGCTATCACCATAAAGTCCTTCACAGCCTCAGACAGCAGATGAAAATAAGCAGAACACAAAATTGAGTTAAGTTGAACCCGAAGGTTATTGTCATTTACGAGAAGCTTTTAGAAGAATATTACCTTGAGGCTCATTTGGGTTTGGATTCTGTAGCCGGGTTTTATCTTTCTGCTGCTTCATTAGCTCTGAAATGTGACTTCAGCCATAAAGGAGACTGTTTTCATCCAGCACAAGGTGCCATTTGGATGATGTGTATTTATCAGATGAGACAGGAGATAACCCCCTCTCATCTCCCATTGTCACCTAGATACAAGAGACTGGTGTGTGTGGGCGCCTGAATCAGTTCAGGGCGGAACACTAATATGTACTACTTTGTCTCTCAATGTCCTTGTCCTACTTTGGCATGAAAAAGAAAGAGACAGTGAGTTATACTGGAGGAACAGAGCAGAGAAGGGCTGGAATCATCATGACGAGCTGCAAGTGTGTATAAAGAACAAGATGTCTATCAGGGAATCTAACAGTCTGACAGTAGACTCAGATCAGTCAGTTACCATTAATATAGTATCATCTACCAATTACTTCTCTGTATTCTAGTATCATGACAAACTTAAAGAGAATATAAAACTGGTGTTAAACCTGTCGCCCCATGGCTGATCACATGTTCATGTATTTAAGTATTAAAATAATTCTTCTCATCAATATCCAAATTTATTATGAAACTGCATGTACTGTGAAGTAAAACTTCTGTGGTACTTCATCTTACAGTTTCATACTGAAACCAAAGCAGCATTTTTGATAACTCCAGATCTACCAGACGTCTTAAAGCAAGAAATATGTGTTCATGTGTTTTTAATCAGTTTGAAGTCATCTGATCGCTGCTTTAGTTTACTGATCATCATGTCATCTGAACGAGTCATTTAAAGTCAAAAAATGGATTCAAGTGAAGAACCAGTTTGGGTCTGACTCAGATCATTTACCCTGGAGGAAAGTGAGCTCATTTACCAATTCATTTCCCTCAGCCCTGATTTAACCTGCCACACTGACTTACAAGCTGCAGAAAGCTCGAGGTCTCTTCCCAGGGGTAAAATATTAATGCAAGGCTGCCAAGAAAATTGTGCTGCTGGGTAATGATGTATAATTTACTGTAATTACTATTTTCATTCACCAGTTTGAAGGGATAAGTAACGTCTTCATCCTGATATTATCATTTATAACCCCAAACACTCACAGCACAGTTAGTAGAGATTAAACATGTTTTGGCTGATTATTTGTTCAAACATTATAGATTATAAAAGTGGGATGTGTCTGAGTTCATGACTTCGTTATCATCACATCCTCAAATTCATCTGTTGTTTGGTACTTTTAAGGTTATTTCTCTTCTAACAACGTTTCATGTGTTCTTTTTAGAGAACAATGTTCTTATTTCTAAATCTGTTTTTGGGACATAATGACTGATGCAAACAGACAAATGAACACAAACATGCACACGAGCTCTGCAGAGCTGTAAATTTAAATGTTTTATTGTTGTATTTATAATGATCCTCTGGTTTTTGTTACTTTCTCAGGTGTTAATTCTCTGTGTTAAGCCTCGGTTTTTGTTTTTAGCTTGTGTTTTGTATTTTTTGTGTGCCCATACTTTAAGTTATAGTTACAACAATTGTTTTGGCTCTTAGTTTTTGGTTTCTTTAGTTATGTTTCTTTTATAGAAAGTATGTAGTTTATCTCATAATGTTCCCTCCACTCAGTGTTATGTTCTGTAATAATTTCCCTTCATCACGTGTGAAACTGTCTGAGTTTCTTTCTTAGAGTTTGCCTTTCGTTGCAGCAGGACTTCATATCTCTCCCTCATGATTTCCTGTTTTTTGTGTTTATTATTATCTCTTTAAGTCTGTCATTTTGCTTTTGTTATTAGTCCTAATGTTATTGATTCAGGTCATGTTTTCTGCACCAGGCTCCAGACTCTTGTTATGTTTCATCCTGTTCACCTGTGTCTGACTCGTGTTCCACCTGCATCTATACTCTGTTCTTTCTTCTCTTGTCAGGTTCTTACACACTGTGTTAATGCTCACACTGCTCAGGGTTGAGTCTAGTCTAGTCTGGTTTAGTTCAGTCAAGTCTGTAAGTTTAGGTTTGTTTCCTATTAAACACCTTATGAGTTTTATTCATGCTGCTACCTGCAGCTGGGTCCAACACCACAAAGCCACGCCCAGTTTCCTGACTGTATTTCCTGATTTTATTTTAGTTAACAATGTGTTACTGCTGTAAGCTCCTCCTTCAGTCACTTTGTGGCAGGATTGGTAAACTACAGGTGAGTTTCAGGTTGTAAAGATGCTGCTTTTCTCACCTGAACTGAAAAGTAGTTTCAGATAATTACTACCTGTCTGATCTTATTACTGGGGATTTTAATCACCGCATAACAAAAATAAAGCTTCAATCACTTCATAATTATAAACATGTAGCACTCACCTTTTTGATGATGAAATGTATATGTGAAAAGTGAGTTTTGGAGAACTGAACCAGGTCCAGAACCAGTTAGATCCTCTCCAGTTTGCATACTGATCAGGTACAAGTGTGAATGATGAATTTACAAGGTCCAGTCAGAACTCTAAGGTCTCAGCTACTTCCTGGCTGCAGACACATTCTACCAAAACAAATCAAATAAAAATTAATTTTATTTTGTTGCATTTTTCTAAATAACTGATTGGGCTGAGTTTGTTTTTAAAAGGTTTGTGTGTATTTACATGTTTTAAATCTTTTTATTGTTGGGAGCTTGTTGAACTTTCAGAAGCATAAACTAGGAATAACAAAGATTTGCTATGTACATATGATGCTTTTAGAAATTTTAGTTATGATGATCTACGTTCTTGATGTAGAAGCCAAGCTGTGATGCTTTAACACATAAGTGAAGATGCAGAAAGTTTCATGATCTAACATCATAAAAGCAGCTTGAAATTTACTGTAAACATGTCAGTAACAGTTATTTTGGCTGGAAATGGCATTTCTTATGTTTTTACTGTTTGATGGTCAGAATCGTACAAAGTAAAATATTACTAAGCATTTCATGAGCCTCCTTTTTTAAGCAAAGGTGAATAAAATTCACCCATCCAAAAAAAAACTGCCTAAAGCCAAAAATTTTACTAAATCGTTTTAAAATTATTATTTTTTCTTTATGCAAAAATATGGCCAACATTGTATAAAGTTGTGGCTGTTTTGCTAATATCTGTATTCCCACTGGATTGTTAAACCTAATTTGAGCTTTACTGGCTTTCCTTAGATGATTTTTCTTGTTCTGCAGTTAATAATTTGTGTGTCTTTCTGTGTTTGCTGAAGAAAAATAGGACAAGAAAATAAATTATCAAACCCCCCCTCCATTTCACAAAATAACCTAATCAGCAGAAAATATTTAAATCAAACATTTTTATACATCTGTAAATATCTCAATGTTCTTTTAAAGAGAAATAAACAACAAAAGACTCAGCTACTACTACTACTACTAATAATAATAATAATGTTATTGTTATTGTTATTATTAAGTCATAAGGGTTTCATATCTGGGAGCTTTCTTCATGGACTTCACGTGTTCTCCACATGCATGTGTGGGTTTTCTCTAGGGGCTCTTCCTCCCACTGACCAAAAATATGCTTGATTGGCTTAATTTGCAACTCTAAATTGGCCCTAGGTGTGTGAGTGGTTGTCAATCTCTGTGTGGCCCTGTGATGGACTAGTTACCTGTCCAGGTGTGACCCCGCCTCTGGCCCAATGATTGTGGGAGACAGGAACTCCCTATGACCCTGAAGAGGAAGAAGCAGGTTCAGAAGATGGATGGATGAATGACTGCCTTTATACTTCATATAGGAATAGTAGCTGAAAGTGAGGTGTGTGTGTGTATTTAAATACACACACACCCTTTACCTTATAAAATCCTAATCTTTTGGGTTTATCATATACTCGATTACATCCTTGATTTTCTACGTGTGAATCATGTAAAAAGTAATTGCTGCCCACCGGGTGAACAGTGGACAATGTCATCAAATTTATCTCAACGCACACACGCACGCACACAGGATATTTTTGCATGTGTGTTGTATCCGTCATCCTGTGAGACTGAACACATGCTGTAAATGAAGTTGCAGGGCAGCTCATTGCTCACAGCACAGGGCGAGCTGACAGTAACAGATATTACACTGAGGAAATAGTGAGTTTACACATGTACACTATTCACGCTGGGCCGTGCTGCCAAAGAGCTGTTTTACTATGTGTGAAAAGCAGGAACACACTTCATGGTGATAGATGCTTCCCATTAGGAAAAAGAGAACAACAGAAGGAAAATGACAGCTGATGAGAACAAGAATCAGAAAACTTGAACAAGCAACAACCTCAGCTGATGAAGCACAAAGATTTCACTGTTCAGTCTTCAGGTTCATGTGTAATGTTGGACTTATAAAACATCCAGGGACTTATTAATTCTAGTCGGGCACTTTAAAAGAACTTCAGAACATTTTTAACTACAACCAGGTTATTTTTGAAGCATCATAATCACACTGTTGTTTATAGACTTGAGACACTTGTAAAGACTGAAACGCAGCGTCAGTTTTTAACGACGTGGTTGCAAAAGCAGCTGCTGCTTTATGACTTCAGCATTTTTACGACTTATATAACATAAGAAGAAACAGCTTTAAGTTATGCCCGGAGCCATAAAATACCTTTTGGGAACATTTGTTCTGCTCTCATTGCTGGATGTGGATGCACAATTAGAGGAAATGAACCCAGAGAGCGAGTCTGATGGTCCTAATGGTAAAGTTGGCAATGCGTCTCATGTAATTTATACAGCTCTGAAGCGCTGGTGTGTTCCAGACAGCACAGGCTGTGCAAGTACTCCAAACTGTCCAAAAAAGCCCAAATGACCCAAACACAACAAGGAAAATGATCAAATTGGGATGTGTGTGGACAAACAGATTACTGAGAAACTTTCACAACAAGGAGTGAGAAATAAATATAAAAGAACAAGTCATAATTTTTACATGTCAAGACTTTAATTACATGACAACATATTATAATCATATTATACTGTTTGTGTTGGGAAAATATAAATTATATAAATGGGGAATAATATTATAAATACAAATATTTTTGGTACATTTTTCTTTATCAGTTAGTCTCTTTAATCTGAAACAATTTAACACTGAAACTATCATTTATTTTATGTTGAAATTAAAATATTTACTGTAAAGTGATAAACTAGAAACAGAATTTGCTGGTAGAATGAATATGTTGGATGACTTGGTATTTAGAAGCTGCCGACTCTCACCTGAACAAACCAAAACATCATCATCTTTGATAGAACAGAAAGGAGGGATGGTTCAGCTTCCTGTCACAGTTTGGGGTTCCTGTGTTAGAATATGAGCTCATCCGTGCAGGGAAACATCCAGACTGTGGTGTGATCCAATCAGCCCTGCAGCAGGGACACTGGATATGATGAAACTGACCTCCAATTTCAATAATTATAAAAATGTATTGAAACTGAACATTATTCTCTATGAATAAATTAACAAAGCTGTCTGACTTATCTTCACTGTCTTGAGACGTCACTATTGTCTTGAATTATCAACATGTATTTACACCAGTGTGATGCAGGATGGCTGTTCACCTCTTCATTTAACTCTGTATATAAATCCCACATTTTACCATTTTAGGGACCTGTTTTATTTTTATCCAGACTTGATCATTTATATTCTTAGTCAAAGACACTTATTTATAATTTGGTTTATTGTGCTGCAGCTATAGGTAATCATGTTAATATCAAAGTGTAAACACAAGTCATCTTGTTTGACACTTTCACTCTGTACATTGTGACTCTCACTGTTGCAGATGGTTATCTTGAACATAGGAGCCCTGAACTAATCAGGTGATGACACACAGACACTGTGACTCACATTAATGCAGGAAAAGCTCATTATTTGTTTGTGACTGAATCCAGGCAGATGCAACATTTAACACAGCGTATTTCACTAACCTCATCACAGTCTGCAGAAGGTTAACCTGCATGTGGTGATGATCCCATTTTTATAATGCTTGAGCTATTACATCAGAAGCTTCTGGATATGCACGTATGCACATCCTGTACAATCACTCCTATTTAATGATATTGCTTTAAAATATCAGTGGGAAAATTGTGCATAATTTATGAACAGTGTGGTTTGGTGGGTTGAGTTTCTCAATGGTAAAGACAGCATGCACATACTGTGAAGAGACAAGCCCTGTAGTAAATACAGTTCCAGTTCAGAGAGGGACTCATGACTTAAAGCTGTTGTAAGTTCACTGAAATCAAGTCACTGCGATGCTTTCATTCATTTCACACTCTGACTGAATTCTGCTGCAATTCAGTGTAATAAAGTGAAATACAGTCTGTCAGCTAATATACTTTAGTTCAGGTAACATAACCAGGAGAGTGATTGCTCAACAGAAAGATATAAAACAAATCCTGACAACCTGTTAATAGAAAAATGTTTTCGTTATTTGTTGTTTATTTTTGATTTAGTTTGATAAATTAAGCCTCTGGAAGTATTTAAGTAAACACTGTTTTGATAGTTATTAAAAGGGAGAATTGATACCTCATTATGTTCAAGTTGCAGATGTTTTGTGCATCTTGATAATAAAGAACAAGATTTGAATGTGTTAAAAAGAATAAAAGACGTCAGTCTAGTTTAAGTTGTTTACAAGGTTGTGAATGTAAACAATGAATCTTCATTTATCAGAGTTAGTTTTGAGGTTCCTCAGGGTTTCATGCTCGTAACTAAACTTTTGATTTCATTTAAACTTCCATTAAATAAAATTATTGGACAGCTCAGGATAAATGTCTATTGTTTGGCTAATGATATTCGTTTACATTATTCAATGAATCCTGATTAAGTCAGAAACATAATTAAACCACAAGCACATCATAAAAGCCTGGATGACTTCTTAACATAGTAAAGTCAGAGACTGTCACCTCATATAAACTGGATGTGTCAGATGAGTCCTACGACACACACTTTCTGAAAGTTCAGGGCTTCCTTTCATCTCTGCTCACTGCTAAATTTAGGAACAACCTGTCCCAGAGTGCAAATACTGATTCATGTATTTATTACTTTAAACCTGAAATGTGGTAATTACTGTCAGAAAAAATCTCTAAAAGGTCTCCAGCTGTTTCAAAAGGCTGCTGTGAGGGTTCTGGGAAGAATTAGAAAGTGAGATATTCAGAGTTTGCTTCTCTCTTGGCTGCCTGTAAAATTAAAATGACTCTTTTAGCACATGAAACTCATCAATGACCAGTCTTCATCATATCGTACAGATAACAGACTTTGCTCTCAGACCTTAGGCTTTTATTTTGATTTAAATTAATACAAAGGCATTGAAGAAATGATGAAATGAATTGAAACATTTGTCTTTATTGTGGGAAAATGATTTGCTGTAAAAGACAGAAGCAAATCATCTGATTTCATAAAATATTTCTCCCACTAGAAGTGAAAGAAGAAGCTCCGGACTGTGTTTCTTGACAAGATTATAACAGATGAATATTGGCTCAGCTGAATGTTGCTTTGGGCAAGACATGTTCTGTTTTTAAGCAACATTAAATCCACTCAGTCTGTGACATAGCTGCATACGTTACTGGAAGATACGCTGCCCACATGGAAAACTGCCCACACACTCTTCCATTAACACTCACACACTCAGCTGCTGTATGAAATGCCTTAAATTCAGAATAAGAGTCATGTTCTCATTCAGCTGGAGAGTTACTGTTTAGTCCTTTTCAAAATCTAACAAGCTTTTAGTCTCTGTGTTTTTATTAAAAATGGAGTTGATGATAAAAAAGACAAAATGTTTCAGCCAATCAAACGCCCCCAAATCATGTTGTAGATTTTTATAGCCAATATTTTAACATAAACTAAAGCCTTTCTAAAAAAAGGAGTAAAAACAAACATTTTATTGAGTTTTAGGAAACAACCTTAAAACAACAACATCAACAAAAGATCACATGCTGAAAATGCTGCAGAACCTCTGCTCATTATCTCTTCCACACTTTTGCAGATTACAGCGTTATTTCTAAATAACAAATTAAATCAGGGTAAGATTTATATTCTGACCTTATATTACAGAGTAATTTAATAAATCAGGAGTGGGAATCAGCATGAAGTTAACACTATAAATACTGTTAGAGTGGCTGGTGGTTTAATCTCTCCGGTGGATTCAGTTGTATAACGTGGAAACAGGTCACTCTCATCTTGGGTGACTGAAACGATCTAGAAGAGGAGAAGTTTTCCTCAGATACAGGATGTACCTGTCAAGCATCAGCGGAAATCCCTGGCGTTAGGCTGCTTAGACTTATGAGAAGAAAATGAGACAAGCACCACACAGAGTGTAGACTTATAATATTTTCTAGACAAACCAAAAGGTTTTGAGGCTTTTCCCAAAGCAGAGACTCACACCGACACAAAGACATGAACAAACTTTTAAACCTGTAACTCAAATACAAACTTCTTGTGTGTAATTCTCTCTGATGTTGAAGCTCATCAAAGAGTTCAAGTTGTGCTGCTTTCCAATGAGATGTTGTTAACTCCATTCAGGTTGGATGACAGGAAGCTGGATTTATTAATTTATTTTTTAGAGCTGAAGCCACGACATGTTCCTCCAGTCCAACACCTGACTTCAGTCACTTCCTCAAATCTAAGTTTCCTAAAAATGAACTTCATGAGGAAACTTTGGTGAACAGTTCACACATTCAAGATGGATTTCAGATTAAAGATTTCACTGCCCTGCAACATATTTACTTTTTATTAATTTTGTGGTGTTGATCTTTAAAATAAATCACGTTTTGCTCCGTCACATTACATTCTTTCTCTGTAGACCATCATCTACATCCAAAACACAACAAAACAGATTTAGTAAAAAAGTCAGACTTTGCTTATTTGGGGTGAAACTGGGAAACCAAGACGAGCCTCGAGCATCTCGTTCTGTGTTGAAACCTTCTGATTCTGGACTGAGGAGCAGAGAACGATCCGGGTTTTGGGTCTCGATGACATTCATGTAACTCCAGGAAGAGTTTTAACTGTTTGAGCCTGAACAATGAATCAGTTTAAGTTCTTAATTTCACAACAAACGTGATTTGAGTTTGACGTGGATTTTCAGTGAACTTTTACACTTTGAAATATTCTATTCACTTTAGATTCAATGTTCGATGTTAAAATTCTGATGTTTTGTGATTCAGAAAAGTTTGAAATAGATCATTTTGTAATAAAACAGGACATAATAGAAAGGATTTATTGGTATTTTTGAACTCAGCATCTTTGAACCGGGTCACATCAGCTGTTTTCAGAGATCAAACCAGACAGTTTAAGATACTTTACAGGTTTCGCCTGGTCTGAGTTTGTACATCAAAGATGGTAATACTAGATGAAATGTGTATGACTCTGAGTTTTGGACTGGGTTTCTATTAAACTCATTACTATTAAAGATTTACAGTTTTCTAAACTTCGGGTAAGACTTTAGAAAAGATTTAACAAATATTTCAGCATCTTTCATCCTTCTTCACGACTCAGTTTTTAATTAATAAAACCTCATGATTTTACATTTGGAGGTTACTAAACAAACTGTGTTAGAAATGTGACCTACAACTTCCTGACTGTGTTGCAGTCAGAGAGGGAGTCTGATGATCAGCAGCACATCTCAGGTCAACGGTCGGGTTGAACACTGGCTGTGCTTCATGATCAGAGATTCTCATCAGGGTGTTTAGAGGACCTGCTGGTTCCAGTTTCAGGTTCTGCTCTGCAAGTGCACACAGTGTATGAGAGCAGATGCATGTAGTAGGTGATATATGGAGGACACATGAGGTTAATTCTGTTCAGCCGGATTGTAGAGGTACTGAGGTCAGAAAATAATTAACTCTATTAACCTTAAATAACTTAAGCCTCCGCTCACTTGGTCCTTTGCCCAGAAGGCAAAACTAAACATACTTTCTCTGCATTTCACTGCACAACAACACGTGTGTATACTGAACATGGAGTAATGGCACCAGCCATCATCTGAGTGATGCAACTGTTGCTGTCTGTCAGTCAGGAAGGAGTCAAAGGTCATTTCAAAACAATTTGTCATCCGTCATTCTACAGTAAGAAAGATGAAGAAATCATTGAAGACACCTGCCAACGTCCCCTGGAGTGGACATCACTGTCAGTTCACACCGAGGTCAAACCTCAAAATACTCAGAGAAATGTCTAAAAGTTGACCTTTGACCTCTTTCTACCCAAAATCTTCTAGAGTCAAAGGTGAGGCCATCTGTCCAAATTCTAAAGCTTGGACCAAACTGGGTCATGATCCAGAACCATGATCCAAACACAGCAGAATGACTGAAGAAAAACAGAATCACTGACTTTACCTAAAGATCATTTACATAATGTTTCCACCTTCAGCTAAGGGTTGGGTTGTTGGGTGAAATTAACTGTAAAAGCTTCAGCCTGGAGGAATGAACAACATGTGACAGCTCAGCTGCTCCACCTGTTTGTGTGAATTACATTCATCCCTCATTTCCTTAAAGGGTCATCTGTGTCTAAACCCTGATCTTATTTCAAGACTCTCCTGCTAGAAGATGAACTCACCTGACAGTCTCCCACCAGACATGATCAATGAAGCTGCACAGACTTTAACTACCAGGTTAAATGGGATAACATGTTAAACTTGTGAGTGACAGTCAGGTCTGAAAACACCTGTTTACCTGGAAAAATAACAACAAAGACCCAAAAAATAAAGAACACTGCAATAATGTAGATTTGATGGTAAACATTAAATACTATAAATATATATGAAATCTGCAAAGTATTTTAAATAATTATAGCTTAAAGGAAAACTTACCCCACCCTCCCCGGACACAGTCTGAAATTCAAAAGATACATGAAAAAGGGGTGTGACTGGTGGACTAAGGGGGCGTGGCAGGCTGTGCTATGACTCACATGTCACTCTGACTGACACTCACACCAGAGAGGGACAAGTGATATTGTGAGATAAAATAAAAATGCTACTTTTCAAAACTGTAGCTTTTTCTTCATATCTTCCTTCATCCTGCATGATCTCATTTCACTGAAACATCTGGAGTAGTTTAACATGTAAAAACATTATAATGAAGCATATTTAGAAACCAACTGTCCTCAGCAGCTCCGTCTCTGTGGATGCCTCACCAAGAAAAGCAACTTTTTTTTTTTACAGTCAGCTGCTTGTTAATTTTTCTACTCTGTAAAACACCAATTAAATCTATAAAGCTGGAGCAGACAGAAGCATCTGTGTGTGTTAGATCAGTTAAATTAAAACATTTACTCTGAATCCATTCTGTGTTAAACAGATTAGAGGACGTTTTAAAAAACATATTTAATTTAGGGACATACAATTAGTATTTGTATCTCACACAGACATGATGATAAAAAAACTTGCAGCATAACTTTTTACCAGTTAAACCTCTCATTGCATCAACTGTAATCAGGCTTCCATTTGCAGGAGTGCAGTGATGAGTGTTACTCCACTGTGCTACAATACTTTTCACTTTTTATGCATTTTCTTTCCAAACATCCCCCCAAAAACTTGTTTCTGTTCAGAAATACAGTCAAAACTTTGGGAAAGTGTCTCAACTGTCACAAAAGTAAGATAATTCTACAAAATCATCCTGGTTCCTGTCAGACTGTCCACAAAGCTGGTCTCCATTCACTGTCTGAAATGAATTGGCAAAAACACACTTTTTTATTTCAGTATTCTCAGAAAGCTGCTGTAATTGTTTAATAGAAGATGTTTAATCCCAACCTTTTAGTTAATTGTATTGTCTCTTCATTTATTAGAAAGTTACTTTGATGTTGAGCAGCTGCTTTCCTTTTAAAAAATCTTAAATTTTTCCCATAAATCTTTAAATTATTACTTTTATTAGGATATTTTAAACTGACTGTTGGTAGTTTGAAACATTCTTCCCACACAGTGAAGGCAAAAGATTTAGCAACAGAATTATTGTCTTTAACTGACTCAAAACGCACCACGAAACATCAAACTTTGGTCTCTGGAGGAGCAAAACACATTCACACAACTTGAACTAAAGTCTCAACTCTGTGGATGTATTTGGAAAGACGAAAAAAGTTGAATTCTAATAAAGTGCTGCTGATTCTCTGGTGTAACAGTATTTATTTTAAACATCTGAGGGAAACGGTGAGCTTAGAAGTTATTACATTTAGCTACCGGCAACTTATTTGTAATTCCACTGTGTGTGGAGGGGGAGGGGTGGGGGTGGGGGGTGGACTATGATAATTTTAAGTTAAACTGTCTTATTAGACTGAATGTATCTGACTGTTTTAGGTTTTTGAGTTTATCTAGTGGATTGATTTAATGTTCTTTAGTTGCACCTGCATTCTGGATGTTTTTCTGTGTTCAGTGTCATGTCCGCTCCCCAGTAACTCATGCTGTGTCCATATTCAGTGTCTGCATCCTGCTGAGAGTCCCTCTTACCCAGTATAAGTAGGACGGGTCCATCAAGACCACAAAAAACAGAAGTAGGTGTCTTGTGAGTGTAGACAATCTACCCTTCCTTCTATTCCCTCCCCAACACTCTGCGCATGTCCTGTTGCCTAGCAACCGTCAGGAATGTGAACGGGGTGTCCTTCTCACTTTTTTTCCAGCAATATCACACTCGAGGTTGTGCTGTTGTACCAAATATCAACACTGGTGTGATTCGGTCGTAGGCATGAGGCCGCAGACCGAATGCCGTAGATAATCACATCAGTGATGATATTTGGTACATATTGCTGATATTTTTTTTTTTTGCTGATATCTCGGTGAGGCACACGCATTCTGCTCTTCTCCCGCTATCCACCCCCCCTCCCCCCTTTTCCCTGCTTTTTGTGTGTCTCTGAGTCTCCCACCCGCAATTTCCTCAAATATGAAATTATGGATCTGGTATCGTGGTCACTTACACACTGGAAAACTTTTTTACTACAATTGAGGCTCGTGAAGGGGGGGGCCACCATGCTCGGACTCGACCCACGCTCTGTCAGTGGAGGATGGATATATTTGGATTACTTATCGTGGGAACCTGCTGATTGGAGCTGGCAGTCACCTGACGTATCGACAAATTTGAAAAATGGAAAGTATGTAACCTTATCTGGCAGCACTCAGACTATCAAGCTCGGGGGGTCTGGATCACATACTGATGTGGTTAGGATCTCACTAGAAGGATGGGTGTCACCTTGGAGAAGCTGCAGGTTTGGTTCAGTGTGGAGGAGTGATTGATTGGCTGTTTTTAATGTGATTTGGTCTGATTCGACTGTTTCGGATTCTCCACTGGACTAAGTGTACCATATGGACTGAAAAGACTGCTGAATTCTACAGTCTGCTCTAACTTGGCTTTATCTCTGTTTTGGCTGGGACGAAGGTCAACACTTTAAACTCCCCTGAGGAGAATGCAGATGGAACACTCGGTCCCCCTCCCCTCCCCTTCTCACTCCAAACACTCAAGCAGGAAGACAGACTTTCCCAAGGTCAGAGACTCCCTTACAAAAAAACATCTGAGAGCGTTGCTCAGCGACGGTGTTTACATTCCTTAATATATTTCACAAACACTGATTGCATTCACATCCTTAATGACCTCATTGTGTGTGCGTGGTATCTGTTCACCCCCTGCTAAGGAGTTTTTTTGTGCTTCCATCCAGCGCACCCCCCCGGTGGGCACTGGGTGTAAGGACCTTTTTTAAATCTCCTCGGACCCCAATGTAGTCTTATTCATCCTTCTTTTTTCTAACACATAGGTTGATGCGTGCTTATGTTTATGTATGTATGTACGTATGTATGTATATTCCTGTGTGATCTTGGCTGGCCTGAGCAATGTGCGCCGGGTACACTGTGACCCTTGGCAGCCTGGAGAGTGAAGGTCAAGCTGTTCTCTGTATCTCCATGTAATTTTTCCCAGTGGGACAATAAAGTATTTTCAATTCAATTCAACAGCACAACCTCAAGAGTGATATTGTTTTAATACCACAGTTCAACAAGCACATTTTATTTTTATAACAATAAGCAACAATAGATTATCATTTAATTTATTTAATCATTTATCAGGCTCCGCCAACACAAATAGTCCCAACACGAAAGGAAGACAACAAGGCTGCTGCCAGGCAACACAAACATTTATGTTTAAAATCAAAGAGTTAAAGCAGAACTAAGTAAGTTTTGCTCTCGCTCTCCCCCTACTGGTCCCCTGTGAAAGCTCACTGTCGTAACGTTCCCCAGCCGCCGCCGCAGACGCAGATGCTCTGCCGATGTTCACCCGCGACTGAGCTCTCTCTCGGTCCCAATCACGTTTCCTTTTTTTCTGCTCGTCGGTCAAACGTTTTTTCGTTCTTTTTGGTTCTGCCATCTTTGCGCTCCTAAGGGTGGAGTTGGTAACAACGGCAAGGGCTTCATGCTTGTATTTATGTACGTGAGTGTGAGTGCCGTAAAGCAGGTTTGTTCTCGCGAGATTAGTCGGGTCCGATCCACTGAAAGTTGCAAGTGCTGCTTTCAGGACACAGACCCCGGAGGGAGGGGAGGGACCCACGAATCACCCCGCCAAGTCCTTGTTTACCCCCACAGGGACTCTAGAAAACATTTATTGAGGTGAAAAAACTTACTTAGTTCTGCTTTAATTGATGAAATTGCGGGCTCACAAGACAAGATTTTCATGCCAATTTTGCCCCAATTTTCCTCTTCCGACAAGCCCTGATTATCAGGACGGATCTTAAGATAATTCTAACTGATAATCTTGCCGTGTGTGATGTGTTAAGAGCGATCGGGTCTGCTCAGAAGGACGTTCGATTGCAAATCGAGGAAATACAACATCTGGCCGTGTGTGATGTCCTGCGAGGAGAACTGAGCATGCAGCTATCTCTGTGCAGCGTGTAGCCAATCAGAAAGCGAGGTGACGGGATGCCTGGTTCACACTGGCTGAAGCACTGCAGAGCGATGCTCTCAGCTGCTCCCCGTGTCCACCTGTGTACAGCGGAGTGATATTGTCTGTAAAAAGTCCCAGTGCTGTTGTTCTGTAATATCTTCCCTCTGGAATGTCAGTTGTGTCATTGTCATTAGTTGTTTTGCCAGATTTTACTGTTTACGTCTTGTTTTTGTTCCTCTGTGATCCTGTTGTCAGGTTATGCTAAAATATATCTTAAAAATATATTTACTAGAAATTCCTTTTGCAACTTTTTCTTATAGTTTTCAGTCAACTAAAAAAGCAGAAAGTCAATGCAGCTCTTTTACTTTTTTAAGAATTTTATCATCCTCTGTGCATTAATTTCAATAATCCTAAACCTTTTTGCCATATCAGAGTATTACCACTCTATTTAAATTTACCGTACAGGGTTATCTGTGCAGCTTCATACTTAAAATTATCTTCATTTCTGTTATCAGATAAAATTAATTTTATGCTTTTTCCCAAAGCGAGACCTTGGTTTCAATTATTCCTCATTGTGTAGGTATAATGGGCAGAGAGAGATTGATTGACTGGAGTTCGGTATTCACCTCAGCCGTTAGGGCCTTGCATATCAAATACAGAGTCTGGTTTCAGGACGAGCTGGATACAATTTAAACACTCCTGTGAAAAAATGGACTTAATGCAGAAATCAAATTAAAGAGCTGGAAACAGGATGCAATGAGAAGATGTAAATAATCAGACCAGAAGGGGAGATGAAGAAAACATGAGGAGGGAGGAAGATCTTCTGTAGTGACCTCAGGTGGGATATTGATGATGACAAAACTTAATGGGGATTCATCTCCCCGCTGCAGTTCACTTCACTGCACCTGTCTGGACCTTTCTCCCTCTCCAGGATCCACAGTAATTATGTATGCTTGAATGAGACTTATCATTCTGCCCAGTCACTGTGTTAACATTAATAAAACAGGACTCTTTGGAAACTATCCTTCCCCCGTTCCTCTTCCACTGCAGCATCTGTTAATACAACTAAACAATCGAAACAGAGAGAATTAAGTCACTGCAGTTCATTTAGCTGCTGATGAATGTGAATTTAACTGTGAGGGCGAGCGCTTGCCCAGCAGACAAAATTTCAAAATCCCATTTTCTACCATGCAAATGAGTCAATGAGCTGAGAGGAAGAGCAGGCTGAAACCTCTGGATGATGAAGTAAGAGGGTTTAAATGATACGGTGTTTTCAAGAACAAAAACTCTCGTCGTTGACCTAATTTGACAAGGACCTTATATTTTAAATATACTTTCTGGATCTAATAGATTACACATTTGCATGAATTTAAATAATCCCATTGATTTAAAGACATTTTACTCTGTTACTGAATTAACAATTAGACCTTGATAGAGTGGAGCTGAAAAGAGATCTTTTTTTAAACTTTTTCTTTCTAAACATTTGTATTGCTTTAAAATACTTGTGGAAATATTTGATCTTGTAACATGACTTAATTAGAAGAATTCTTCTTTTAACAGTGTTAAAAGGTTTGAACATTTTGGTAATTTCAGACACGTATCATTAGTTTTTAATTTTCATTTTTCTTCTTATATGACAATATGTTGAGTGTCACTCTGATCTAAAAACACTAACAAAGACAAACAAAACCATGTTCAGATGAAGAGCAGTAACAAACAGTTAAATCATGTTATATTTATCATATTTATCTCATACTGCTTATTTTCATGTTCTACATATCCCACAATTCTTTTCAGCAATTCAGCAGAGAGTTTAAACCAATGACTGACGAAGTGAGCGGCAGCGCAGAGGGAGAGGAGTTTGGATTCAGATGTAAGTTTAAAAAAACTAGCGGTTAAAAAATGTAAATTCTTACAGCGGGGGACTAATTAGACCTTTGGTTTTAGCGTTAAGCATGTTTTTATTGTATGTACATGTTTGTACCTCCTGTGTAAGTATTTACACACACAGGTAATTTCTTAGTGATTTAAAATTGTTCAAATATGTTTTAGGGATGAAAAAGCAGAAAAACAACTTTATCAAGCTCCAGAGCAAAAGCCTCTGCCACTGTGAGGTGGAGGTACAAGAATAAATCTATTCTCAGGCTGCAGCAGTGAGGAAGAGGAGGAAAAGGATCAAGAGTTCTCATCAAGTTTTTAGTTTGGTTATGTTATAAATTTCTTCAGAATAAACTGATTGAAAGAAATACTTCTCATAATTCATTGTGTTTACTTTTTATTTCCCTTTTTTTATAGTAAACAGATTGTTTATTAACAAGAAAATGAATTTTATATAATTAGAGTTGTTTAATGACGTGTAGAAAATATTTACAATACAAAAATTCAATAATATACAGAAATAAAACTATTTACAGAACACAGGAAACATTTTAATAAGTAACTGTAGAACAAGGCCCTGTCCCAATACCAGCACTGCACCCTACGGTCTTCCATGAAGTGCACTTAGCAGAAGGGCATATAAGGGTTCGAAGTGCGTAGTGAACACGTGCGCACAAATAGCAGTATTGGGACAGCGAGCACTACGTGCCACAGCGTTCTTTCTCCATGACAACCAAAATGGCAGTACCGGTCACTGTTTGCACTATTTTCATACTAGAAATTATTTTAAAGCTCCAACAAACATTTATTTTGAGGAGAATGAAGCACAGGAACCAAAGGAGGTGTATAAGACAGGATAAGTGATTAAACTGTTAGTATATCAAGTCCGAAAATACACGTCAGTACCGTTATTAATTAATTATATTTTTATCAGATATGTGACACATCTTTCCAACAGAGAATCAATCGATTGTAATTACACATCTAGATAATAAAATAAAATATTGATTATTTGGATTCTACACTTGAGAAAACGTTTTTTTGGTCTGGATGGTTCAGCCATTTCTCCACCTTCTTCTCCTTCTTCTTCCGTCAAAATTCACACGCAGCAATGCATTGTGGGTAATACCCTTCACTGAAGTCGGCTCTGATGCGGGCTTCGGCGAAGTGCGGATCAAGTGTTTGAAAGGGGCGGAGCCAAGGGCACGACTCTCCACTCTGGAGAATCGGGACACCCTACGCACTTGCGCTCCTCATCGGGAACGCGCATTTGAAGTGCGCAAGGGCGCAAGTGTGGGTATTGGGACAGGGCCTAATAGTGAGAAGGAGGACACCTCGTTCACATTCCATTTTAACTGCTTTTGCTTAGCAACCGTCAGGTTGCTAAGCAACAGGACATGTGCAGAGTGTTAGGGTGGGAACAGAAGGAAGGGTAGACTGTCTATATTCACAAGACACCAACTTCTGGTTTTTGCGGTCTTGAAGGACTCGTCCTCCTTATACTGGGTAGGAGGGACTCTCAGCAGGATACAGACTCTGAATTTGGACACAGCCTGTTTTAGATTGTGTTTTACCTGTGCTTCATCATGTGACCTGAAAATACACGGAGAGACTGAAGGAGAAAACAAAAACCAAAATTAAAAGTTAAGGAATAATAAACTTTTATTAAACCTATAACAAAAGAAAACTAAGACAAAAACAAGCATATAAAACTGAAACCATGTCCAGAAACATTTAATTCACACGAAGTAAACTGAGAGTCTGATGTCATACAGATCCATGATGTTTAGTTTCATAAAGTACTGAATTAGTTAACATGAGCCACTGAAAGTATTAAAGAAATTCTGAAAAAGCTCAAACATCTCAATTCTATGTGAATCTAACTGAGGTGAGGTTATCCAGATGACCTCAGTGCAGACAGTTCATCGATTTCTGGGAGATTTGCACAATTCCTGACAGGTGGTGTCAATTAAGGACTTTATCTGACAGCACTGTCTGGTTCAGCAAGAAAAAAAGAGTTTACTTAGGGAACCATATGTGTCATTTTGGATGTCATCTGGTTCCTAGATTCACTGAACAGCTGGATATTTAGAGATAAATGATCCACACTAATAAAGCTCATTTTATGTTTTTTTTTTTCTTTCCCACATATATGAAACGGCTTTGCTGTAAACCGATTGTCAGGCGTTATTTTTTTCTAAACTGCTTTTATTCAAAAAAGCATCAATTATAAAAAAGAATGTAAACGTGAATACTTTTTGACAGTAACCACTAAAAATATATACAATAAATCTAATTGTATTTTAACCAAATTGAGTATCAGAATTATTTTTTAGTCTTAAAGATAAAACAAGCACATATAATATCTCAAATGTTTTCATGCTGTTCAAATTTTTTGTCTAGTTCAAGAGTATTTCTTACTTCCTGTTTTAGATTGATCCAGTCTCTGTAGATAATTCTTGATTTTGATCATAACTTTATTCTCTTTTTCTATGTCTTGATATCAAATCTAGAAATGGACACTAAACAGTAGCTAAAATCCCTGCTGGCAAGTAATTATTAATATTACTGAGAGACATTCAAAATAAGAGAACTAAAAAATTCTATATGTATTACAGTGGAAGCCCATCAAACATTGTGCATGTACTGAGACATTTAAAATCATGTTCACAAGAGAATTTTCAGCATAAAATATCTGAGACTTTGAATATTTCCACATTTATTTTTTTCTACATTCAATATGGTCAAACAGCTAAACTGTTCCCCAACTGTGTGTGTGTGTGTGTGTGTGTGTGTGTGTGTGTGTGGGTTTGTATTTCTGACCTCCTGAGGACCAGTTTCCTGACTTTTACTATCTTTCTGGGGTCCGAGGGTTCTTGTGGGGACCGAAGCCTGGTCCCCATGAGGGGGACTCCCCTTTTTAGGGTTAGGGGTTAGGTTTATAGGTATGGTGTGAATAGAGTTTTAGTTAGTCTTAGGGTTAGTTATAGATCAGTAATGGTTAAGGTTAGGAAAAGGGTTTGGGTTAGGTATAAATCTAGTTACTAAAATCAATGGAAGTCAATGGACGGTCCCCATAAGGATAACAAAACACACTTGTGTGTGTGTGTGAGTGTGTGTGCGCGCACATGCTAAAGAGAATGTAATTCCTCCTTGTAATTCTGATAAATGATGTTCTGAATCTGGCACTTGCAGCACTTTCCCCCTCTCTCCATAACTTCTGGCCCGCTGTCTGTTTCTACAGGACTCTCCGTTTCTCTTCCTCGTTATGTCGGCGTCACACCTTCAGCTGGAGAGTGCAGCCTTTAGATCCTCACAGTAAAGAAACTCTGATTCTTGTGTTTCTGTCCTTTGCTATGATTATTAAAGAAGAGAGCTGCACAGCTGATTTACTCAGTTTGTGGTATATTTACTTGTTTACAAATCTTTATCACATTTTAAAGTCTAATCATTAAATGTTTACTATTACTAATACGTACCAGTTAATTTTCAACATGTTGAAAGTAAAATAATCCAATATCTGGTTAAACAGTTTTCCTGCAGCAACACACCTGGTTTAACTAAATGAAGCTTCAATCTTTGAATCATTTGAATCAGGTGTGTTGGAGCAGAAACACATTTAAAACCTGAAGCTGGTGGGTTCTGGTTTAATGTCCCTCTTCAGGTTTTAACTGTAGAGTCAAGCTGCTGTTCAGAGTTTTGCCTTTTGCAGAAACAGACTGTGGGATGATTCAAGAATTCAGAATGAGAGCAGAGAACGGGTGGAGAATTCTTTATCATGAGTTTCCATATTTTCTTTGTATGTGTGTGTTGTGGTGCAGCCGCTGAACCTCACTGCAGAACGAATCATGTTGCACAAGCTGCCAGACATGATGAACAATCAGTTAAAGACTCCTGTTTGTGTTTGACCTCATGTAAATGTGTTTGAAAACACAACATTCCTACTACAGCAACTTTACACTTTAAAATCAATATTTTTCTATTTATTCTACTTTTAAAGGCCAAATATGTTTCTTTAAATGGATGTTTCTAATCTGGGAAGCTTGCTCGCAGAATTTAAAGCCTAATTAGTCTCTTTCATGCTGGTACTGATTTCTACTACGACTAATCTTATGCAACCCCCCCACCCGCCTGCTGAGTCTGTAACAATGTACATCCTTGCACTTTGTATCAGCACATCAGCATTTACCTGCTGGGTCTCACCTGTAGATACCTACTTGTCTCCTTACAGGGTCCCATGAAGAATCTTTGATGTGCAAAGTAAATCAAGCTTAAATAATAAGAATATTAAAGCCTGCTTAGAGTTTTTATGCAGAAGCTTGAAGATAATATGTAAATACAGGCTCTCCAGAAAAGTGCTGTTTTAATCAGCTTTCTAATTTACTTGCAATTACTCTTCACTGTGTTGTTTAAATAAAAATGTAATCCATTAGTTTTCACTTCATTTCATGTTGTGATACTTCAACTTGTAAACCTGTGAAATGAGCTTCTACTGCAAATGGCTCACATTAGTAAACTGTCTAATGTGAGTGGAGTTTTACTCTCCAGCGTTCAAACACAAAGGTCAACATGTGCATGTAAAGGAGCACTTAATTGGGTTTTAGTGATCTACACTCTGTTTCAGACAGGTTTAGCTTTGTAGCTTCAGGTCTTTGTTTTAAAGGTTTTTGCTTTTTGAACTCGGTGTTATTGATAAAGAACTGGAACTCGAGAGCTTCAGAGAACCGAAGCACGATTTTAAAGGAAACATTTATAAGAATCTGTTTATTACAACGTCTGACTTGATTCACATGAATGAACAGAATGAAATGACAGGTAAAAATGTCAGAACGCAGTACATCACACAGGTGTGTGAGTCAGACGGGATGGATGATGACCTGACAGGTTAAAAGTTCAGGTACTTGTTCCAACCTCCTTCACATTTCCATGATTTCTTTATTTAAAGTTGGAAGAACCTGCAGATGCTGCGGTACAGGAACATACTTGGTTCTGGTGTGTCAACTTATTATTGCTATTTTTCTAATTTCACTGTTCACCCGGAGGCAAGTCTCACTTTAAGTATTCAACAAAAAAATAACTTTAAACTTAGATGGAGAGTAAAACCAACTCACAGTGGAATAATAGGGTGGAATGTTTGTTTTATTTCTTGGTGAACTGACTGAGCCGTGTGTGTTCTACATCACGCATCACTTGTTGTACATGTTTTGTTTCTAAACTATAAAGTTTGATGTTTCAACCTTTTTATCTGAGGACAGACAACAAACTGGACATCCAATCAGAAGCATCAATCCCTCGAGGAGAGGATGACACCAGCCAGGTTGGTCACCTTCATGTGGAATCAATAACCAGCTCCCACAGTCACATGATCCAGGCTGTTACCATGAGAAAGTACAAGCAGTTTTTACTTTATCTCAATAAAAACAGATTTAAACAATATGACAAAGTAGATTTTTGCACAAGCAGGCTGTTAAAGAATCCATTCCATTAAAAACGGTTTTTCTGAGGTTTCTGTTGAATATTTTAGCTCCACAGGTGTTCTTACCTTCATAGTGGGTGTGAAAACAGATCAACAACTTCTCTTTCAGTTTTTATCTCTCAAACTACGCAGGTGGCGATAACACCCGAGTTCTCCTGAGTCCGAACGGCCTGTATCTGTTTCGTCAAAACTCCTTTGTTCGTTAGTTTTCGGCAGCTCCCGCAGTTGAAACCACGCCTAGCATGCTGCTGGCTAAATGCTGTTAGCATAAGACGTAACAAACAGGAAGAGACTACGTCTGCTGTTGCCATGCACAGTGGGGCAGGAAACAGTATACCTTTCTCTCATAGGCTAGTTTGTTAGCCAATCAGAGTCCAGCAAATTCGAACAATGAATATGAACGAGCTGCTGCTCGAGGCCTGACTGAACGAGCCGGAACCACCCGAATTTTAACGCAGACAGATTGAAAGGTCTGTTAATCAGTGTTTCCTGATGTTTTTTAGATATAAAATGTTTCATATTACTGGTTAATACTTAAGAAATAACCACAAAGTCCTGAAATGTGTATGAAATGGCCTCTTTAAATAAAGATAAAAATTGGCTAAAAAATGATATTAAGGTTTTGCTGCCAAATATATATTTTTTTCTTTTAGATGTTTTATTTCAATGAAAGTTCTCCTGCAAGAACTTTTCTTCTGTTTTGTTCTGTCAACACAGATACAGTCCTAAAAAGAACTGCGGGTGACGAATTCAGCTTACAGACAGAAATAGAAGCTGCAGAATCGACAGTTTATAATTGAAAATGTAATAATTATTATTATTATATTTTAATTTGAGTAAATGAACATGATGTAACTGTTAACTTGAAACAACTGACACAAAATTCTAAAAACACTGAAGCAGCAAACTCTGTTAAAATCAACAATTGTGTCACATTATAAACTTTTGGCCGTTAAATCTACATTGGAAGAAAAAGTTCCACCCAAAATTGGAACATTCCCTCAAAAACATTTAGTACTTGCTGAGTTCTTGTTGAGTTTTTATGTTAATATCAGTTTGTTGTTCTGTGCTGAAGTTTAATTACAAACTTCATATAAAGATAACATGCTAAATAAATAAATAAACAGTCATACAGATTTGTAGTGATCAGCTCATTGATCTGAAACTAAAGTCAGATGTGGTACGTGTGTCTGAAATCTGGGACTCATATGTTTCTATAGGCACGTATGAAACACGTGAGCTCAGAAGCATGAATTCTGCAGACATAAACAATTCTCCAGTATTTATTTTAAACTCTGTGTGTGTTTCTCTTATCTCCTACACAATAATAACAGCTCTTTGGCCCCGAACAGAAGCCAAGAGCTAAGTTATCATTGCTGACATAATAGACTCATCTTACATTGTGTGTGTGTGTGTGTACACATCTTCTTTCTCACAGTTAAATCTTGTTGATGCTTTCGTGTCAGAGAACTCCTGCATCCTCTGATCTCACACATACAATTACTTAGTCCTCTACACTCAAGTAGATAAATTACACCTACAATGTCATTATTTACCTTAAAATAACTGGAAAATACTACAAATGTTTTCAGTTGATATCTTCAATGTTAATCTTTAAAATAATAAAGACACCTTCTTCAGTAAAACTGTGACATGTGGAGGAGGTAACAATATGAGAGTCTCTTGAGAGAAAGAGCTTTTCTCCTTAAGATAAAACCTCGTCTTCAGACATGATGAACTGCTGCGGCTCTCTCAACATGGAAAAGGTAAAAGTCTCTATCATGAACAATAAAAGTGGTTCGTTTGCTGCCGTTGTTAATTCTTTTTCTTTGTCTGATGTGAAAAAATGGCAACGGTAAAAAGAAGCGAAATTGCAACACAAAAAGTGATTTGTTGTTCACAAAGCTGTCATTAAAGTCCCTGGGGGTGTGAAGTCTGTAGGCCACGCCCCCATCATGTGATGTCATGGTGCACTTTTTGCAGCATGTAGCTGCTTCTGTGGCTTGGTTGGGCCTGCAGTGTGGTGGGGGGTTGGGGGGGGGGGTTAGGTCGTTCGCAGTGTCTCCATTACATTACGCACTGAAGGAAGTTCTATTAAAACCATGTTCTGTTATGTTCTGAACAGGGAACAAAGCTGCATGTGACTCTGTGTGAGAAAAGCTAAAATAACTTTGATGCTGGAAACATTTTTAAATTCAGCTGAATCTCCTTAAAATGTGCTGAGTCACAGTAACTCACCTTTATACCGTCTACTAATTTGTTAGAAGTAAAAATTTTCAAAAGGTCAAAATTAATTTGAACTCTTCAAGGATGCAGAAAAATGGCTGATCATTATTTGGACTGGTTTTAAAACTGCAACAAAAATTTAAATCGGGGTCGTATTTAGAATGAAAATGTGATAAACCTTTCGACACCGTCTACATACAGAATTATATCCCTTTAGATTTAATTAAAGTTGTTGAGGAAACTTTTTCAGTTGAAGGTCTTTTATTGCACTAATCCATTTAGCTGTAAGCACCGTGCACTTTACAAACAACTCTCCAGACACTTCCTTCCTTCACTGAGAAGTTGTGTGCATGTCTAATCAGCCAGTCATGATTACTGCGCTTTCTGCTTTAGGATATTTTCACAAACCTTTACAACACCTAAACTAAATCACTACTAAGTAATTTCCTAAATAATCCTCAGGGATTTTTGGTACAACCTTGATCTTCATTCATGAGTTGACTTGTTGACAGTAACAAAAAAAAAAAAGCTTCTGTTGCATAAGTAATGTAGAAAATATTAAAAGTTCTGATATTTTCTCCTGCAGGGTTGAAACCTGGAGATGTGGAGTGGAATCTGCTCCTTCCATGAATGAGTTAAAGAGCTGATTTCAGGTCTTTCAGGAAGCAGCACAACCTGAAAATCTTTTTTCACTTTTACTGTTTTCAAAAAGGCCTCAGGATCAGCTGACTCAAACTTAAATCACTTTTATTTTGTGTTCAAAGTTTTTACCTGAAGTTACTGAGATCATTCAAAGAACTCACTAATATGGAGGTTTGGGAGTTTTATCCTTGAACTTTTAGTTCTTTTATACAAAAACTGAACCGTATAAATGCCGGTTAGAGAGCAACAAGACACTTATTTTAAATGTCAAAGTCTTCAGCAGTTTTCATTTTGACATCTTTTTTGTAAAAGGAGGAAATTGCTGGTCTTAAATAGAAAAAATAGTCAGTTTTTATGAAACGGACCCACATTCAGGTAAAATCAGCAGGTTTTCTGGAACCAGCTGAAACAGGAAGTAGGTGAAGTAAATGCAGTGTGACTGGGTGAGATGTGTGGCTCTCCATACATCTGCACGCCTCCTACATATTTCACAAGCAGGAATATTAACTCCTGCATTAAAATGATAATGCCTTTTTTATTCCACTAGAGACTTCTAAATGACCCGCCTGTGTGTCTCTCTCTCTGTCGCTCTTCTTTAATCCCTTTTTGTTTCCTCCCTCGTTGCCCACTTATTCCTTCTCATTTAGTTCTGATTAAAAAGTCTTCACGGAGTCTCCCCCTCCTCTTCCTCTCTCACCTGCCCTTTTCTGTCCTCCACAGCCTGATCCTGGATCAGTGTTGCACTCTCCTTCATTTTCTCTCTTTTTATTTGGGATCTGTCATTCTCAATTTCACAGCTGATCATAAAACTGCAAGATAGTTAATGATTTCCATTTTTTTACATAAAACTGATGCTTTTTTTTTTTACTGTTTCCTTTTAGATTTTGGTGAAAATGGAACAAATGTGAATGTCCCAGCTCCTTCAGGAGCTGCTCCATGTCTCTCTGGTATGCAGAAGCATTTCTTCGTCCTCGTGTTTGAGGAATGCATCAGTGTTTTGGGGAATGTTTCTGTCAAGCAGCTTATTTTTGCTTGTTTGTTAAGCTGGTGTCAGTGTTAGCTCGATGGTCATGTCATGTTCTTAAAGCTTTTTTTTGTCTTGTTTTATTTTATTATTGTTGTTTTTTCAGTGACCTTTGTAAAGGGATAATCCACTAAATCGTTCAGCCGTCCATAAAGAGCTTTTTATTCCAGCGTTCTGTCGCTCTGCGTTTTCAACTTGTGTTCTCTGTCACCCGAGATCCTCCCACTCTGTCCGTCTTCATCTTCGCCCCACCCACTTTAACTCCACATCGCTCTCTCTGCTTGTGGTTTATCTGTCCTCCGTTACTTCTCACTTCTCTTCACTTTTAAAATCCAGGTAAAACCCTCTAACCTTACTAAGAGGAATGATTTGGCGACGTCGTTGTTTCTTTAGCGTTTGTTTGTCGATCCTCTAGATGAAAGAGTTGATGCATGATTCAAATTTATCAGAAACATTGGAAATGAGTACGATGCATCATAAGGAGTCAGTTTTCTGCATAATTTATAGTTTAATTTGTTCCAAAACATTTAAAAATCAGAACCTCTGACATTTATAATGATCAGACACATTCTGTCTACTTTATCTATTAACCTGCATCTCACATATTTTACAGATATGAAGAATTCAGTCACACTTATGCCTTAGCTTACAAAATTCAATAAACTACATCAGCATTAAATCACCTGTACATTGCAATAGCTCAAGGTATTTATGTGCACCATGTGGCCTAATACAAATAGAAACAATAGCAGATGTGTGATTTCTGTTGTTACCACATAATAAAATACTCATGGGGAGAAGAGCTGCTTGTTAGGACCAGCAAAGCCAAACTCGACTTCACCAGAGACTCACACGTGCACAAACCTCTGTTACATGTGCAAAGTAACCTAATACCACAGAGTAAACACATTTACTGCAGGTTCCAGCTCTAAACCACTCCATGGTAGAAAGTGCACACATAAGCACATGTTTATGATGATAAATGGAGACATAATCCATAAGAAACAGCATCATGTGAAGAAAGGCACTAAAAGAAAAGCCAGGAGCCTCTCAAACATAAAGACTGGAAGGTTTTTATTAGTAAGTGCAGCCATTAAAAGACAAAACTGCACAAAGAAAACCTCTCACTCATTCTGAGTTTTAACTAGTGGATCAGAAAATGTTCCAAATTAAAGATTCAGATTTGAAGATCTGGGACAGACTTGGTGTTTCTCAGGATGGTGTGATGGTCTCTGTCTCAGAAGGATCTTTTCTTTATCATTTGTGTATTTTTAATTCCCATCAAGGTCTAAAGAAAACAGAAAGGTGTCCGTCGACTCATGAAGAGTTTCTCTTTAACTCTTTGTTTTCCTGAACACACAATGATAATAAAATACAAACTGTTTCTTTATGTTTCTTAATGTTCCTCTAGTTTTAATGTACAGAATTCCAGTGACTCTCCTTCAAGTGCATCAACATGGATTTTCATGACTTACTCTGTTTGTATTAAATTATAAAGTCTGAGTAAAAATCACATCAAGCTTGAATATTTTACTGTTATTCTTCTTTTAAAGATCACTAACAGCAACATGTCCAAACACACATGAATCATTAAGATCTGTTCAGGTTAAAACATCCCCAACTGAAAGATTAAAATCTCTTTGTCCAGATGTATGATACCCTGATACACAGAACCATGTTTATCTACATGATTTCATGTGTGTGTACTCGTGTTGGGGACAAGAACTGAATCACAAATCTCCTGATAGATTACAATCCTCTCACACACACACACACACACACACATGTGCACACACATCTACACACGTGCACACACATCTACACACAGACTGAACCTCAAAGTCAACCATAAAAGTTGTTTAAAAGGGCTTTTATTCCATGTGGACCTGTCTCACATGCTCATACACCCCCATTGATAAAGGCTGCAGAACTCAAACATCATTCAACAGCTTTACTCAGAGGGTTTTCCCATTGTGTGAAAAACTGCATGAGGTGAAGGAGAACGAGGAACAGAGAGATCAGCAGCATGATTAAAGAATCCTTTAATGTACTGATAAAAAAAGAACCCACCGAAAAAAACAAAAAACTATTATAGGTTTCTATTGGTAGGAAACACACACCTTTGGAACATGAAGTGATTCGGAACTGTGAGGAAAACATTTTATTTGACTGCTGCAGCATCTCAGATCTGCCGTGTTTTTAGAAACAATAAAAGGTTGTGAAGTAACGATGTGACGGTGGGACATGGAACCTCTGTCATCCAGGAGCAGGATTACATTCAGCAGAACCCGTTTTAACCTTCATTAAACGCTCACACTGACCTTTTGGGGACATTGATTCTCCTGAAACCAAATTCATGTTCGATACAACATGTTGATCTGTACCTGATTTGAGTTTTCGAGCTGGTTCAAGAGGTCTGGAATCAAAAAGGATTCTGATACGACCCGTTTTGTATGTCAACACGTCGTGTCACGCGGCCCTGGTGTTGTTATTAACCTCTGCTTATTGTAGTCGTGTCAATTTGGAGTAATAAAGTGGATGTTTTATTTTCAGAGCTGTTTCTTTAGTTTTTATTTGCTTTAATACTGTTTGAACCGCTGCAGCGGACAGACAGTTGGTCTCAGGTAAACCTGCTCAACAGCTTTGACACAACATGTTTTTATTTGTATGTAAATTTCAGTAATAATAAACTCAGTGCCGTTTATACTGCTGCAGTTTCTTCTGTTATAAAAACTAATTGTGTTCTTGAGGCTGTAGGATGTTTAATATTTAAAAATTAAACCATTAAATCATCAACACTGATACACACTTCATTCTTTTCTGCATGAATTCAAGAGGGTTTACTACCTTGTCTATAGAAATAAACACTAAACATGTTGTCCCACGAACTGCAGTCATACTGTATATTGTTCCCACTAACAGTAACTTCAGATTTACTTGATATGAGAAAGGAATTTAGGGAATGCCTGAAGCAGTGTCAAGAAAAGATAAAAAAAAAACTGAGAGATACGGAAGTGTTAGGAACAGAGAACATGTGGAACCTTCCATCCTGTTAAATACGCAGAATGTTGTTGCTTCTTCTAAACACACTGAGAACCAGAACCAGATCAATTTAAAGGTGAACTGCTGCAAACTTACAAGATGAGTCTGAATTGTTCAGGATGTTTTAGTTTCTGAGGTCAGTTTCCTAAATACTGCAGTTTGACTCAACTCTGTTCAAAATAGGAAAAACTGGTAACTCATAAATGTTTTTACACTCTGATTATAGAAAATTCAGTTAGTTTGGGCAGAACTTTCACTGATGATACAGTAGATCTATTTACCACTAAAAATATAAACATCTAATAGCTCTATTGTGATGTTTTTAGCTGGACATTAAGGGTGCATTCACACCAGCCCTGTTTAGTCCGCTTGAATCAAACTCTAGTTCATTTGCACAGAAAGTCTGGTTCGTTGGGGGAGGTGTGAACGTGCAACCAAACTCTGATTCGGACTAAACAATCGAACGCTAGTTCGCCTAAAAACGTGGGTCTCGGTTCGATTGCATATGTGAACGCAACCGCACTGGGACCGCACAGAAAGCAGGAAGTGGACTATATTGTGCAGCCGTCTCAGCCGCCTCGTGTAGTTCTCTGTCCTGTTATCTCTCATCCTGAGTCCAGGGCTGCAGAATATTGATCTGGTACATTCACTAAACATAAAAGATCCCAAAACCACCAGAATCTGCTGCTAGTCCATGTTTGTTTATGTTTCACTCTCCTGCGGCAGCACCAGGAAGTGCAGTAACAAGTAGTACAGAAACTCTACAGCGCCACCCACAGGCGGGGGTGTAACATGCTCCAAAGGTTATTTGGTTCGGTTCATAAAGTGCAGTGTGAATCCAAACCACACCAACTAAAAACAGCAACAATGTTGCAATTTTGGTCCCCAATCGAACCGGGTCCACCATCAGGTGTGAATACAGCCTAATTCTCCTACTGAACATGGGAGGGAATATGAAATGACCAAAACAAACAGGGACATGTAAGCAATGAAATCAAACACTATTTCCTGCTCTGACGGAGGCCACGCCTCTCTCATACTTTTAATGTAATGATTATTTTGGCAAAAAGTTCATTGTCTTCTTTTCTCTTACAGTTATTCAGTTTCTTTTTTGTTCAGACAATAAGGATTTCTTGTTTACCTTTACATGTTCCAGCTGTCAATAATTATTTGCAGAATGTGAGAAAAGCTTCATTAATTTATTTTAATTTAGAGGGAAATTTTACATCAAAGCTCAATGTCTATCTATATTTTTCTAACCCTGTAAGTGACTCTGAATCTGTTTGACTTTTTTACCAGTTCAGCAAATAAAAACCATAAAAACAAATGACTGACTTAACGGTTCAGACTCGAGTGTAAATAGATTCAAATAAATGCTAAATTTAGTTTCTGAAGACAACCAGAACAAATAATCTGAATATAAATGGGAAAAAACAAAATTAACTAAAACAATAATTCACTGTTTTCTATGCAAACGAGTTATTTTATAATTCTTTTCATAAATTTTGATCTGCATTATTTGTTATAATTTTTGGGATGAACTGCTCTGATCACATCAACACTGAAAAGATTTCACCTTCTAAAAGATGCTCAGCTGTTTATTCAGTGTTTAGTTTTCTGTGTCTGCAGCAGTTTCTACAAACACAGAATGTTCCTGCAGCCCGTTCTGGCAGCGATGAACAGCTGGACGTGGATCCATCATTTGTTTTTCAAGATAAAGTTTCTGACTTCAGTTTGTTGAATGTAAATTCTTTCTACAAATCATTGATAGTAAAATCCAGCTGGACGTTTGTTTCTGTTCTTATAATCTGCAGCAGTTCCAGTGATACATTTTTTTGAGTTTAGGCTTTAAGGCAAAATTTCCACTCAGATAAAGGAGCAACCCAGAAACACTGCAGTAGTTCTGTGAAGGGAAGCTGCCTGAAGGACAAACTCACAGAATTAATGTTCTTTTCCTTGTAGTTACACAGCCTGCAGGCGTTATAGCCCACACAAACACAAATATAAGCCTGAACATCAGCTGCAAGCTGCAGGCAGGTGAACGTCCAGATGGAACATGATATTACCTTCACAGCAGGTAGATGCTTTGTTATAATATATATCATAGAAAATGGAAATCCCAAAATATGTAGTAAGTGTATTTTTTCTGTGTTGACTGGATCACAGCAGCTCTTTGAACATTCAGTCAAAATGTCTGAATATTCAGTTCTAATTAGTTTCCTCTGAAGTGGTGATTCAGACTCGGATGCAGATGGATCGGTTCCTCCTAAGAGCTCTGGAATAATCAGGACAAACAACACGCATCAAGTCTCAATGTCTTTGCTAAGCAACAGTGTGGTAGAAAAATTAAATGTTGCATCTGATCCTGTAACATATTCAAACTTCCTTCACATTGTTAGATCCTTCACCTGATGAGTTTTCTGTTTGTCTGATCACCTGTCAGCTTTCTGCAGGTTGTTATTTTTTGTGATCTGCTGTGTTGTTTGTGTTGTTTGTGTTGTTTGCTCAGCTGATTCTTTAACACAGTGAAGAGGAATCAGCTGACTGACCCTGCTCCCAGTTTTTCGATTAACTGTCTTTATGTTGTTGTTGTAGAATTATTTTCAGATTAAATCAACTGTAAGAAAGCCCTCTGTGTCAGACATTGACAAATGACTCAGAGGAATGTGTGTCTCCCTCCCTCAAATGATGATGATGATGATTATTATTGTCCATTAACTGTGACTGAGGAGGTAACAAATGGGTTTTGATTTTTTGTGGTGCTGAAGGTCTGATTTCTGCCCGGATGATGGTGGAACACAAAGTAACTGCACACAGAGTCCCATTCAAACAGAACTGAGGGGTAAAATGTTTCTTTTATCACCAAACAGTTGGTTCTTTTTTGTCATAACCAGTTTGAATCTCGTGTGGAGTCTAACTGGCCTGATTTTAACGAGACATCTTGTTCCAAACTCCATCTGTAGTTCCTGCTGGGATGCACACAGGTACCAAAAACCAAATGATTAGTGCAGTAATGAGTCTTTAACAAGATTCATACTAATAAATGGTAAATATCCTGTATTTATATGTATTTATATACAAAGTGCTTTAACACTTCTACAGACGGGACCGGACTTCTTCAGATGGGAAAGAACTTCTACAAGCTGCTCCCTGTTTCCTGTTTATTACTTGTTTTTCATTGTTTCAGCTGAGTTTAAATTTCCTGTGAAATGTTGTTTACATTAAAATTAGTTTAAAATATAATATAATAAAGTTCATATTCTATTCTAACTCCATTAAAGTAAAACCAGTTTGGGTCCCTGGTATAAAATAAGCAAGTCAATCCACTGATTTCAGACAACTAATAACAGACAAGTTCAATAGAGTCTATAGTCTCCATCTGGGATAACCCCCCCACCCTCCATGAAGGACACACATGTTGACAGAAGAAAAATAAGGTATTAATAGAGACAGCTGTTGAGATCTACTTGTCGTACCTGCGTACAAAAAGCAAAGGAATGAGACTTGACAGTTTGTGCTAATAGAAGGCAGTTTAACGTGACTGCTGCTGTGACTGTTCTCTGCTGAATGATGGATACAGCTGTCTCACTGAATGACTCCCACGTGCACGTGTGCACCGCTTTATATATGTAGTGTGTGTTATTTCTCTGAGTGTGTGATTGTGCCAGACGGAGGATGAAGGATACGTTTCCATCGAAATGACGTGTGTGTGTTTGTTCAGTTTGTGTGAGACTGTAGAAAAAGATGATAGATGTCTGTGACAAGTGTCTGGAAGGTGATGGATGGCTTGTATATCACTTATTCAGATGTGGAAGGCCGACAGAGTTTCATCAACTTACTATGGCAAAAATAATCTGACTGGGGTATATCAGGATTCCAGCTGACAATCTGAATAAATATGAAGTCAAAATTTTAATGATGCTTTTGGGGAAACTGGGTCACAGTGATGAGAGGAGCAACAGGATTCAGGAAAGAAAGATGAAAATTTGAACTGAGAAATACAACTTGTGTCTGCATCTTACAATACAATACAATACAATACAATACAATACAATACAATACAATACAATACAATACAATATATAATCTTGACCAATCTGTTTCAGTAACAAGATGCTGTAAGTCGTGTTCATCTCCTGTTAGAGTTTTAGCTAAATTAAGCACAATGAGAATGGTTTTAAACAACAAGAGGGATTAAATGAAGAGTTTCATTGCCCAGGTGAGACTCGTCGGTCCTCGTGGTGCTTGTTTCTTTCCTGTCAAGTGAGGATCCAAACTGAACCCAGATAATTGGTTCTGAGGTGATTCTCAGGCTTGGAGGTGCAAGCAGCAAGGTGAGTGTTGACATGTAGGTGAGTCTTTGACAGTAGAGCAGAGCAAACTGGCGAGTGCTGCAAACTCTGCACAGACATTGAAAGAAGGTGAAGTTCAAGTAGCTTCACTAAGAACAATACAGGGATTTGTATAAACTGACAGACAGTACATGAGGACTGGATTCACTCAGGAACCCGAGTCCTGGAGGTCCGTTCATGTTTTTAGCAATTTATAATTTGTTAATCAGTTATATTATATTTGTGAAAAGTTTCTTACCTTTTAGTATTTTCCGCCTAATTATTTCCGCCATAAATGGGTCTCTAATCTCACTGTCTTATTTTGAAAAATACATCATGTCAAAATATTAAAGTATTTCATATCTGCTTTTTTTTACTATGTACGTTTATACAGCAACAGAATATAAATTATAGTAGTAAAAGATACAATGTTATGTGGTTACAATAAAATAATACAAGTGAATGAATAAACATTTTTACATTTGAACTCTTTGTCCTATCTTTACATTATTTTTAAAATCTAAACATGTTTCAGCTGACGCAAAGAGGCTTTTTAAACATTTTGGTTAATAAAACAGAAGAAGATGAAGGTGCAGACCTGGGAAGTGAGAGAGGAGCCTGAAGGGAATAAGATGTGATGAAGGAGAGTGTGTGGAATGAAAGGGACAAACAGAAGCTGCAGAAGAAAAACAGCTCAGGTGGAAAACATCATAATGAAAAGAAAGAGACAAAGAATAACTCTGACAGTCCAAAAAAAGACAAAGTTGTAAATAGAGTCTTAAGAGAAGCAAAAAGGAGGATGAGAGAGAAATCTGTCTTCACAGGCAGACTCAGACTGATTAGAGCAAAACACTCAACAATATGTGTGTATTGATTTATCATGATCTTTTGACTGCTACTGCATGAAGTGTCTACGATTTACACAATCACTGATGAGAAGGACCTCTGCACCCACTTCTGTTGGACCCTGATGACCTTTTATTAACTGTCTTCAAACAAGCTGCTTCTTCATATGTTCATGTCCACATAAGAACTCAGTCACGGAAAACTTTAAAAACATTTTTAACATAAATATTTCCTGCTGGAGGGTTTATCTTTGATACTGTGAACCAAGTGAGGTGAGCGATGTTGTGCTCTGCTACATGAAAGTGAAATGTTGTAAATAAGTGGGAAAAACAAAATGATTTTTTTTTTCTTTTTTTATTTCTACAGAAAAAATAGTCTGTTGGGCTTCATGGGCTCTGCAGCAAAAGTAAAAAGCTATTAGCAGACTTGCTAAGTGCTGCAATTCCAAAAGCACTTTCTTGGAAAAAAATAACTAAGAGCCCGTCCTCGTGTCCGTCAGTGACATCAGCTTCTCTTTAAGTGAGTCTCAGAAAGCACCAGACAGAAAGTTGTTGTGTGAATATAAAAATCCTGGTAGATGTTGAGTTTGAACCTGCAGCTGAGATACATACATGTATGTCTCTCCTGATTCTTTTTTTTCATCCAGTTACTCATTCTACATTAAACACCTGCTTTGTGTATCTGCACAGGTGAATAAGCGATTCCACATATTTAACTGTGTTTCATAGGTTTTAGTTTAATTCAGTGTTCATCAGATTATAAAGTTTGGTTTCAAAGTAAAAGCTGCAAAACAAGTATAAATATCCTTCATGGTTGTTTAATGAGGCATCTAACAGAGAATCATATAGACATAAAAAATATTGTTTTTGCTCCACCTTCTGAAATTAAGATGTTTTAACAATCTGAATGCCTGATCTGTTTTCTACAGTGGTTCTGCATTGATAAGAACAGAAGGTGTCCACTACATTATTACTTCTATTGAAACGTGAATCTGAGTTCCATGAGCATGCAGATTTTATCACTTCCAGCACGGCGACGAGCTGAAAGTCAAACCTTCTCTTTCAGGGTCACCTTAGACTTCATTTAGCTAAAGCTAAATTTAGCCTTTGCTGCAGTGCACGGGACATGTAAAGCTTTTATTGTTAAAAAATTAAGGTTTAATTTGTCTTTTGTTCAGTTTTCCTGAGTGACTGAACCCAGCTGTTGTGTCACATGCAGCAGCATCAGGAGACACATATGGACAACATGCAAGTGACGCACGTGCTCGGTTCCTGCAGTCACACTGATGTTCGTATGTTCAAATCACATCTAAACCTTATAAAAATGGATGTTGCACATCTTTATTCATTTAAACTAAATGTGTAGGAGATGTTCTTCAGCAGGTTACTGCAGCATCATGTGTACAAGCACATCACAATGACAATGTGCTCAGATTAAACTGGTAGCTACAGTTTATCAACCTCTCCATGACGTCAGAGACCTCAGAGGTCCAATGATGTCCAGAATTCTGACAGTCCCTCCGTATCGGCATCACTATGAGAGACAGCTAGATGACATCACAGGCTGAGCCTCATTCTAATGAACCAACGTTTGTGTGATGCTTTCATTTCATGCATAAAATTATATTAAATCTGTTTCCTTTTCAACTCACCCTGACTCTTATTTAATTCTTCCACTATGTCTTGTATCTGAAGTCCATCCTGCGTTTTGGTTTTCTATGACATCACTTCCTGTATCTGTAAACTGCTTTTTGTTATTAAACTGCTTCAGGGTTCTTTGATGCTTTTAATTGTTTGTTGTTTTCTTTTACATGATCTGAAACATAAATGATGGTAAAAGCAAAAATACACTCAGACCCTCTGATCAGTGAAGTTTATCTGCATCAGTGTCGAGAGTATTTGGGTGTGATGTCATCTGGTTTTAAAGCAGTGAGCTGAGCTCAAGTTCAATTATTCATCATCTTTACTGATTCCTCTCTGTTTTCCTCTGGATTCGTTGTGTCCTCTCTCTCTCTCTCTCTCTCTCTCTCTCTCTCTCTCTCTCTGTGTGTGTAATACATATCTCTTTCTTCCCCTCTCTGCTGCGTCCTGATTGACAAGTGTGATGGTGTTTGCCTCTCCTTTCACTGACCTTCAACTCCCAGAAATGCACACACAGATGTACACACTCAGTGCACTGCAGGACTACTAATGGCTTCTACCTTTGCACGCTGTGTCAGTGGGGAATTACAGTCCTTATACACCAGAAAGTAAACCGACTGAGACAGAACATTCGATATTTGTCAAATGTTCTGAATGTTCATTGAAGAAAAGAGAGAAATGCTTCAGGTCCAGACAGAAGAAACATTTCAGAAATGATACTCACAAGATGGAACATAATTTACTTTAATACAAGGATTTTATTCTTTGCTTTGACTCTGATAGTATTTGACTGTAATTACCATGTTATTTAAATGTCTTTTATTTCTGCAGTTCACATATATTCTGTCTTCTTTTCATCTGAGCAGATCTTTCAGTGTTGATGGATTTCTTCTTGTTTTTTTGGTCTGCAGCCTGTTTTTTCAGATATAGTAAAATGTTGACTGCTATGATAAAACTTGACTTTTATGTGTATATTAGTACGATAGTACTAATTCAAGATAAATAGATATTTTTTTCAGATTATGTGAAACAGTAAGTTTTAGAAATTCTGACCCAAATTTAATGTTGGAGGTGTAAAAACTTAAATTTCACCATTTTAAGTTTAATGTCATATAGTCATCATCTGTACCTGCTTGTTCCTGTTCAGGGTCACAGAGCTGGTGTCTGTCTCCAGCTGTTAATGGGCAAGAGGCGGGGCTACACCTGGACAGGTCACCAATCCATCACTGTCGGTGTAAACAAGTGACAAAACAAACGATCCTAATCGTAGTCAGTCTTGAAACGTCAGTCGCTGCATAAATATATTAACACTCATTTTGTGACAATTAAAATAAACTGATGAGTCCAAACATCAGTATGTAACAGCTGTTCTCCAAAATCAGATAGTTAGTTTCACAACATGTAGATTTTTTCATCAGTTTCATGAACTACTTATTTTTCATTAGCTGTTATTCCCCCAGTGTTTTGACCCAGTTCCATGTTTCCATGATCATTTTATTTTTTACAGTTTTCTTTCCACATTCCTTTTAAATGGTTTGAAATATGTTTCAATTATTAATGATTTACTGTAATATTAACATTGTAAACAAATCTGTTTGAAACTTTCATTTATGCTTTTTAAATTAAAATACAGATGTAAAATTATGTAAATGTGAAAACTGTGAAATGCCTAAATTATGTCAAGTAGTATTGACTTTTACTCTTTCCAAATAAAGCTGCGACAGAATAAATGAATGTAAATAAGGGGTGTGTATCTTTGGGTTGCAGATGTGCTTTCCTCTTCCTGATTGTTTTATCCCATCCTACTCTCATTCTTTCTCTCCTTTCCTTCTTTCAGATGTCTCTTATTGTTGTAATGGATGCATGTTATTACTGACAATACAAATATTCTCACAGGAGCTCAAATCCAGCACTTGCAAGCAATGCAGATAGATGGATTTTAGCTAAAACCTCAAAAAGAAAAAAAAAATCTTCTTTCTGTAAGTCTTTTATGAATGCTTTCTTTTGGCTTTACTCCCACCCTGTTTTATCCCTCCTTCTCTCCCATCCCACTTTCTTTCTGCACTGTCTTGCTTCTCTCTCTCTTTAATGGTAGTATTATCCTCGCTTAGCCATTTGAGTCTCTAAGCCGGGAATCCCCTCTCCCTCAGAGCCACATGAAAGACAGAGAGAGCAAGAGAGGGCGATTTAGACAAGAGGTCTGAGTCTGAGCACTTTGGGATTTTACTGAAGAGGGGCGGAGAGCAAAGAATTTGCCTTCTCAGATTTCTTGTCATACCTTTGATGATGAACAAACTTGAATTGTTTTTCCTCAGAGAGTGAGCGCTGTTTCAGAATGACAACAAGAAGAAGAAACATGTGTGACGTGAGGTCAATAATTTCAACAGAGAAACATCAAGTAATTTCATCTTTTTTTATATCTTAAAAAAGATATTGAGATAAAAGTGTTTGTGTGGTTGAGATGAATCTGTGAGGTGAGATCTCCTTCCTGAAGTCAGGAGGTCAAGAGTTAAACGAGAGGGATGGACTTCTAACTTCTGAAAAGGTTTATTTAAAAAGCGCAGAGGCAGTAAAGAGGATCAGGATCAGACAAGAAACAAAAACTCATGTTAAAAATGTTAAAATTTGATTAAAAAGACATAAAAAGTGCAAATAAACTATCAAAATGGATTTTGGCTAAAACTAAAATCAAATAAATGACTAGATTAAAAAAAGAAACACTCACAAGTGGCTTCATTTCCTCTGACAGTGGTCTTCATGGGAAGTTTAACTTTTCCAACAAATATCATTGTTTGGAACACAGTTAGCAGACTCCCTAATCCCAGAACAACCTGGTTTAGGATCCAGGTGATCCCGTGTAAATGTGTCATTCTTTAAAGTTCCATACAGATAAAACAGAAAACTCAACATGTCACATCTTCATCAGCCTGCAGACTGACGAACCTGCAGCTGCTGATTAATACTCACACAGCAGAGATAAAAATACTGTACACACATCTTCTCTTTTATGTTGTACCACTTTCATAAGCAGAGAGGAAGAAAAACAAACTGAGAATCAGCTTAAATATACAGTAAGAAGATGTTTCATGGTCAAATAAACTCAGGATGGTGTCTTTGATACACGGCGCATAGAGGAATAAATTAAATGGCTTCCAGCACCTCTACTTCAAACACTTGCACACTAAGGACTGCAAACAAAAAGGACACATGGAGAGGAGCTTTAGATATGCACAATCACACTTGATTTAGTGAGAGTGTGTGTGTGGACAACTTTTCTTCTGCAGTCTGGATAATTCATTTGGCAGACAACACTGTGGGGTTACACAGCATGAGAGACCTGATATAGCTAGCGTGTGTTTAACATGTAAAAAGTGAATTTTTAATGAGTTTGTCACAGTGTTTACAACTGTCACTTGTGTTAAGTCATTTACCTTCTTTAAATCATTCAGACACATTTACACCTGCGTGTGTGTGTTTTTATATTCTTACATTCACTTGGCATCAAAATCTGTCTCCCGTCCCAATTCTGATCAGATTTTCTCTCGTGCAAATAAGCATGAACATCACTTCTACGCTGCATCTGCCAGAATGTTGTCTCTTTGTGTTAGGATCAGAAGCTGGGGGATGCCACCAGCAGACACTGTGAGGTGGAGCTTGTAGAAGATACACCGAGGTAAAGAATCTGCATCCATGAGCTTATAAAGTTTAGCAGCGCAGATAGACATCTGAAACATCACTGATTACAGGATTAAATCTGCAGTGTTCCATCTGTTTGAAAGATGATGAGCCAGATACACCAGAAGAAGCTGAGGGATCAATAAAAGGTTTTACTAAAGAACTTCCTGTAAACCTTGAAAAAACTCAAACCAGACAGAAATTAGTCAATTATATAAAATCTCTTTCATGAAACATAATGAAAACACTCACAACTGCTTCCTCAGATAAAGTGTAACAGTGATGCATGGAGGGGCACAGCTGATCAGATCAAAGGGACTGAGATGAAACAAAGACACGGAGCAAAATGGAGAAAGAACCAGAAACAGGAAGAGAGTTTAGTTTGTATGGAGCATCAGATGTGACTCTTCAGGCTGGACAAATGGAAGCAAAGTTTTAAAAATGCTGCATTCAAGAGATAAAAACTCTTTCAGCATCCTAGTTAAAGTTTATGGATGAGACTAATTAATATTATCTGAAAATAAATGTGATCTGTGCATGTAAACACTTTACTAATGTTTTAATGCCTCAGATGAGGGAGACATTTCTAAATAAAGCTTCAAATAATGTTCCATTTAAACATTATTTCACTAGAATTTTCCACCCGCAGGATCTTAAAGCTCTTTAACATTTCTATTTTATTATAATCGACTGTAGAATAATGAACATCGCTGTTTGTAACAACCCTGGAGACTCGTCACACCTGTAACAGTGATAGACTCAGTTTAACCTGCAGGTCCAGTCTGTACCATCAATATTAAATATGTCACATCAGGAGGAAGTGACATCATTTGTTTTGGCTCGAGGAAATTACAGATGTTTAATCAATTCCCATATTTTCCTGAATCTGAAACACCTTGTAACTATTTAAATTCACCAATAAGACATGCTGATTGGTAGATAAGTTCTTTAAAATAAACAAATTAATTTAGTCAGAAAAACATCAACATAAAACACCAAAATCTTTCTTCCAACTGAAATTAGTTTATTGACTCAATTAACGATGTTCAGATATAATATTATTTAACTCTGAGTAACAAGTTGCTTTCATGTCTTTTATCTATCAAAAGCCTTTAATGTACTGTAGTTTATGTTTTTCTGTATTCTAAAACTTATTACAGTTTATTATATTTTATCAACATTTTTATTCTGTTTTTCTGCCTTACATACGTTATATTATACATTAATAAGAGTAACATTTGTTGTTCTTGTATCTTTACTCAGTTTGACTTCTGCAGCTCAGCTGTTTGTAAAAACTACATTTCACTTCATATTATAGGATCACAGCAACACATTCAAAAATGTGAATAATTCATAAACTTTGCACAGCGTCCTTACCTTTATCTGGAGACTGGATCCTGCTGCTTAACACATTCAGAGAAAAGAAGGTGGCAAGCCACATGTTTGTTTAGTGAAAGGATGCATCCTTGTTGTTAAAGCTGTGATGCTGAAGGATGGAACAGAGATCCAGTTGGGAACATTACAGGTATCAAATGGTTCTGCTCCATGTTGATGAGAACCTGGATGCAGATTCAGTTTCTCACCTGTTCAGCTGCTGCTGTTTCATGACTGTTCTCCAGTAAAATTGCCCATTTAATCTCCGTGCACGGCCACCTGTTACACAGTAAAACCCTCTTTGTTATTACAAAACAATCATCTGATGGGTGGCAAGAAATGGTCGGGTCACATCCATCATGCGTGTTTTTGGTTGGTGGAGAGATTGTGAGGTCTTCCCAGGGCGCTGGATGCATTCTGGATCCCAGAACGCTGATAAATTTTGTTTTGATGCTTTTGGCAGTTTATTTTCAATTGTTGGAGCTTTAAAGCTGATTGAATAGAATGAAAGTGAAATGTTGGCAAAGATAAAAGGGCAGGATTGTGAGACGCTGGAAGATTATCTTATCTTCACATAGTTTGAAATATGGCTGCTCTCATTGATGTTTTTATTTATACAAACGAATATATCTTCTTCAACTCTTGATCTCTTTCTGTCCATAAAACTGTACCAGGATGGAGTATAAAGACAATCAGGTTTATTCTTCATGCTCATGTTTCCCTTAAATCAACGTTTTTATGTTTCTCTCTGAGTAAATGTCATAAATCATTATTATGAAAACAGAAAATAATCATTTTAATTTCCTAAATAGATTGTATTTTGATTTTTTGCTCCAACATTTGATTCAGATAATTAGGTCACAATCAGAGCTTGTTAGTGAAGAGATGATGAACTGACCTATTTCTCTAAATCAGGTGTTCCGGAGCAGGAAACAGAAACGCATCACCGTGGCAGTTTGAGGGGTGTTTGTTTGGTTTATGTTAGAACTTTCTGGTTTCTGGTGTTGTATCTTGTTAAGACCACCTGGCTTGTTTACTGGTTTCTGACTCTGACCTTCATCTTTCTCCGCAGCTGGTTTTCAATTGTTCTGTTGTAAATCATCTCCTGCTCACTTCATAGATATGTGTTTTCTGACAAATGGTAAATAGTTTAATATGTATTATATACTGTGTATATGTGTTAATATTATATGTTTGATTATTATACAAGTTTAGATTTATAAGTATTTATAAACTTGTTATTTGATGGATTTATTTTGTAGTAAAAAGGTTTGTGTAACTTACTGAGTAATTTAGGATTAATAGATGATGTAACTGTTTCCTTCCCGTCTCTAATACAGCAGCAGACAGACGCTTTGCCTCAGATGACTGTATTTTAATGCAGTGAGACCTCCCAAACCTCCAGCTGGAGAGAAGACGTCGTCTCCGAAGCTGCAGGAAACTGTGGGCTTCCTGATAAATTGATCCTGTGAATATAAAGCATATAAAGTGGTCTGTTAATGTGCTTTGTGCTTGGCTAGGGACCCTTGAATCATCACCTTGCGCTGCACCATGTGAACCTCAAGCTGCAGCTCAGATTTTATGGATTATTTATGGAGTAGAAGTTCCAGCTTAGGAGGGCTCTGTTATTTCTGATCCTTTTAAATCCACACAGTTCACTGCAGTTTCCTGATGCTGTTGCCTCAGAGAGTCAACAAAAAATAAATACCAGAAAAAATATATTATATTTATTTTCCTGACCGTATTTTCAGCAACAGACACTTTTTAAAGTTGTGACTTATAAATGCATTTGATAGTAACTCTGATTAACAAAAGATTAAGAACATTTTCTTTTTCTGAAATTGAGACAGGCAGATTTTTGGAATTATTGAATCCCTCTGACCTCCCACTGCTCCCGGGTTCTCCAGGGGTCTCCAGGGTCTTCAGGTTCTCCAGGGGTTTCCAGGGACTCCAGGGGTCTCCAGGTTCTCCAGGGGTCTCCAGGGGTCAGTTTCAGCAGGTTACATTGTTTTTATGTTGCTGAAGTTTTAACACCCTCATTAATGGTCTGTAGCAGAACCAGCTTTGTATCCCTCGACACCCCAGGTAAGATTTTTTGCCTCCCCTACCTCAGTGTTGTTCACACCTGTTGACACTATTTACCACCTGTGTGAAAATTCATGCCCCGCCCCTTGTATAATTATTATTATTATTATTATTATTTAAAGGAGAACGCCCGTTTTTTGCAATTGGGGCCTTATTTATTCTGTGAGATGTGTTTTACTCGTCATCCGTGGTACTTTTTTGCGATTCGGATTCGTCTCGGAGATTTTTGATTCACACGGCAAACACCTAAACTCCAATAAACGAGAATAAACGAGAATAAACGAGAGTCAGTTGGGCCTGCGCCGCGAACGCAGGCCCAACTGACTCTCGTTTATTCTTGCAGTGATGCCCCTTCCAGCCGGTGGCACTCTAAACAACCGTCAAGCTCACATATATCAAGATCCGGCTCTGGTTTGTAGGTTAGATTTATTAAAACCCATGTCTGTCCATCTGCAGGACACGGCAGGGACATCAAGATGCTGATGTAAAGATCCAGAAGGCTTCATCTCAGCAACATTATTCTAGTTTCAGTCTGAACTCTGTGTTTAAAAAGGCCTTTAGACGTCTCAGGGGTCACTGGAGATGCTTTCTCAAGTGTAATGATGTGCACAAAGAACACATGCCTACGTCTTACACAGTGTTTGAGTTTAACAATGAAACTGTCAGACCAGAGTAGAACAGAGATCCATCTGAAGGCCTCAGGAGTTTAATCTGCAGCACAGAGAAACATCACATAACACACCATCCATGGACAGGGTCACTGGGTCAACATGACTGAGTCTTTCATCTCAATATGTTACTAAAGTGTTTAGTGTTTTTTATTCAATTGGAACCAAATAACATCTAAACAATTACAAAAAGAAAATGTGCATGAGGAAAAAAATGTTGTGTAACAGTTTCCTGAACCAGCTGATGCAGATGGACGGCCATAGTTTGATCTCTGCTGCAGGTCGTTTCCTGTTTACAGTGCAGCCCAGTGCGTCTCTGATGCAGGATGGAAATAAAAACTCTTTTATTTTAATTTCATTTGTAAAAGGAAGTAAATCAATTATCTGGATTTAATTCACTGGATTAAATGATTTTGAACTGGACTGTGTACGATGTGATTTGAATTGTTGTATTTGACTGAATTGGAAACAAATGAATAATAATTTAAATACACACAAGAAGACAAAGTTATAATGAACTTTACAACCTCTGATATAATGCATAAAATATCAGAAACCATATAGTATGATGGAATAGAGGTTTAGAATATAAGGTGCACTTAAAAGATGTTGCACTTCTTTTATATATTATGTTTGGGGATGAAACAAAGAGCCATAAGGTGGAAAATACATTAAATACAAAGATACATCAAAAACCTTTCAAGAGATTCTTCAACTGTTTGAAAGATGCATAAATAATGAAGTAGAACGCAGGTTGAAGTACACAGGTCAGGCTCAGGGGGCTCCATGTGTCATGATCTCCGACTGCAGAGTCTCATTGGTGGGTTAAACAACGTGACAGTGTTTACATTTAAAAATATATAAAAACATGTTTCCAATATGCACAATAACCTGAACTCCCTGAAAGTCACAACAAGCAAATAAAAATAACTTTATCAACGTTATGACTCAGAAAATGAACTTTGAACTTCATTATTGAAAAAAGTGGATAAAATCAGAAAGTATTTCATTATGAGGTTTAAACTTTAAACAGTGTTTTATGTCACTAACATGTTTAAACAGCCTGGGCTTGTTTTTATTATGTTGAATTTGCATTGAAACATTAAACATTATTTCTCTTGGATTTAATTTGTGCTTTACTTTTTTATTCTGGTTATTTTACTATGATTAGAATCACTCATCAATCTGTAAACCTTATGCACTATTCATCAGATCCAAACGGTAATATATATATTAACAAACGACGACAGTAAAAGAATTTATTACATCAAAGTCAGAAGATTAAATGATGTAAAAGTCTCACCAGGTTCTAAAAACAAATAATATATAAGATTCTTTGAGGAAAAAGAGAAAACACTGAGTTGAGCCATGTTCTGACTCTCTGCAGCATCCCACCTGCTTCCTTTACCCCCCCCCATGTGATTTGAGCCTTTTTTCTCTACAGCCCTGTTAAGGGCACAGACAGAGGAGAACATCAGTGGTGGTGATTGAAGCCCTCACAGAGGCCATCTCGCTGCCTGTTCACATTTGGTTGAGACCACGGTTGATTATAGCTTTGGGGGTTTAGATGTCAGAGAGAATTCAAATGATTTATCTTTAACTCTCCTGAAAATCTGCTTCCAACTCACCTGAGGCTGGTGGAAGATTTTTATACACCCCGACAAGTGCACCCACGCTCATAGATACGTGTGCATGAACATATACACAGGTCTACACAAGTCAGAACAATTCTAGATTACCACACACGTCACCATTAACAGAACACGAACCTTTAAAATCACTAATACATTTTCTAATAACCTCCGAGGATTTACATGCGTTTATGTTTGGATTCTGTACCGAAGGCAGGAAATGACAGAAAAACTATAGGTGTGAAAGATAATAAGCATCTATCAAATCAGGATCTATGAGCTTTGTCATTATTTTTAGATACGTTTTACACTTTCACATTGTTATAGATACGTACATTATCTTATAAAAGCCTGTTAGATCATGTATGTGTCTAGATATTTAACCACACCAGCATTTGTTCCCCAAAACATTAAATTTAGTGTTACTAACATGTTATAAAGGTTATTTTACTGCCTTCAAAAGAAGAAAATCAGTTTAATCAGAAAATATGAAAACATCCTACATTTTATCACTCAGTTTTTATTTCAGATTATTTACCCAAAAAGAGATAAAAGGAGGACTGGAGGAATGATGAAAGGACCATGAATGATAAAAGTGAGTAAAACACATTTACTTTGAAACCCATGTGTGTTTGTTGTTTAGAATCTGATGTACTGAGAAAAATGGCAGTGTGATTACAACAATAATACGAGGAATAAAATACATGTTGTTACATTTCTTATTTCATCTTTAATCATTATGATGGAAGCTGAGATTTCATTCCTCCTTTCTGTTTTTGTTTTGTAGGATTTTAGATTTCTGTGTGGTTTTACCCACCAAGTCTGGATTGTGATCAAAGATACTTACAAAGATCAGTTCAAATGATACATCACAAGACTGTAAGAGGCTGATCACCTGTTCAGGTATTTATAATGAAGTTTTCAGGCTTGATGATGTGAGAGTTTTGTCTTTTGTTTACCTATTGTTTTCTGTAACTTTGTTTTCATGAACTTTGAGTTTGTTTCATGTGAAACATCTTGATGCGTCTGTGTTTTTATGTTTAGTTCCTTCCTGAGCTTTGTTATTAATTACCACTCACCTGTTTCTCGTTTGTCAGTTAGTTGGTGTTTGTAGTTCTGTTGTTCCCCTCCAGATCATTGTTTGTTGCTCTTCTGCTGCAGTTTATTTGACTCCATTAGTTCTATTTAGTGTCAATTGCAGTTTAATTAAGTTTCTATCATCCTGCTCAGAGCTTTTTCTTTTTTTTTTTTCAAAAATAAGACTTTAATTAAATTTTTGCAGCTGCTTCCTGTGTTCTGAACATCAAGTAAAACCAAACAGTTAAACAAATATTCAAAACACAGATTTAAGGACGTTTTACGTCTATAATAAATCTACTGACTTCTTTCTGTTGTTCTTGTCATTTGCAGCCACCAGATTCTGCTTCTCTCAGATACACACAGTTGTTTGTTTCCTATAAGACAATGTTTTATGTCTAAAAATCTGCAAAGCTTTAAGAATTTCAAACTTCAGGTCGACTCAGGAGCCAAACATACATTTTGACGGTTTTCCTCAAATCTCACCTTGTAAATAAATGGAGTCAAGATGTAAAAGATTTTCTTTGATCTCTTCACTGAATGAGTTTGGAATAATTCATTTTCTGAACAGCAAACCAAACAAATACGGCGGAACACAAAGTGAGCAGATCCTTCAAAACACCTCAGAAGATGTTTGTATTAATGTCAACATATACAAAGAGTCTGAACTTCAGTCTATACCTGGTTAATACTGTGAACTGTCCATGTGTTGGTAAACCAGTACGTTTCTATCTGATGGAAGCAGATTGTAAAACAGGTAGTGAAGTGGTAGAAGAGCACCTGCGTGATCTGTAGCCAGAGGATGGGCAGGTGTGTGTCAGGAGGCTGATATCAAGTGCACACATGTAAAACACAGTTATACTGGTTTGTTCCAGTTTTAAGAGTGAAGCACTCATATTCAGAGTTTACAGGTTCATAGGAGAGTTTGTATGCAAATAAGTTTTTCCAAGTGTTTTAACTTCAGTTAGAATCTACAAGGTAATCTAGAAGCAGACAAACAACAAGATCCAAATTTGGAAAGTATTCAGTTAAATAATGATTTCTACACTCAAACTTGTCTTAAAGAGACCATTTCATACAAATTTCAGGACTTTGTGGTTATTTCTTAAGTATTAACCAGTAATATGAAAAATTTTATATCTAAAAAACATCAGGAAACACTGATTAACAGACCTTTCAATCTGTCTGCATTAAAATTCGGCTTGTTCCGTCAGGTCTCGAGCAGCAGCTCGTTCATATTCATTATTCGAATTTGCTGGACTCTGATTGGCTAATAAACTAGCCAATGAGAGCAAGGTATACTGTTTCCTGCCCCGCTGTGCATGGCAACAGCAGACGTAGTCTATTCTGGTTTGATACGTGTTTATGCTACAGCTTTTAGCCGTGGTTTCAACTGTGGGAGCCGGTGAATACTAACGTACAAAGGAGTTGGGACGAAACAGATAGGCTACAGGCCGTTCAGACTCGGGAGAACTCGAGTTTTATCACCCCCTGCGTAGTTTGAGAGATTAAAACTGAAAGAGAAGTTGTTGACCTGTTTTCACACCCACTATGAAGGTAAGAACACCTGTGGAGCTAAAATATTCAACAGAAACCTCAGAAAAACTGTTTTTAATGGAAGGGCCTTTTTAAAAGTTGTACAATAATAATGAAAAGAACAATTATAGATTTCAGTCTTAAACAAAAATATGAACTAACAGTATTTAGTGTTTTAACAGTGTTGCTCTGTGACAGATGGGAGTTAAACAGTTGCTGTGGGTGATGTGGAACGTGTAGATGACCTTACTCTATGTTTCCTTACTGCCTCCATACAAGGCAACTATTAACCCAGTTACATAGAGAGACACCATATCTGGGTCTTTTTGTAAATGGATCAACCAGGTAAACCCAATAGGTTTAAGCTTCGGTTCAATAATTAATGACTTTCACGCAGGACCAAACAGGCTGAGAAACCTCGACTGAACATACGTTTATCTGGCTGTTAAGATGTTATTAATTTAACTCAACAACCTGCTGTTGTAACGTGAAACATGACCACATACAGTAACAGGTTGGGAGATCTAGCTCCAGATTTTCAGTGTAGCAGCTTTTTAGATTTGCATCTTTATTTTTCCCAGGCTGAAGTGATAAACAGACTTGGACCTGCTACAGTAACAGCTGGTGTAGGTTTGGTTTGTGCTGCAGGACGTCCCTCCAGGCAACTGAAAATCACTAATCCTGAACAAGCAATGGGTGTGGTGGCAAAGAGAAAGTGTGCTCATGCACACACATGCATAATATAAGAGTGTGCACAGGCTTATGTTTCTCACACTTCTGCTGCATGATCAGTTTTTACTCCCCAAACACACACTGATTCTCATTCAACTACCTCCATTCAGCGTTCTATTAAATCACATTCAGTCAAACTTGTACATGAAATAATATAGAAGATGTAAAGAACATCACATGTTCTCTGTTTCAGGTTCTGCAGTCTGTTCTGCAGCTCTGATTGAATTCTGTTAAACTCAGTATAGGAACAAACAACTAATTTTAGCGCCACTTTGAAGCACAATTAGCTGTAAAATGCAAAGAGGAGGAAATGCTTGGTTGGGCCGTGCGGCTGTGATGTTCTGTGGTTTCTATCTGTGTCTGTGTATCTTTTCCAACTAGCCAGAAAACTAGTTTCTTTGTTGTCACTTGTGTTTAATCCAGCTGCTGGTGATCTCATTAGCCACCGTCTTACTGGCTGCCGCACGAGGTGGAAAAAAAAAATCAATCTGAAGTCAACGGGAAATTACCATTTTGAATGGAACAGCAATAGAAAGCAAATGAGATGAGGCAGAAGAAGAAGAGACAACAGCTGAAGAACCAGGAAAAAGAAGGTGACAAAAGGAGAAAAAATTTAACACCCGACAGTAAAGACAGTAAGAGTGAAAGAAAAAGACTGATTTCACAGCAAGTTCTAAAATAAATATGTTAATCAGTGCATAAAATTGATTTTACTCTTTTAGATCAAATTTTAATCTTTTTTTTATTTATTTATGTTTTTTGGCACAAAAACAGAAAACCTATGAATTGTTTAGAATTTGGTCATAATTACAGTATAAGTGAGTTATACACAGTCATTTATAATCAAATGAAAAAAAAAACTGATTTCATTAATTTTATCAGAAAAACAAAGACTTCAACATGTTTTATATAACCAATCTATTATATCCTAATCACATAATGTTGTAACATACGTTTTGGGATTTTTTTTGTTCATTTAGTTAAAGATTTAAATGACCATTAACATTATTTTCACATTTTTTGTTTAAAATGTTTGAAATTTGAAAATTTCCATATGTCAAATTTCATCCTAAAAAAGTAAAAAAACAGTTTTGTATGAAATCAGTGAGGAATCCCATAAGGTGACAGACGTGTCAATTATTCTGCAATATGGGACTTTACACCTGAACACCAACAGTAAGTGGAGACAGCAGGGAGTGACAGAGGTTGAATTGATCACTTCTGATTTCCTGCAGAGTTTATGAGCTCAGATTAGAGACGTGTTAGGATCATAAATCTCTGCTGCTCAGGATGATGGATGCATTCAAAGATACAATGACTTTTATGGAGCGTTTTTTGAAGAGACTCTCTGCTTGACATGAATCAGATGTTGTAAATAATCCATGAATGTGTCTTATCCTGGGTTAACATGTCTGTGCTGGTGTTTTCAACATGTTATCACAGGAAAATAACAGAATTCTGCTGCACATGTTGGAAACTTTATTCTAATTTAATACATTAAAATTGATGATTGCTTCCATTCAATGGAATGCCTCATTAAAGATGTTCTATCTTGTTTTATGGGTTTGCAAAGAAAAACAAGACTTACATAAAAAAAACAGTCAGCATCTCATCAAAGAGGTGTGGTTCATACACGGATGCCGTGCAGCTTCTGCTTTCTATTTTTAGACTTAGTTTTGTATCTGGACATGATGCACATGCAGTTATTACCACAAAAAGAACAGAAGCATCATCCAACATTCTTGGTGTGCAGTAAACAAAACGCTGGATCTGCTTTGCATCATATCATGTCGTTAATATTTTGTTGTTGTGAAAACATCTCCAGAACAAGATCTCCAGCTGAGTAGTGCACGTGTAAACACTAACTACACAGAGAGTTTGAGTCTATGCATGTTCGGCAGCAACTTCTTCTGCTTCTGTGTTAAAAAAAGAGAAAGTAGAAATGTATTCATCACATTTAGGAAAGTTTGTCTCTCTGCAGAATGTGAGAAACTTAGAAAACTGTGTCTAATCTTCACATCAACGAGTGTCTGATCAAACTCAGACAATAAGTGGAGTTTTTATTTAAAACATTCTCATCCTGGAAACTTCCTCAATTTTCATGAAACACATTAACTCTAATTGGATCATTAGCATGTTGAGAGTGCCGTCGACCCACTTGGCCAACATATGAGATGCTGGTGTCACTTGGATCAGGGTGCAAAGTGGTGATAAAACCTTCCTGTTGAGGGATGTCAGACATGTTAGTTATGGCTGAAGGGCGGTGCTTCAGGTCAACTCTCCTCTGCAGTTCTACAAATATCAGTACATATGCTGATGAACTAGCATGTACAGACAGGAACTAGCTGATGCACCTGATTTACTGACACTAAACATTTAATTCAGATGTGAATTGTTTGGCAGATACATTTATAATTTAATCCCATGCAATAAATAAATAAACATAAGTCTAGACTGGTTACTGGTAGATCTATAGTAGATGTAACATCTCAGTGTTCTTCACCAGTATCAGCAGCACAGCAGGGTGCAGCTGCAGCTTATATGGTGCAGCTGATTTCTATTACAGCTTGAGCACAAAGTGGTGTCTATATTGCTTCAATCTAAATTAATGCTTAGTGTGCCCAACCTGAAATACCCGAAGGTAAAGGTGGTACACAGAGGTCTGAAACACAACTAAGCAATTCTGGTTTTCTTTGGCCATGTCAGCAGAGCTGTGTATCGGTCAAGCAGCATTCATCAAAGTCTGGAGAGAAATGGGAGTCGTGCACTTCACCCCAATTCCTTTTTGTAAAGGTTTACTCAGAATGTTTTTATTTTTAGTTTCTAATGGACTCTGTTGTTTAAGCAGTACATTGAAAAAGTGTTTCTCTCAGTATTTACCTGGTTGCTTCATGTCAGTTTCTGCACAGGTTCATTCATGATGCTCGTAAAGTCAAAATTCACTGAAACATCAGACATTAAACAAAGAATCAAGAAAAGAAGCAAACATGTATTATTATTGTTTGTTTATTTTGATGGTTTTCCTTGTGGTTCAGTGTATATTGAAAGATGCAAGTTATGTATTTGTCTTAAAGATGTTTTGTTTCCAGTAGTTGTTGATCTTTGTGTTTTGGATTTCTTCTCCAGTTTTACAGCAAATTACTTAATTATTTTCCAAATAAGAATGATATTTTTATGAATTTGTAAAACAATAATTCATCTGACAGAAATGTGTGAACTCTTTAGTTATTCTCTCAGCTGTGAGGGTTTTTATCCCTCAACAAACAAATCAATGGATCACAGCAGCCAGAGGGAACTATTTAAATCCATTCTGTAGAACTAATTACTTTTATTTTAAGTGAAAAAACAAACAAACAAAAACCAACAACAATAAACAAGTAAATTCTCTTTAGTGGTGGCGTGGGATTATTATGTTTGAACAGCAACATTATGAATAGCTGATAGTCAATAACCTGCTGCAGCACATCTGCTGCGTTGCTGCTCTCATTAAAACACTCTTGTTGGAGAAAAACATACGAAGGCCAAAAAGAATCTCACTACAAAGTAGATTCTTTAAAAGACCTCATGCATCACTTCTGACTGACAGCACAGGAGCTTTAAATAAGAGCTTAATGAAGAGCTCCAGTTAAATGCAGGAAAGTGTTTATGTGAAAGAAAAGACAAATTAATGATCTGAGTAGTTGAAATAAACTGTTTGTTTTTTTTCTGAAAGGTTTGACAGAAAAACAAACTTCTTGCAAAAAGTTTTACAGACAAGTAAAAACATTCTGTTGCAGCATTATTCTGTGTTGTTGAGCATCATGTGGTGAAAAGATCTGCAAGACATCCAGACTGATTATGTCTCTAAAGTAAGATGCCTGCAGTAGTCCAGTCCAGCTCGAATTTCACCCAGTGAACACAGAACCCTGAACAATGTGTCTCTTTTCCAGCTTCAATGACAACAGAAACCATCAGGAACATGTTTATCTGCATATCATATCATTTCATATAAAACTGAACTAAATAAAACCAAAACTAGCAGAATATAAACACCAGCACTCTGCCTAATGTCTGAACAGTGGTAAATAGGGTCCTTGTGCATGAGCCTTATATACATCAAACATGCTGAACAGCATTTCTAACAACACACTCACTGTGCAGCCGGCTCAAACACACACACTGTTATTAATCACAGACCTGCGGGATTGTGGGAGTCGGTTTTTGAGCACAGTTGTAATTGACCTCAGGTCAGCAGAAATCTTGTTCCAGAGAACAGGACCACAGCAGACCACCTCACCAGACCTGGATCTAATTCTGGCCTGAATCTGATGAGCTGATCGGATCAGAGAGTGAAACACAGATGTGCTGCAGGGATAATCTATTAAGTGATTTGTTCACTAGTTTGAGATTTTACACATCTGAACTGAGAGTCGATGGAGCCACTTCAGTACGATGGGGAAATGTTTACAGTTTGTTGTTGTTCTGCTGCATTATGAATGAATAGAACTTAAACAATTGAAGCTGTTTCTGTCTTTTTACTTTGATTTTCTGTTGCAGCATCTCAGTCTCTTCTTCTGTGTTCCTCATGATGGAACAAGCTCGATTGATAAATGACTCAACTAATCAAAGTAATGCATGTTTCACGAAAATTGAATTGAGGTGTAAGCTGGTGTTTTACAGTCGGGGGATTATAAGAGAACAGAGTTTGTGCTGCAGGTTTGAACAGGCCGGCGAGTTGAGGTGAGACTGAGTATCATGACAGATACGTCATTATGAACCTGACTGAAAAAGATGGTTTAATTAGAAAATGTTTTAAGTAACAAAACTTTTGGAATCACAACATCATGTCCCCAAAACTTAAAAATAAAAGAAATTCATTAACACAAATTTCCTTTTGTAAATTTTGTATTTTGACAAAAATATAATTAATTTTATCACTTCTAAGGTCAGAGTGGAATCTCGTTCTACTCAGAGAATAACAGTCAAAGATCAGCAGTAACACAATGTCTGTTAGCTGGTGGGTTAATACCCCTGATGCTATAAGCTCAGCTAAAGGGCAACTGTGCATGAGCTGATATCAGAATGAGAGATGTGTCATTAAATTAGGATGTTTTATTGGCTGTGAAACAGATTAAAGGTTTCAGGTGGCAGCAATTTATTACCTTTCCTTTGTTGGTACGAAGTCGGCTTTAAATCAGATTTCTACATCATCACTTCATGATACAAGAGATTAAAACACAAGATGCCTTAGATTTATTTCATCTGAGGGGAAAACCACAGTTTTAATTTCTGATGGAACAAAAATGAAAAAGACTGATCCATCCATCCATCCATCCATCCATCCATCCATCCATCCATCCATCCAT